>CM076579.1:1283240749-1283639412 GCA_034641835.2 Pinus albicaulis
GAGGCATGGGGTCAGATCTGACTTGGGGTCAACCATCCCCAAGCAATCATCCAACAAAGTGAGTTGCCTCCCAACATGGCAACTCCTGAAAATGCTTCTGCACCTTGAGCTCCGGAAATGTAGGTGGGCTGAAAATCTGACCTTGGTAGACAAAATATTCTACCCTATGTTTCCCTCCTCTCCACTTAAGATAAGTGTAGATTGTCTACTGATATTGGGCTGTAATAATCTTGCCCTCAAGTGGCAAGAATGAAATGGGATCCTCAAAGATCTCCTCTCCAACGTTATGAATCATGCTGGCCCAAATATCCCCATCTATCATGAGCTGCAAATCATCATCATATGTCATCACATCCATCATATGGCTCACCTCATGAGGAAACAAATGTGTTGCTTGGTGGCCATACCATCTCCCATGCTCCCCTTAGAACATTTAGTGCAAAAAGTGTGGGGAAATTCTTCCCGAAAGGACACATCCACCCAATGTATCTCTCCCCCAATTATGCTCCCAAGGAAAGCAATAGCAATAGCAATGAAGGGAACCATAATGAGAATCATGCTTGCTGCCATATGAAGTAATGAAGAAGGACAATGGTCCCTCAAATGAAACCAGCGTAGCTTGACCCTCAACTGTAATAGAGATGACAAAAGATGTGGTTTCTCAACCACCTGCTTGTTGCCCCATTCTCCTCATATGTTTGGAGAAAGTGAATGATGTGTTGTGCAAAGTGAGTAGGTTCTCCACAAGAAATATCCTCCCCACATCCTCCTAGGGAGTGATCATCTATAATGGCCTTAATTAGACCACAAAATCTAGAAGGAAGAATATTCCTCCTTTGAGAAAATTCTTGTACATATATGGTTAAGAGATGCATACATATATACAAATTACTATGCAAATCAACAATACCCTTACCATATGTTTTTCTCATACAAATGGAGTGGCACATAGATGAGTCTCCTTTCATCCTCCAAGAGAAAAGAGTTGGATGTGCTAACTCCTCCATCTCCATATGATCCATGCATCTCCTCATATGCTAATATATATCCTCCTCAAAACCCTTCCAAAAATACCCCTCCATGATGGTGTGGTATGCTCTCATAGACCAAGTAGGGCTGAAAAGGAAATTCTCATGAGCTGCTTGTAGCAACCTCTCCTTGAGCTTGGAAGCTCCAGATAAGAAGATCCTACCATGATAGTAGATGACCCCATCTCTGACTGAATATCCTTCCTCATGCAACTGGTCATCCAATATCATACAAGTGAAATTATCCTTGGAATACTCCACCAACAGCTGGGAGTTCCAATATGGATCTATCTTCCATAGTGACAGCGCTAATGATCTCTCATGAAGAACATTTTTCATATGTTCATCCTCTTCTTTGAAATCTCCCATGCCAAAGATGCAAGTTGGAAGGCTGCTACCCTTCCCCTGCTGCTTCTGCCACATCGCAAAATCTGAAATGGGAGTGGGTAATGATGATGTTGACAGAATGCTCCCTCTCTCCTTGAGTCTAACCAAGACTCCCAACACTATACCAAGCTCCCCCAAGGTCTCCACTTTTCTGTAATCAATGAGTGATGCCTCAAAATTTGAAGCATCCATCCTCCTCTGCTGATATAGTGGTCTCCCTGGTGCAATGCCTCCATGCAATGAAACATCATCATCAAGAGTAGACTGCATATATGAATGGGAAGATTTGTCCTTGCCCTCACTACACAATCCAGTCTCCCTCTTAGGTGTATCAACCTCCTGAAATTTATGGGGGTGTGTACTCCTCATCACATGATGCTAGTCATCCTCCCTATCTCATCATTGTATCTCCATATTTCCACACCTCATCATCAATGGCACATGTAGAACATGATTTTTGCCTTGATCTGCACACATGAGATCATGGGGACTTCCTTGCAAAGATGCAATAATCCCTCTAGTTGGAGCAAGAGCTCCTCCTTCCTCTAAATGAGGTGCTAGATCAACTCCAGATCTGACATCGTTGTTGCCCTTAGCCTCCTCAACATGAATGGGCAACCCTCCAATGATTGGATCCTATTTTGGAAAAGGGACCTCCTTGCCTTCTTGTGCCAAAATACAAGATGAAGGTATTTCCTCCAGCAAATTATAATGCAATATATCAGCCCCCAATATGGTTTTCTAAAGAAGTTTTGATTCTATGGTTTCCTCCATCACATGCAAGGGTTTTGTTTGTTTAATTTTTTTTTTTCTCCCCCACATGTGCTTTAGAATTCTTCCTACCAAATCTTTCCACCAAAGTTTTAATGAACCTTGCATAGGAATAATTATTTGCATTTTTTAAAGAAAAGGACTCAAATATCCACCATGCATAGGCCTTACCTCCAAAATGCAGTGCTGCTACTCTGATGGCTTCATCTTCGGAAATTTGATCCTGCTGCAAAAATGTGTCTAGCTCTTCTGCCCAAGCCCTGGCTGAACATGTAGGGGAGCCATAAAAGGTATATAGAAGAAATCTACCCACATTATGTTGCTTTCTCCTCCTCACCCCGATCTTGCAAAACTCTAGAAAAGTGATATGATCTCTAAACTTTTGAGTTTGAGATTCATACTCATGCAAGAAACCACTAAGAGTCCCCCTCTTAGGCATTCCTTCTTCTTCTCTTTCTCTTATGGAAAAACTGGCCATGTGACTGCGTTGTGCATCATAGGGGGTGGCTTCATGCTCACACTCCCCATGAGAAAATCTAGATTTTGACTCAGTTCCAAACCCTTTTGGAAATTTTGTACACATCTCCCTCCTTATCTTCTTGAAATCTTCATGAATGCTCTGTACAGATCTTGGAAGAAGCTTTGTAAGCCTATCTTCCTTCCTTTCTCCACATAATGGAGTCTTCATATTCTATTTTCTTGATAGAATCATGGCTGAGATCCACAGGCTAAGCCAATATTATGCTCTGATACCACTGTAATATCCCAAAATAGGGAAAATCTACAATGTTAGGAATATCTTCTAATATTCCCAAATTGGAGACCCAAAAATATGCAAACACAACAATAGAGTAGCAGTGATAAATCAACTCATAGAATGTGAGAAATATTCATAGCTATCTTATTAAGTTATAGCAGCAAAAAATGTATACAATATCTTGAGGAAAGTGTTACTCAAGATAGGCAATGATCAGCCTCAAGAAACAAGTACATAAATCATGACAAAACACTACTACACAAGTGTGCACAAGCTATGACTGCACAGTTTTATAAGAGAAACTGCATGCTAACATATGTAAAATACATAGATATACAAATTTATGGCCCATACAACATTGGGAGTGATGATCTCAGCTCCCAAATACTACCTCAAGTCAATCCTGGAAGGATTGGTTGAAATATAAAAAATCTGCAAAATGTCGGAGTTGCAGGGTAGCAGCTGCAACTCAGAAACTGGAAATGGTTGGAGAAAGCTGAAGATGCCACATCAGATAAAATACCTCCTCCAATGGATCTTCTAAGTGAAAGGCTGATCCTATCACTGAAGATCTCACCCTCTCAGCAATATGAAAAACCCTTACTGCAAATGATCACTGGGAATAACGCAATCTCTGATGGATACTGCGCTATAGGGGAAAGAGAATGAGTTGGCCCAATGTCAAGATCTGCAATATGATATGAAACCTTCCTCACTAACCTTCCAAAGGAATGGAAGCTCCCTCCTCTGAAAATCAGCTCCGGAAATGGTGTTGAGGACCTCCACTGCAACACCCTGCAACATAATGTTATACTTGAGCAGAAATAACATTGTAGCTGAAGGAGGTGGCTTGGCCTTGAGCCGGAATGTGGAGAATGAGGTACAAGATCCTTCAAGAGGCCTCTCTTGGAAGGATAATGATTCCTAAATAGGATATCCTTGTGCTAAGAAGCACTGCAATTGTGCTAGACAGAAAAGACTGCACAAAGTCTGAACAGAGCAAGAAATCAATAATACATAACATGAGAAACAATGGCTACCTTGCCCCCCTTTTAAACAAGTGAGAACTCTCTCCCCATGGGTCCCACTCCTTAGGGTTTCTTCCACCAAGGAAACTTCCTCCCATTCACATTGCGTTGTCTCTCCAAGTGGTCTCTACCTCTTATCCCAGCGCTGTTGACTTGGTCAAACTTGACCTTGTCCTCATGCAAATGTCCTCTTCCATACTTGAGGGTATCAAATATAGCTCTTCTGAATATCCCTTTTCATATTATGAGGGATTTTATTCATTTTTCTACAATGTAAGGGCCTCCTTATCCATTTATCTACCTTCTATGTGTAAACAAAAAAATTTAATATTCCCTTTAGCTATGTGCTAAAGTGGGAATATTACAATTTCAAACCCAGGGAAGGAGCATTGGATAGAAGTAAAGAGGGTTTTCAGATATTTGTGTGGCACTAGTGATTATGGCTTGTGCTACCAGAGAAGAACAAGATTGGAAAGAGTGTTGGACATTCGTGTTTTTGTTGATGCAGACTGGGCTGGAGATCTAGACCAAAGAAGATATAAAAGTGGGTATGTGTTTAGCCTATTTGGAGGTGCAGTCATTTGGATGATTAAAAGATAGTCGGTAATGGCTCTTTCAACTACGGAGGTTGAATACATAGCATCCACTCATGCACGCAAGGAATCAGTTTGGTTGCAGAGATTGTGTTCAAGTATGGGGTTGGTGCAGCAAGCTATAAGGATAGATTGTGATAGCCAAAGTGCAATTTTCTTGGCTAAGAACCCTACTTATCATTCAAATTCAAAGCACATTGATGTTCAATATCACTTTGTGAGAGATATGGTTGAGGCTAAAAGGGTGTTGGTGGTAAAGGTGGACACTTTGAAGAATGTTGCAGATGCATTGACAAAGTCTGTGAGCACTCAAAAGTTCTCTTGGTGTAGAGAAATAATGGGTGTTGCAAAGCTAGGCTAATGACTCAGCTCTCCTGTGGCCCCCTGCGGAAAGAAAACAACAAGTGGGATAATGTTGGGTTGCTTTATATTCTTTCCACGACTAATCACGCGCGGGGGGGTCACAGGCCCCCTTGTCGGGGTTCAGGGTAGCGCCTCAGAAAATTTTTATT
This sequence comes from Pinus albicaulis, assembly GCA_034641835.2. Lineage (NCBI taxonomy): Eukaryota > Viridiplantae > Streptophyta > Pinopsida > Pinales > Pinaceae > Pinus > Pinus albicaulis. Next base: position 1,283,245,826 of record CM076579.1, read on the forward strand.
TTGGTCTTTATTTTCTGGTGAGCGGATCTGCCCATGGTTTTTTGCATGGGTTTGCACATGATTTTGAGGTACGATGGTTTTCGGCCCCTAGTATTTTGTAGATCCGATCAAGGGAACTACGGTTATGTTCTAATCTAGGTTTAATAGATTGGGGTTTATGTATGCTTCGGCATGTATATATATGTGTTGTAACACTAAAAGGAATATAATGAAAAATCAAGTTAAGTGAAGAGTTTGCTGGATTATCCACAGTATTTTGAATTAAGTGAAGTTAAGTGAAGACAATTAACTTCACTTAAGTGAATTAACTTCACTTAAGTGAATTAACTTCACTTAAGTGAATTAACTTCAGTTAAGTGAAGACAATTAACTTCACTTAAGTGAAGTTAAGTGAATATTTTGCCGGATTATCCACAGTGTTATGATTTTCATAAGACTGTGGATAATCTGGCAAACTCTTCACTAAACAATAACCACAGGAACTTGAAAACCAAAAATCAAGTTGGTCGTCCCAATTTGGGAAACAGGGGAAAATCTCTGTTTTTATCTGTTTTATGTTTTATGCTCTCGCTATTGTTTATTTTCTGTTTTAAGATTCGTTTGTAGATAATTTCTGTACAGGGTTAAAACCTAAAGAAAATTTGTACAAAGACTTAAAGAGACATTGCTGAAACCTAAAAGTATATTTTGGATGCACTATAACCATATTTTATCAAAGTGTTTGTTATAAATACCAACACATTGCTTGGAGCTCACATATGTCAACAAATAAAAAATGTGGAATGTGATGTCAAATGAATTCATTGGGTACTTTTTTCCACCTAATGGTTTACTTTCTCTTACAATTTGTTAATAACGGAATAAGCCAGATCAAAGAACCAAATTTGAAGCCTATTTTAGAGATGTATAAGTTAGCTCCAACATAGACAGGTTGGCTCCTCCACTAAAGATATATTCACCTCCTCAAAAAGACATGATAGTTCAATAGGTTCGAATGAGTATAAATAGAGGTTGAACTTTCCTCCATTTCAGCCTTCACTTGTCCAAAAATTAAGTAGAAGATAATAAAATAAAGTGAAAAGAAGACCATGAATAAGGACTAAGATTAGAAACAAGATTATTTTGTGGCATATCTCCTAAAGGGTTGAAATTATCTGTGATCCATCTCTGTACTAAAAATACCGAAGTCTTTGTGATTCATCTTTGAGGCATAAGACCAAAAGTATGAAGTGATTTCTGTGAAAATTAAGCGAAACATTTTTTTGCATGGAGGTAGAGGTATCACTAAGGGGCTAAGATCCTATGGATTATCTTTGAGAAAGTAGACCAAAAATTTGTGAGAAAGAGCTCAGATCTTAAGGTTGAATTTACGTGTGAAAAAGTATTGCATCACTTATGGAAGAGGGAGACAAAATTATTTGTTTTCTTAATATTGTCATCACATTGAGAAGGGATAAATGCCATTGGCCCATCCTATTTATCTGTCAAGACTTAAGTTTGAAGCATAAGGAAAAATACTAGACATTGTTATTATACAATAAGTTGAAACATAAACTGAACTACAAGACAAGGATATTAATCCTCAGTGGGGAGGATGAACCCAATTCTACCAATCCTATCAGATATCCCTCTATCAAAATGACATTCTAATGCAAACATCTCAGGTAATAGACAAACTAGTATACGATTTTACCCGTCCACCAGTTGGTGCACAAAGCACCTTAGATTCATGTTGGAAGGCAAAACAGTAGAAAAAAGGCAGAGAGAATTGTAGGTAGATGGTGGTATTTTTCTCATTTTCGTTAATGCCTCTTAAGGGAAACATATTCTATCAGCCTATTATTCAATTGATATTTTTGGTCTAACTTTTAAAGACTCTTAGCTATGAGCATTGAGAAGGCTATGCTTGAAATTCCTCCAAGGGAGTCAACACAAGAGGATTGTAAAGAGGGAAATGAAACCTACAGCTATCATTTCATACTGCTACATCTAAAGAAGTCCTATTTTTTTTCCTCAAAGGGAGGCCTCTATAAGTTTCTATACCTGCATTGATTTAATACATGGTGCATGTGGGAAGGGTCATCAAGTGTATACCCAATTATAAACCATTAAATAGGGTGATTACTCTTGTAGTACATACAAGAGAGGTATTATGATAAAACAAAACCAATAACATGACAATCTTAATCTCATATCCGAGTGTACACATAACTGACATTCCTATTATGATCTACCATCCATGAAGATTTCCTTTTGAAATAAACATCAAAAGCACCATGGAAATTGGGGAAAGAAGTGACAAGGAAAGATTTATGATTTTTCAAATTCTAGATGGATGTAAACACTTTGTAATACAGTGACAAGAAAAAATTTTAATTCTTTGAATTCTAGATGGATGCAATCACTTTGTAATGCCAAGTTGAGAACCTTCCTCTACTTGTAATATCCTCTATCAGGGGTAACCTTCACTGAGTATTACAACCAAAATATTTTTATGCATATTCATTGTTGAACATATTTACTCGGAAGTGTATATTACCTTGGCAGTCTTCGATAATTTTGAAGTTTCACCCCTACTTTTTTGTCAAAAGTCTCATACTTATCTACTAATGATGGGAAGGAACTAGCTTCATGTGAAGGTCCCTGCCATTGTTTAGAAGGATTCGATCAAATTTGTCCATCGTACTTACGTGTTAATATATGCTTCAATACTTTCTCAATAAACAAAGATACATAAATGATATCTCCATCACTGGAACATGTAACTGACCTTCATATTTGGATTATTTGTAACTTTAATCTGCTTCTGTTTCTGGAAATATTTGTTACTACCACCAAAAGAGAACTCTGGACTCACAAAATTGCAAGAATTCTGCAGCTTTCAAGGTCGAAAATTGAGAACATTGCTACATTCACTTATCTACAAATTCAGTGAATTTTCAGACCTCATACTATCTGCAATAATGGAAAATATCACACCTCAGCAGCTTTCAAATTTTTTGAGACTCTACTATCCTTGGGTATTTTGAAGGTCACACCATTGCATTCAACTTCTAGGACTGGATTGCCTGCATCTTGATGTTCCTGCATGCCAAGGTCAAGACAAATTTATGCCACATTTATTTTTAAGAAAATTCTGTCTATATTACACACACATTAATATACACAAGAGTAGCAAAGAATAAACAATCATATTGCAGCTAAAGATGCAATAATTTGAATATGTAGAAAAAAAACATTTTTGGCATTTATAATAGGCAAAGTCATGCCAACAATTAATTTTGATATTTTATAAGCATCTTCAGGAATATTTATCATCAGTTTTTTAGGGTAAAAATAGACATTTTTCAACTATTATAAAGTATATTTTATTGCCGAAATAAATCTCTGAGTTTTAACCCTAGGGTAAATCAATAGTTTTCCATTGCAAGTAGTTTCCATATTGTTGATAATGGAGAGGTATATAACATTAAGGGGATCTTGGATAGAAACTGAAGGGATCAATGTTGAAAAGTGTAACTAGATTGGTCTTCATGATGACCATGTAATTATGTACTTATGTAAAGAAGAAGTCAAAAGTAATAAAATGTATTTTTGGTTTACTTTCTTCATGGGTTTCATGAGCAAGATTCTTAGTACAGGTATATAGACTTCTACTTGGTGTCTATTAGGAACATAAGTGTAATTAAGAGTCATGTAAATGATGTGAATAATATCCTCCAATACATTGCAGAAGAATGGCCTTCAAGACTGCCCTTATTCATCGTTGAAGTAAGCCTATTTGTTGTTATGAAGTCGGCCTACAAACAATATTAAGGTCGGCCTACATGATTGCTGAAAGGTCGGCTTAATATCTAGCTGGAACAACTATAAATACCCCAAAATATGATGTAGTATACATACAATTTTTTGCGGATAAGACTGAGGTTAGACAGCGTGGAACAGGGAGCAATTATTGTGGATCCATCTAAGGTTTTTGGTAGAATCTAAAGTGTAGATCTAAGGACCAGGGCTAATATAGATTGAAGGGCACAACACTGCAGAAGAAACAAGAAGGATAGGTACAACAAGAGAATAGATTTTCGGATTAGCAAAGAACAGTTTGCAGATGGGTGCAGGAGGATACAAGTGCAGATATCATTGAGTTCTAAAATCTCTATTGTAAGAATTTATCAAGGTCAAGTCTGTGATCTAAAGGTAATAGAAAGAAGGGAAGGTAATTCAAATATTTACCTTCCTAACTTCATCACAAAATATTCTGTTATAGGTAAAATCAACTTTGTCTCTACATTTGTATAAGTGCTTTGATAATTGACTTGATGAAGAATTAACTAAGAAGACATAAGCAATCTCACAAGTAATTATCAAGAAGAGAATTTATAACCCCTTCAAATTCTCAACATGGTTTCGGAGCTATGGTGCTAAATAAGGGCATCTAATCAAATAGACACTCAAGGATTAGTTTTCAAGAATGACATTTAAGCAAGTTAAAGGGTTTCAAAGTAACAAGCATCAAAGTTTTTGATCACTGAGTTTGACTACAATTCAGATATCTTCAAAGAGAATGTCTGGTGCCATTCTATACTATAGATCTCAGTGCCAATTGAAGCTTAGAACCTGGGAAAAATTTTGACATCACAGTGAAATATCCTCACTATTTCAGCACTATAACACAGTGAAGTTTTCTTGGTATATTTTGGATGGGTTAATACAGATCGAATTCCCTAAAATTGTCAGAGTTCAATTACAGTCCTAAGAACATAGTTCAGAAGTTGCATTTTAGGGGATACATACTCGGATCACTTACATACAGCTCAAACATCATTTCAGATTCGGTGCAATTGCAGTAACTAAAGCTTTGAAACAAAAGTCTCTATGTCTTGATGATATCTCTATTATTTTTAAGTGCACACACAGTTCGAAAAAAATATACATCAAGATACAATTCGGTAAAAATCCATTCACTCTCAGTGCTATTACAACTAAAGGTACTGTCATTATCTTCAAATATTATAAGACAAGTTTCCTCTCATTGAAACAAGAACCACTTCTTTACCCCTGAAGAAGATCATCCAAAAGGAGAGCACTAATACATCTTTTCTCAACCACCATTAAAGCAATCAAGTTGAAGACTCTTCACTTGTCAAGTAAGTATCTTTTATTCTATAATCAAATTTGGTAACATGACTTTTTTTTGTAGGGAGATCTATAAGCTGGTTGGGTTACCAAGATTCCTTGCATAAGGAGGATAGTCATAGTCCTTGAAGAAATTAATGTCATGAAAAATCTCTGAAGGTAAAAAGATTAAATCCTAATCTTCTTTACATATGAACAAGAAAGAAAAATACACCTCTTCAAAGTGAAAAAACAGAGAGTTGTCCCTACATATTTGGAGCCCAACAATCTAATATCCATATCTCTACTACAATTGGACTATGATGCAACCCAGTGAATTTAGATATCAATGCTCATCCTGTGAGGATGGACACTTTCCATCAAGTTTCTGAGGTCTAGATCAACAGATATGGAATCATTACCTTCTTCACAAATTGGCTTGTTGGGGGCAGCTTCACAGGCATCAATAAGGCGGCTAACAAATTTTCAAGAAATGTATTTGGATGATCAAAAGAAAGGTTGGAAAAATTAGTAGACACACTCTAGAAATCCATTAAAAAAGTAATCTCTATTCGTCAAATACTAATGGTGCCAATTTTAGACTAGAGTATTAGCCCAACAAGGATCCCCTCCTTTCCAAAACATCAAAACATTCATTGATTTTTCCTTAGGTGTAACATAGATGATGTGTTGTTCATTTTAAAAGAGACTATTCAACCTTCAGGTATCAGAATTCTCAAGTTGTGTGAGGGCCAAGGAAGTGTTAGACGAGGAAATAGGGACAAAAAATATGATAGCATTTCCCATTACATTTGGAAAATGAATTAAGCATATTTTGATAAACTCCATATATTCAAACAAAAGACACAAATAATTTTTATAGCTTCAGCTTTGATCCAAAAATGTCTCAAGACTTAAACATGTTAACCATCATATATTGTTCAAAAACATGCTCATAGATACATAAATAAATGCACGCACACACATAAATATATACATATATTATTATTATTTTTTTAAACAAATAAAAATTAATCTTCATGATTTTTTCACAAATTTTATATAAAAACCTACTTGGCTGATTCAATTTTCCATTAAATTCACTAGTGCATGAGATTCAATGAATTTAATTTTTTTTATCCACCCCCCCCCCCCCACCCCTCTCCCAAAAAAAAAAATGCAGTGACTAAGAACACAATCACATCATATCAAACCTGAACCATAATTATTTTGTTAAAAACATTTGTAGGGGGGAGATAAGATACAGTAAATAGTAAGCCAATGGGACTAGAAAATAAAATGAGAAATATAAATACTGTGGAAGTGCCCAGACTACTCTTGATTCTTGAAAGCTAAAAGATAAAGAGATACAAGTGATACTGAAAGAAAAGGTGAATCTAGAAGGGGAAATTTAAATTGTAGAAATAAATACTCCATACCAGATATAGAGGTAAGATGTAGAGGAGGGAGCAAAGCCATCCTCATCTCCATCACCAAGGTATCAATGCAAATACCAACAATAATGTCCTGTATAGAATGCCTGATGTTGAAGATTTAGCCAGGGCATCATAGGAGGAGAAATGTGGTGGTGATCAGTTGAACCCCTCCTAACATTTGAGGCCAGAGAGAAAAATCTTGTGATGGACATTTGGTTGCTTGATATGGGCACAACTCTGCACTGAAAGCAGATACATTTTTGTGGCCTCATGAATGTAGTTGCATACCAATAGAAGGGGGCAATGCGGATATCTCACTAGCCTAATATCATCTATGTTTGGGGCTAGGGCATATATATAGTGTTTAGTACCTCCAATTACCAAAATAGGTTAGAAGGAGGAGATCGATTTGGTGAAACAAGATCTACATAAATATTGTAAGGTCAATTGTCTGTTGTAATGCCTCACATATGTAGAAAGGAAAACATTTCTGATCTTAGGAGGTGGACTTAATTAAAACTAGTGTCACAAGTATCTTTGATTCTCCAAATATTTTCCAATCCACTGGGAACGCTGGGAAGAAAGATGTAATCCTCTAAGGAAGGTCCAATTTAATGGAGAAAAGTGAAGAGAATAAAATTATAAAGGTAATACAAGATTATGTCTTGCTAATTAGAAGCCCTAAAAACAATTTCATAAGCAAAGAGAAAATCTGGAATTCTCGACAATAAAACATCTCAAAGATGCCACTGGATATTTCTACTAGGAAACAAGATAAATTTTTCCCAAGTAGTTGGCAAGGGCATAGGTCACAGTGGCTACTCAAGATCTTGTTAACTTCTCAAGCTATCAAACTACTGCTACAAACTCAGAAAACTAGTAGGATAAAAACAAGAAAGCTTAGAAGTTGAAGAAGAGTGAATAATCAAATTGTAACTTTGCTCTTACCAAACATAACAATAGACCAAATGAAAAAATATGTGTTATGTAAAATCACCTCATCATGATAAGATAAACCCTAGAACAAACTAAATATAGGTGGTATAATCCTCACCCAACCACAACATAAGATCTTATCACCTTGCTTGCATATCAATCCAACTCCTGCATTTAACTTTTCTTGCATCTCAAGAAAATCTTGAAGTGAACTGGATATGATGTCCCTATCAAAAACATTCAATCAAAAAATCCTCCAAAGAATATGGCTATTCCAAAAAAGGGGACAAGTATGATGAAAAACACTAGCAATCATACATTCACTTGTGATGTTAACTCAATTTGCAAGGTGGGGGTTCTTATTCTCATTGAGGGCATACATATGATAGCAGGGGTGCAGCTATGTAATCCCCAACCAATAAGGAATTCCTTATTATGACCATTTAACCAATAAGGGGACACAGCTTCCATAACCAAAAAAATATCACCAAAGAAATATACACAAAATAGAGGAATTAAGGGGTTTGTTGTATAAGTTTGAAGTCCAAACCATAGTACTTTGAAGTTCTTTAGTGATTTAATCCTCTATAATTGTATCATTATGTGACCAATTAAGGAACAAGTTTTGTATCAATTTAACATCATTCTTGAAAGTTTTTCCAAGGTTAAATTTTGAGTCTCTTGGTGTGTTTTAATCCTATTGCAATTGTGCCATTAATTTCTCCTTGTTTATTACATAATTTTTTGTTGAATGAAGAAAAAATTCATTAGAGGGCTGATTTGTTTCACTTGAAGTCTAATAATTGTTTTGTAGGTGTTTGATAGATTCGTCGTCCATTGGAAGATCAACTAGCCATCAAACTACGCCTCTAGGCCTAAGGGTTTGCTCTCTTTCCTCATACTCTCCTCACTATTTTTACAATCAGATCTGAAGCATCTCATCTATAGTAGCATAAATCTGATCCAAACACCTTATGAAGCTCTAAAATACATTGGCATAAGTCTATAATCATTTCACACTTAATCTCAAGTAACAAGAAATACTTTTGTCATTGCTCTTAAGGCGTTCTAAGTGATTTTCAAGGTCCGATGTATAATTTTATGAGTCTGATATATGTGTTGAAACAGTAAGGAAATACCTTAATAAGCATTTAAAATTCATAATAAGTCATTCTCATACCTTAAGGGTTTCCTATATTTCATTTTGTCCTCATAAGTAAGTGATAATGGGTTTCTCTTGTAATTTTTGGTGTCTTGTGTGTCTTGCATCTTGCTTCCTCTTGTATTTACGTAGTGAAATTCACTTGTATAAGTCACTGTTATTAATCTCATCTCAAATAAGTTTGTATTGGCATTATGTTATTTCATTATAGAAATGTGTCACAAAAAACTATGTAAATGAAGGGCACTATGGTACCCATATGTCTTCAAACTGACATCCCATGCTGTTGCTATAGCAACCTTTTTGTTACGGATAATTTTCATACAAAATTAGCATAGAAGACATACCTTATTTACTCAAATCTAGCCCATAATTGCTTCTCTAAGCTGTGGCTGTTCTTTAATGGGAGATTGTCCCTTCACACTGCTCCTTGAGGGAAGTTACAAAGCTTTATATATAGAGTTTCCCTCCTAGAAGATAGCGACACCCTACATGTATACAAACAGACATGTAATAACCTCTTATTAGGGTTATCCACCCATCAAAAAACCCCTAAAATAGTTCTGAATGAGATCCGGTGCCTCGGCCTTTTATCCCTGCAACTAGGCCTTATAACAATCCTCAAAAATGCCCTACAAAGCTCTTTTCTTCTCGTTGTTATAGCCTTCCTTGCTGCGGCCTAGACAGAGGTGACCCTTTCCACAGAGATAGTAGGTATTCAATCAATTCATAGAAAAATGAAGATGACCACTTCACATAGTCATACATACCTCGGCCCTCCTGTATGGTTGTCAAGACATGGATTGTCCTTCTTGATGTGACAACGACTCCCTTCTACAACAACATATGATGCCATTTTACCAGCATACCCAGATTTTGACATCTACAGACCTGCTACTCTCAGTTAGGGCTGCGACTAAGGCAAGGTAGGATGGCCTCCGTCATCATCTTCTGTTCTGGGCAAGTGGCAGCCTACGCTATTCTGTTTTGGTGAGGTTAGGCCTGCGACTTACTTCAGATAGCTACGGCTCCCTAACATCCCTTCAATCATATTGCGGCAACCTATTTTTAGGGTTATTTCACCTTAAACGACCCTTCAAACATACCTCATCTCATGGCACTATCCTCAATTCGGTGCTCTTGGTGCTCTTATATTTTATTCATCTTTCTATAGGTTCATTTTAGGCCTCTCTTAACCATTTCTAGAGCATTGAGATTCTATCAAATTTTCATCACAAAGCAATCTAATCTACTTCTCAAACTCTTGTGCTACTTGGACCATATATCTCCTCCAATAGCTAGAGGTTTCCCATCACAAGCATACTGTCTCCATTTTTTTGGGTTTTCATCTCTCATTGGTTAAATTATCTTAGGTCCATCACTACTTTTTCCTTGGTTTATCGTCAACCACACCTAAAGTGTGATTACCAACTGAAAAGTGGTTAACAACACAATAACTACAAGGAGAGGACCTCATAATGCACACTTCATCTTCCATACCAAATATTATTGTTTACTTCATTTGTATGGTTGATTAAGTAGTGGAGGCCTTTCATTGTTTTGAAAATATCTCCCAAGTTGTTCTCCAAGGAAGATCTATCACTTTAGAGTGTTGCAGGAGACTCAATACTTCTTGTCTCTTCACACAATTGCTTTACATCTTATGAAAACCATCTAAGACCCCAGAATGAGAACTTAATCTACATTCATCTTTACTAAATTGATACAATATGGTAATTCACACTTCCACAAACAAGTCACCTTCCAAATCTTACTTTGGATATTTACTACCTTCACCTTTGGATGTGGTTTATGAGCACCCTAACAGAGAGAAAAATACAAGAGTTGGAAAAACTTGGATGGAAAAATCTGATGACCAGGAGAAAATGCTATAGCCAAGAAACAATAGTTTCCTTGCACGACAAATTATCATTAATAATAAAATAAGTGTTGTGTTATGCGAAAGTAGATGAAAGCTAAAAATCCAAGCATTGAGAAAAGGATTTGGTAGAACAACTAAGGTCCTATAAGTTGAAATTTTTATTCCACCATTGTCAATAATGCAACAGCCCAAGAGAATCTTAATTTGATGGTTGTCACTAAATAATGCCTCACTATTTATGCACGAGTAGTCATTGATCAAGTTTAAAATGACAATTATTAACCAATTGTTTGATCTTGATTCATGTCTTCCTTCATTGTCACAATGAGTTCAACCTTTTGTGCCTTTCTAGATTTAGACATTCTCCACTTGAACACAAGAATTAAGAAATTGTTACATTTCAGTAAAAATTAGAGGTGGGAACCAAACAAATTTCTCACAGCATGTTATTGGCACAGGTGTTGAGTCTCATTTTCTAGTATATTACCAGTAGAAAGTGAATTTTTTCTTGTGTGGATAAATAACCAGCACAGAGAAGAATTAAAAAAGTTCCTCTTGATGCAAATAAAATATGCAAACAGACTAAACAAGGAATCATTGTATGCAGCTACAAGGCAACATACAACCATCTTTGATGTATTGGAAATACCAACATATCTGCATTACTCTGGATAATTTAATCTGTGAAGCTTAAGATTTTTGAGGTATTTACACCAGTTATTTTTCCATTCTTGCAAGGGATGTCCCATTTTTCGGGCGTTAGGGTATAAGAAGCACCAAAATATGGAAGTCATTGCACCAGTTCAACTGTCTGTACATGATTACATCACTGTGCTAGTGTAACACCCTCATAATTTCTCCCTTCACACCCTGATCGTGGGCACAAAGTGTAGTGTTTTTGAATTGAAGCATAATTGTGTATTTTTCCATTATGAAAACAAGCAACACAAGATTTTGAGGCTAGTTGGACAATTAAATTAGAATCATAAGGGAATTTGAGAATTTATCCATCTATAAAATCTACGGTAAACTTTTCTCTATCTATGGCATCCACCTCTTAGTTGGACACATGTCTGGAATCAAATCTACCTAAGGCTAGGGACCTCTCTTCATTGTACTATTAAAAATTTTACCCCTGATTTGGTGTTAAAGAATTGGTGGGTATTTTCAAAGTATTTCATCTTTCAGTGTGCTTGCTTCTTCTGGTACTTTAATAACTACCATCCTAAGGCCTACTCTTAGGTATTTTTTGGTGAAACATGGGAAAGGACCTTGTAGTTGATGAGATTCATCGACAACCTAGGAAAAATAAATTCTCCACATTCAATTTGATTTTCATTGTTGTCGTTAATTACCATATTTTATTCATCTTATTAGAGGATTCACAAGGATGGAAACACCAAAATTTTCTTAAGTTTTATTTTTCTAAATAAGGAACTAATTTTAGATGAAAAAATATATCATCATGTACGAACATTAGTAGAACAAGGTTCGAAATTGATGAGAAAAGATAAAACATAAGGCCATTTACAAGGATAGGTAGTGAAAGTGGATTAAAATGTTTGACCAAATCTTAGATTCCATTTGATTTGAGTTGGAAGTTAGTAGAAAAAGGTTTTTAATTGATGAGAAAGCATATGACCATTTACAAGGGTAGGTAGAGAAATTAGGTTAGAATTTACCAATTCAAAAATAATGAATTTCTTTCAACTAGTACAAAGGAAATAAAATCCTTTAATTTACAATGGTAATCAAATTCAACAATGAAGGCAATCAATGCCTTTGTATTTTATTTTCATTCAACACTAACTAATTCCTTTTCCTTTAAGTCTTTCTACTAGTTCATGGGATTTGATTGCATTGAAGAGTTATTAGTCCATCAACAAGGACTGTTTTTTCAATAATTTCTCCATTAGGAGATTTCTTAAACTGGTCTATGCCATGTGCCCCTGACCATGAATTTCCCCTTTAGTGATATACGACCTGTTGATGTTTGGCATCCATGTGAATTTGGAATGTGCAATATTGAGAGCTAGATCTTTCCTTAAATGATCAATACTAAACACCATTCTTTTATAAATATGTGCTTCAGCTCAGCTCTACAGACCACAACTGTTCCATTGTGCTTATCAACATATTGCAGCAACAAAAGAAGAATCATATTGTTTTTTCTTCCAATGGACCAAAATGAAGGCACGCAATGGATAATAAATTCTCTTCAATGGAAAATGGGACTCATGATGAGAGTTAAGGAATTTATAAGTTTGGATGGACTACATATTTCGATGAATCCTTGGATGAATTCTCTAGTAGTTACTGTTATAACAACAGCCTCAATGGCTTTGAGGAGAGTTAGGGTCATGAGAAGGATTCTTCTATGGCTTCTCATCCTTCTTCCAGACCACATTAGCAATTGGATGTGAGCCATCTTATTTAACCCCAATATGGTTTTCAATGGATTTTATCTTCCACTAATCAGAAATTTAAAGTTAACTGCCTCTCATGTTACTGGGATTAGGAATCCCAAATGCACAAGACTGGAATTGGAATCATGTGTTGTTGATCAAAAGGATTTCTATCTTCTAGAAGATACCAACACTTGCTTGTGTGCAATTATAAATTATAATAGACACACATATTTAAGGTATGATTTGATTCAATTAGAACATACACCTCAATTAGGTTTCACTGATGGTTTATGCCCATTTAACTAATATAAGATGAATCTGGTTTATTCCCATTTAACTAATATAAGTGAACACTACTACATGTGTAGCAATTAAGTCAAAAGTTTCTTCAAACATTTTGCATGCAACAAAACTATATCAAATAAACAGTAGTAGAAAATGAAGGAATTATACATCAACTCGTAAAAAATAAAATGGACATGAAGCATAGGAGTACATGCACAGGAGTTTTGAAGCCAAAATGAACAATTTTGAAGAATTAAGAAACCACATTACCATTTTTCCGCTTAGCCTTTCAATGTGGCCTTAGCATATTAATGTTTCCTTTGATGTGACCCTATTAGATTAATGTCTCCTATGATGCAACCCTAGAAAATAAATGTCTCAACACTTGAATTGGTGGGATTTATGTTGAGAAAGAGTTGTATGAGAAGTCTGTCGATGACTCTGTGGTGATTCAAATCACAGATAGATGACTCTGTTGATTCAAATCACAGATATATGATTTGATTCAAATCGCAGAATATAGATGGTCTGGCTACGAGGAAGGAGAATAGAGCGGGGTCTAGTCTGATTCAAATCTCAAATAGATGCAGGTCTAGCTATGTGAGAAGGAGAATAGAGTGTGCAGGGAAGAAATTAAATTGTGAAATTTAGTGAAGCGTAATGATTAGTGGGAAGACCGACGGGGAACCTTGTGTAGTCAAATTACTATTTACCATATAGTTATGTAATTCCTCTACATTTAAATTTTTAAATTAAATTTATTAAAGAATAAACATATCTACCCCCAAAGTTAGTTTTTCCTTAGTTTGAATTAAATTAGACATTAAAATCATTAGAATTAATGTTGGAGGATGATTAAAATTCTTAACTTTAATAGATCAACTCAATTGTGAACATATAGATTATTATAAACTTTGTAGTGTTTCTTTCTTCCTTTTACCAAAGTGGGTGAAAGGAACATATCAATGTGGGTTAAAGGAACATATTACAATACTCTTGAAGGTACATGTATTAGGGACTACATTGATGTGACAGATTTGGTGGATGCATACGTGAAGCCTTAGTTAATGTTCATCCTAGTGAAGTAGAGATATATAATGTTGGCCCGGGAAAGGGTATGTAAGCTATAACTATAGTTTTTGCATATTGTTTTTATTATGTCGAGTCTAATTTATTTTAGACCTTTTTCTTGCCTATGCCATTTTGATGTGGACAAGAGGTTAAGGAGTGTTTGAAAAGTAATAATGAAATTTAATATTAGATTATGATTGAAAAGTCACAACGTGAGTTAACATTATATTACTTAGTGATCCTTCCAAAATTAACCAAGAGTTAAATTTGACCGCAAAATATACAAATCTTAGGGAAAGCCTTACTATGGCTTAGAAATGGCACAAAGAACATTTTAATGGGTATTATAATGATTTGATATTTTTTATTTGGTAAATAGTGTGGTATTTATATGTTAATATTATATAGTGTGGTTACGACGTTTGTTGAACACATTGCAACATCGACGGTTACCCTCCAACCATTGCAATACCGACTATTGTCCTCAAACCGTTGCAATACTGACGTTTGGTGAACATGTCGTAACACTAACACTTTAGTTTGGACAATTTAGTTCCATTGACCAAAGAGATATATCCAGTATTTCAAGGATATTTAACCCCTATCGCTCTTCTATTATTCCTTTAGAAGGGTTGGATGGGCCCATTACATTGAATACAAGCGTTTATAAATCCTTGTCCCCTCCCTTGAGAAGATATTGAACCTAAAATCAACTATTGATCCCCAATCCTCTAAGGTTTTCCAGTACAGTCTCACATCTTGGAACTTGAAACTATGTAAAAACATCCAAACAATATTTACATCATGATAACAATATTTCAAGTATGCATCTTTGAAAAAAAAAATGTTTATGTGTAAAATAATAATCTAAACTATAAAAATAAATTCAATCATTCATAATACTTCAAATAATTAGATCTCACCTACTTTAGCTTAAGAAAAGTACAAGGATATCAAAATTTTCAACCTTTAACACAATTGAGATATATATGGGTCAATAGGTTAGCTAGAGTTTTTACTCTGTTTCAAGCATATCATGAATACCCCCCATCATTGGCACAATATTACTCTTGGTCAAGGATGGAAAAGAAATCAATCGTGTTCATTTCTAGAGAAAATATTTCCAATCTCCTTGATTTTTATTGGAGTCACCATTCAAAAATTGCTCCCACTCTCTTGTCTTTTATTATAGTTGGAATTGATTGGTTTTCTTAATAGAGGTCTATATTCAATAAGGTGACCACCACCCTTATAAATTAAAAAAATATATAATAAAACTTAAATTGTAAAAGGAAGCTAACATATAGGTTGTCATAAAGATTTCTCATAATGTCATCAAGATATGCATGTTATACAATTTCTATGAGGAACAAAGTGGTCATTCCCTTAAGATAGATGGGTTATTTATTGCACTCTTTGATGCACTAGTGAATGTATGGAGGCATCAATAACAATACCTTATTAATATGTGGTCCAAATGCACTCGTGGTAAGAACATCAAGGGATGGTGGTGCTCTCTGTCATTTGTAGCAAATATTAGTTATTGGTGTAGTAGAAAATATTATAGGGAATGGGTTAAAGATATGAACTAATTCATTACATATATTTAAGTTTCCCATTGTGGAAAAAATCATTCTATAAATGGTCAACAGTGTAAGGGAATTCCACCTAGCTCGTTAAATAAATTTTAGAACCTTAAGTTAAAAACCATTCATTCAGATTTTTTGAAAAAAAACAACCATAGTGTTTTGAGACATCCATAGGCTATTAGATATACTTCATGACAATTATTTTCAATCCAAAACTGTAAATGAAAAAAAAATGTAGTTAGGAAATGAATATAAGCCATGCAACTCAATATTCCATGGGGTCCTAAGGTCTCTATGGCCTATAATTTGGGATAAAATTTAGTGGGATATGATGCACCAAATACCATAACATTCCCTAACATTGTTGTTTTTTCTATTATCAACATGAATATCAACTTGATATCTTGAATATCAACATGACTAGTTTAGGGGGGATTTCATAATTACCTTGTGTATTGCCTTTGGTATACTATTCCATGGGTCCTTGGGAGGAACTTTTTTTTAAACTCCTCGGTCAATCTCTCCTTGTGTAATTTCTAGAACGATAGATACATGTGAATGGATGGTCATTTGATTAAACCCATGCATCCTTGTGATAAGCGTGAAAAGCCACAACCTCAAGCTCATATAATATCCACTAAATTATAAACATAAAATGCAAATAAGTAGGAGGAAAACTGGGAATAAAACCATGAAATCATGTGTTTACATTATGGATAAATGTTATCATGTCATTCTAACAACACAAGATATAGGGAAGATTCTTAAACCTCATATAAAAGAAACGCGTAGTCTAATGAAGCAAGAATTTCATCCATAAAACAATAGAAATTCTAGCATGATTTTGCAAAAATTAGGTCTAAGTTATTGAAAATATAGGTTATAGTTGTCAATATCTAAGATTTTGTGTGCCCCAAGGGTCCTTGATGGTGTTGAATCCATTTTCGTCATCAAAAGAACAATTTAAACACTACCATAGTGGGATTTTTTGAAGAATTTATTGTCATATTCTAGTAAGAAAATGGTCATCCAGACAAAATTATGGCCTCGTTGGATAATTCCTAAAATAAATTCACTTTTAATGTTTTCTCACAATTTAGCAATTTTGGCACTGCAATAATCAGACATCAATGATGGCATTTACGATAATGCAAATAAAGATGAATGAGCTTCTCTTGGTTTCAAGAATAATTTATTCTCTATTGAACAGGGCCAACCACGTGAAGTTGGAAGCTCATATGGCCCCTCCCATCCCCCTCACATCACTCTCATTTTCCCAATACCCAATCTATGAAATAGAATACGAAAAAAACAAAATTTCTTAATAAGGTCCATATTCAATAAGGTGACCCAACCTGACCCACTCGAACGCGTTTCCTTAGGCACCCTCACATGACATGACCTGACCCAACACACCTGAACGTGTTTCCTTATGCAGCCTCACATGACACGACCCGATCGAACCCTACCTGACCCGCCCGAATGTGTTTCTTAATTACGATATGATGATATAGCTTATAAAAGGGATTTTTATCTTAAATAACTTTTCATGGTCATGGTCGTAATTAAAGCACATGAAAGTATTGGAATATTGCATAATATTGCTGAGACTAAGGGAGATCACATTACCATTATTCGAGCACACTATGCATGATTTAAGGGTGTTTCACTCTACTTGGAGTTATGGTGTATATTGTGCTATGGGTGGGTCATGTCGTGTGAGGGCACCGAGGGAAACGAGTTCGGGCGGGTTGGGTCGGGTCGGGTCGTGCCGTGTGAGGGCGCCCAAGGAAACCCTTGAGTCTGTCATATTCCAATTTTTGTTGTAATAAATTTCCATTTTTTATATGACCTTCCTCACATGATCCGACCTGAATGTGTTTCCTATTGCGCCCTCACACGACATGACCCGACCTTCCCGAACGAATGCAAGACGGTGATCAAAATAGAAAATAGATCGCACAAACGTGTAGTACAAGGCACATAGGTGATCACAACTTAGAATTTTTTATACGACCACCCTCATACAACCCGACCCACCTGAACGTGTTTCCCTAGGCGCCCTCAAACGACCCGACGCGACCTGACCTGCCCTCATGCATTTCCTTGGGAGGCCTCACACAACCCGACCCGACCCTCCCCGACTTTCAGAAAATGAGTTTCCTTGTGCGCCCTCACACGACCCAACCTAAACTGACCTAGCCCAATCGAACACGCTTCCTTGGGCACCCTCACACGACCTGACCCAACCCGACCCGCTCGAACATGTTTCCTCGGGTGCCCTCACACGACATAACTCGAGCAAACCCACCCAAATGCATTTTCTTGAGCGCCCTCACACGACTCAACCTGACCCAACCTGACCTGCTCAAACGCACTTCCTTGGGCGCCCTTACATGACACAACCCGACCCAACCCACCTGAACGTGTTTCCTTATGCGACCTCACATGACACAACTTGATCGAACCCTACCCGACCCGCCCGAATGTGTTTCCAAATTATGATATGCTGATATAGCTTATAAAAGGGATGTTGATCTTAAATGGTATTGCATGGTCATGGCCGTAATTAAAGCACATGAAAGTATTGGAATGCATAATATTGCTGAGACTAAGGGAGGTCACATTACCATTATTCGGGCACACTATGCATGATTTATGGGTGTTTCACTCTACCTGGAGTTGCGATGTATATTGTGCTATGTGCCAATGCACTTGTTGCACAAGGTTTCCATGGTGGCTACTTCCTTGGTGAAGTTATTAGGGGTGTTTTCATGACAATGAATGAGATCCATCATATTACCATTATGATACAAATTCTTCACCATCAACAATGACGTGGTTATGTGCGAGGTTATACTAGCTGTGTGGTACAAAAATTAAGTAACATTGAAGGAAAAATGTCATGTTGAAGTGAATTTCCAAGGTGACGCGCACGTATATCAGTACTACGCGAGTGAAATTCATGAATCGCAACTCTTGAAAGTGTGATCTGTCACCATGTCAAAGCAGGCGCTACGATTTGTGGGGTAATCACAATACAAATATTGTAATGAAAAAATGGTAAATATTCTTCAATACACAGGACATTATATTTTGAAAATTTTATAATAAAACTTCTAATTTATTCATTCATTAATTTTAAAGATAATTTTTTTTATATTCATTTTTAATATTAAACATGTTATAAGTTCAAGAGAAATTAATAACAATTAAATATAACAAATATATTATTATTTTTGTTAGCTTGACCTAGCTAACATAGTAATAACTAACATAATAATTGTCGACTAAATCACCCCAGTAAACAAATAACAAATATATTATTATAATCCTATAAAAATTAATAAAATAAAAAAACAACATTACAAAATAAACCTGGCGTGCCTGATCTGCATAATCTCAATCTCCCTACCTGTTAATGATCCAAAGGAAAAATGCAACTAAAATGTTAAAAACTCTCAACAAATCTGCATTTCATTAAATGAAGCATTTAGAGTCATCGTCCATGGAAACCAGAACATCTCTTTAATGTACCTACTTCAAAATATTTTAAAATACAAAAACAAAATCATTAACACCATTCATAATATTGGGAAAATATCTAAATAAAAATATAATGGTTTATTATTAAACATTTTCATTTTAAAAACTATCAACATTTCACAATTTAAAAAAAATAATAATAAATAAATTAAATTTATTTCATCACATAATTTAAACTCTCTATTTAAAATATAAAACTAGTCCTTCGTCGCTCTTATGACGTTAGTTAAACACGTCACAACACCGACAGTTACCCTCCACCCGTCGCAATACCGACGGTTGTCCTAAAACTATTACAATACCGACCTTTGGTAAACATGTCGCAACACTGATGGTTACCCTCCACGCATCTAAATATTGACAGTTTTCCTCAAACCATCGCAATATTAATGTTTTTTCCCAATTACGTCGCAATACAGACAAGTGTCCCCAAAGGTCGCATTAGCGACATTTTCCACAAATTGTCGCAATACCGACTCGTATTTTAGGAACGTCGCATTTCCGACATTGTGCCCCAAAACTTCGGTATTCTGACGATGTCCATAAATTTCAAAATAGTGACGATGTCCCTAAACTTCGAGATAGTGACGATTTTTTTGCGGGATTTGAAAAATTGATAAAAATTGGGGAAATTTCCGACAATACATCAAAAGTGTCGAAACTAAAGTGTTGGAATTTTGACCAAATTTACTAGCATTGTGAAGTCTGATGTAGCTAAGACTAGTGCTAGGCAGATTACCTCTTTAAGGTGTTCAGAGGCCTTAGTTTCTTCAGGAGTCCATGAAAAGGCATCTTTCTTCAATAATGTTGTTATAGGTGTTGTTATTCTCCCATAATTCGTAAAAAACTTGCGATAATACCCTGTTAACCCGAGAAATCCTAGCAACTTCTTTATGGTTGTGGGGAATTTCCATTCCTTAATGCCTTTAATTTTGTTAAGGTCTACCTTAACACCCTCGTGAGATACAATATGACCCAGATATTCCACATCATTTATTCCAAAGAAACATTTGGATGTTTTTGCATATAATTGTTTCTCCTCCAATATTTTGACAACCCTGTCAGCATGTTGAACATGATCCTTCCAAGACCTGTTGTAGATTAGTATGTCATCAAAAAATACTAGCACAAATTTTCTAAGGAGGGGTTTGAAAATGGAATTCCTCAACCCTTTAAATGTAGAAGGTTCATTGGTAAGGCCAAAAGGCATGACCAAAATTCATAATGACCTTGATGTGTTCGAAATGTTGTTTTCAGAATATCTTCAGTCTTAATTCTAATTTGATGATATCCTGAATGAAGATCCAACTTGATGAAATAAATTGCTCCATGTAATTCATCCAATAATTCATGTTGGATGTGGAGCCTGATTATCTTGTTTATTTTGTATCACAGCGTTAGACCCCTGTACCTTAATGGGGGTGGGAACACCACCCGTAATTAAACGTTGCTTGGGGGGTCCAAGGGGGATAGTTGTGACTTTATGGAGCCCCCCCTGGGCGGGGGGTTTCAGGGGCAGCGCCCTCAAAGCTAAAAACATATGTAAATTTCCTTCTAAAAGTATAGTAATTTCTAGTCAATCTGGGCCATTCATTAGGCGGATGATCTAATGGTAGAAGTTATGTTTAGTTTAGGGTTTTTTTCCCTAAAAGGTAACCCCTCGCTTTGTATGAGGGTATTGTATTGCGTATTTGTATTGTATGTGTATTCTCGGAGCGAGAAACAAATATGGAGACTGTGAGAGAGAACATAGGATATTACAGCGGATATGCTACAGGTTCTGTCTCCTCATTTTGCTGGATAATAGAAACGAAGGATTAGTTGTTCGAGGTGGATGTAGCCAAAAATGGGTGAACCACGTACATCTGTGTCTCTCTGGTTTTATGTGTGTTGTGTGCTTGTTTTTTCCGCATATTTTATGTGTTTCATTGCTCTGTAATATATAATTTTCTAACAACTAGTATCAGAGCTGAAGGTCTATTTGGCTGATAAACTCGCAGGAAAGAAGGGTTCCCGGTTCAAGTGGGAGCAATGGCAGAAGATGGTAAGTTTAGGGTCAAGAAGTTTAATGGCCAAAACTTCCTGCTGTGGAAGATGCAGATGGAAGACTATCTGTATCAGAAAGATCTATACCTACCATTGAGTAGAAAAATAAATAAGCCAATGGCTATGACAGACGCAGAATGGGAGATTCTCGATAGAAAGGTACTTGGAATAGTACGGTTGTGCCTCGTAGCGTCGGTATCCTTAAATATTTCGAAAGAAACAAAAACAGAGGGTTTGATTAAGGTTTTGGCGAAATTATATGAAAAACCCTCAGCCTCAAACAAGGTATTTCTTATGAAACATTTATTTGATATGAAGATGTCGGAAGGTGGATCTGTGCAGACCATTTAAATGATTTTAATAAAGTTACCAGTCAGTTAAGTTCTGTAGGGGTAAACTTTGATGATGAAGTTAGGGCTCTTTTATTTCTGTGCTCATTTCCAGAAAGATAGAATGGTTTAGTTATAGCCATTAGTAACTCTGTCTCTGGATCTAGTATTTTAAAGTTTGATGATGTTGTCGGTGCTATCCTTAATGAGGAAATGCGACAGAAAAGCTCTGGTGATACATAGGGTAATGCTTTGAGTACAGAGTCTAGGGGAAGAAAAATGGAATGAGGAAAGAGCTCAAGATACCGCAGTAAATCAAGGAAAGGCAGATCCAAGTCTAGATCGGGGATAGTGTGCTAGAAATGCAGAAAGAAAGGACACCTAAAGAAAGATTGTAGATCTCGGAAGGGAAAAGAATGAGACACATAGCAAGAAAACAATCATGAATAAAATGTGACAGGTGATGTGCTATAATATGCTTTGATTCTTTCTTTAGAAAATGTTACTGATTCTTGGGTTGTAGATTCAGGGGCCTCATTCCATGCCACACTTGATAAGAAATATTTTCATGACTATCTTCGAGGAGATTTTGGACAAGTCTGTTTGGGTGATGATAAACCCTATAAAATTGTTGGAATGGGTAAGGTTCTTGTAAAACAACAGAATGGAAACCAATGGCTACTAAAGGAGGTAAGGCATGTTCCATATCTGAAGAAAAAATTGATTTCAACAAGGCAGTTAGGTAGTGAAGGTTTTTTGACAACTTTCACAGATAAAAACTCGGAAGGTCACCAAAGGAATGCTGGTAATAGCAAAAGGCGAAAAGGTTGGTACATTTTATTTATGCAACGGTATTTCTAACTCTTTTAATGCTTTAACGTCCAAAGGAGCAGATGCAGCATTATGGCATCATAGGTTCGGACATATGAGTGAGAAGGGGACGAATATTCTTTACTCAAGAAATTTGTTGCCGGGTTTGAAGAATGTTGATTTGGATTTCTGTGAGAGTTGTATGTATGGAAAACATAAGAGAGACATATTTCTCAGAGTTGGGAAAGAAAAGAAGAGCGAAAAATTAGAGCTTGTGCATACATATGTATGGGGACCTGCTCAGGTATCATCTCTCAGTGGCTATCGTTATTATGTTAATTTTATTGATGATGCAACTAGAAAAAATTGGATTTTCTATATTCAGAATAAATCTGATGTATTTGATATTTTCAAGAAGTGGAAAGCTTTGGTTGATATTGAGACAAGAAAGAAGTTGAAGTGTCTCAGATCAGACAATGGAGGTGAATATTGCAGCAGAGAGTTTGATAGGTACTGTTCAGAGCATGGAATTTGTAGAGAGAAGACAGCTCCAAGAACACCACAAGAAAATGGTTTGTCAGAAAGGATGAACAGAACAGTCATGGAGCGTGCATGGTGCATGAGATTGCATGCAAGATTTCCTTTACAATTTTGGGCAGATGCTGTAGATACTATTGTTTATCTAATAAACAGAGGGCCTTCAATTTCCTTGGATGGTGGTATTCCAGAGGAAGCATGGATAGGTTAAATGGTAAACTACTATTTTTTAAAGCCTTTTGGTTGTGAGGACTTTGTCCATATTAATAAAGAAAATAGAACAAAGCTTGAGGAAAAATCAAAGAAATGTACCTTTATTGGATATGGTGTTATTGATTTTGGTTATCACTTATATGATTATTAAAATCACAAAATCATTAGGAGCAGAGATGTAATATTCAATGAAAAGGTATTGTATAAGAATTAGTTGCAGGAAAAGAAACAGGAAAAAGAAAACAAAGAATACACAATTCTTGATGAGATCACAGAAAAGGTAAAGGTGCTTGAAAATAATAATAATCAAGAGCCACAACAACATCAACCACCACAACAACAACAGGCACCTCAAAAACCTAAAAGTGGTGTTAGAAGATATACCAGGATAAATAGACCCCCTGAATGATACTCTATATCATTATATTATTTATTGTTGGCTGATTCTGGTGAACCTGAATGTTATGAAGAAGCAATGCAGGTTGAAACCAGGAAGAAGTGGGAGCTATCCATGGAAGAAGAGATGGACTCCTTAATGCATAACCAGACTTGGGACTTAGTTAGGTTTCCTGCAGGTAAAACTACATTGCAGAATAAATGGGTTTACAGGCTGAAGGAAGAAGATGGAGTAAAACATAGGTACAAAGCTAGACTTGTGGTGAAGGGATTTTCACAGAAGAAATGTATTGATTTTGATGAAATATTTTCTCCTGTTGTTAAGATGAATTCAATCATAACTATTTTAAGTCTTGTAGCAGCGGAGGTTTACATCTTGAACAGTTAGATGTAAAGACAAAATTTCTCCATGGAGATTTGGAGGAAGAGATCTATATGCAGTAACCAAAAGGATATGAGGTCAAAGGGAAAGAAAAATTAGTGTGCATGTTAAAGAAGAGCTTGTATGGCTTAAAACAGGCACCAAGGCAGTGGTATCTAAAATTTGACAAGTTTATGTCTGAACAAGGTTATACTAGATGTCACTATGATCATTGTGTTTATATGAAAAGGAAAAATGATGGCAGCTATATTATATTGTTATTGTATGAAGATGACATGCTTGTTGCAGGGTATAACATGCAGGAAATAAATGTGCTAAAAATAAAATTGGAAAATTCATTTGCAATGAAGAATTTGGGAGCTGAAAAACAAATCCTTAGTATGAGAATAACTAGACACAAGAAAAATCACAAATTAACACTGTCTCATAATGATTCCATACAAAAGGTGTTGAAAAGATTTAATATGTAGAATGCAAAACCAGTTAGTACACCTTTTTCTAGCCATTTCAAACTTAGTAAGGAGATGTGCCCCAAGACCCAAGAAGAAATGGACTATATGTCTAAAGTTCCCTATGCATCAGTAGTTGGAAGCTTAATGTATGAAATTGTCTGCACAAGGCCTGATATTGCACATGCAGTGGGATTTGTAAGTAGGTACCTAAAAAATCTAGGAAAAGAACATTGGATGGCAGTAGAATGGATTCTCAGATATTTGAGAGGTACCATAAATCAAGAATTATGATTTGGTGGTTCAAACATTGCTCTACAGGGATATGTTGAAGTAGATATGGCAGGTGACAGAGATAACAAGAGGAGCACTACAAGATATGTATTTATTGTAGGTGGAATAGCTGTCAGTTGGGTTTCAAAAATCCAAAGCATTGTTGCACTTTCAACAATAGAAGCAGAGTATGTTGTTGCTATAGAGGCTAGTAAAGAAATGATTTGGTTACAAAGGTTTCTGGATGAATTGGGTAAGAAGCATGATATGGGCAGGTTATACAATGATAGCCAAAGTGCCATTCATGTTTCAAATAACTCAGCATTTCATTCCAGTACTAAACACATATATCTCAAGTACCATTTCATATGGTCAGTTTTGGAAGATGGACAGTTGAAGCTGGAAAAGATACACACTAGCTAGAATCCTGCAGACATGCTAACAAAAGTTATAACCAAGGAGAAACTGAGAATATGATCAGTTTCAATTGGTCTTCAAGGATGATGATGAATATGAGAAACATCCAGGTCCAAAGAGGATTCATTTTCCAGCAAATGAAGCAGCGGTGGAGTTGCTACAATCAGTCTCCAAGTGGGAGATTTTTGGGTGTGGAGCCTGATTATCTTTTTTATTTTGTATCACAGTGTTGGACCCCTGTACCTTAATGGGGGCAGAAACGCTGCTCGTAATTAAACACTTCTTGGGTTGTCCAGGGGGGGGCGACTATGACTTTATGGAGCCCCCCCTTGGTGGGGAGTTTCGGGGGCAGTGCCCCCGAAGCTAAAAATAGATGTAAAATTGCCTTGTAAAAGTATAGTGATTTCTAGTCAATCTGGGCCGTTCATTAGGTGGATGATCTGATGGTAGAAGTTATGTTTAGTTTAGGATTTTTTTCCCTAGAAGGAGACCCCTTGCTTTGTATGAGGGTATTGTATTGTGGTTGTGTATTGTATGTGTATTCTCAGAGCCAGAAACAGGTATGGAGACTGTGAGAGAGAACAGAGGATATTACATCAGATCTTCTATAGGTTGTGTCTCTTCATTTTTCTCGATAATTGAAAGGAAGGACTGGCTGTTTGGGGTGGATGTAGCCCAAACTAGGTGAACCACGTATATCTGTGTCTCTCTGGTTTTATGTGTTTTGTGTGCTTGTGTTTTCCACATATTTATGTGTTTCATTGCTATGTAATATATAATTTTCTAGAAATTCATCAATCACAGGAATGGGAAATTTATCTTTAATAGGGAGATTATTGAGCTCCCTATAATCTGGACACATGCACCATGATCCATCCTTATTATGCACCAATAATACTGGAGCAGAGAAAGAACTTTGACTAGGTTGAATTATACCAACCTCTAACATTTCTGCAATCATACATTCAATTTCGCTCTTTTGGACATAAGGATATCTGTAAGGCCTGATGTTTGGAGGGGCACTTACTGGAATCCAATGAATAGCATGATCATGATCACGAATATGTGGGATTCCTTTGATATTTTCAAACACCTTGGAATGATTTTCCAAGACTTTTTGGAGATCTGGAGAAATAACTGATTTTGATGTTGGAACTTCTAGTGAGCATAATTGTGCAATTACGCCTCGTTGTTCTTTCTTCAGAAACTTTGTCATGAAATTATAGCTTATTATATTTCCCAGCTTCCTTGCTATACCCTGTAATTTGACTTCCTTTCCTTCCGAAAAAAATTTCAAAAAAATTTCTTGAAAATTAAAAGCTACCATCCCCAAAGATTGTAACCATTGTACTCCTAGTACAACATCAGCACCTCCCATTAGAATAGAAAGCATTGGACTATTAAATCCATACTTCCCCATGGTTATCTTGATATTATGGCATTTTCCAGAGAAATATATAGTTCCTCCATTTGCAACAATCACTTGACATGTTGGTGTTGTGTATAGGAAACAATTCAATTCCTTGGCTACCTTACAATGAATAAAATTATGGGTACTACCTGAATCAATAAACACTATTACCTTTTTCTTCTTGAAATTTCCTTCTATCTTGTGCGGTGTAAAAACTCTGGTAAAATTTAATAAGTATATATTATTATTGATAAAATATGAGATGATTACAATTGGGAATCACCAAGGCTTTAAATACAGCCTTATGGTGTCCCTTGGCAAAGAGGCATGATCGTTGATCATGCCCTTCCACTTTAATAAACCTAAGACAAATATATTTAACTATTAATTAATAAATTATACATAACATTGCCCCTCTATTAAAGATGCTTTGTCTTCAAAGCATACGTAATGATGGGTGTTGCTGACAAAATTCTTCAGATTCCCAAGAGGCTTCTTCTACTGGCAAATCCTTCCATTTGATTAAATATTTCGTAATAACACGAGAGCATAGCTTATTTTCTCGGGTAGATAGGATACTTTCGGGCTCCAAAATGATCCTTCCTTCATCATCCAAAATTGGGAGTGTCTTTTGGGAT
The DNA here is from genome assembly GCA_034641835.2 of Pinus albicaulis. NCBI lineage: Eukaryota > Viridiplantae > Streptophyta > Pinopsida > Pinales > Pinaceae > Pinus > Pinus albicaulis. Next base: position 1,283,273,157 of record CM076579.1, read on the forward strand.
GACTGATGGTCACCCAGTGCTTTTTTTAAGCATGAAACATGGAAGACGTTGTGAACACGACTTGTATCAGGAAGGCTCAACCCATAAGCGACTTGACTGATCTTTTTCATAATTTGATACGGACCATAGAACTTCAGAGCTAATTTATGTTTCCCTTTTTTTTCAGGGACAGCTAGTTGTACAGTTGGAGCTTGACAAACACCCAATCTCCAACTTCAAATGATCTCTCAGTTCGATTACGGTCAGCCTGTTTCTTCATACGATTCTGTTCAATATTCAGATTTTATTTTAGAACTTGGATGACCTTTTGGTGTTCTTCTAGCTGGTTTTTAACTGCTGGCAGATTTGATTGGACTGAAGCAAAATCTTCCACTTCGGGGGCTCATATCCATATAAAGATTGGAATGGAGTCATTTTTGTCGATGTATGGTAAGTGGAATTATACCACCATTCAGCGAGATGCAACCATTGAACCCACTTATTTTTTTTCTCCGTAGCATAACACCATAGGTAAGCTTCCAAAAATTTATTGAAAACCTCTGTTTGTCCATCCATTTGGGGGTGATAAGCTGAGCTAATGTTGAGGTAGGTTCCTATATGGTTGAACAATTCCTTCCAAAAATTTCCTTTAAATTCGGCATCCCTATCGCAGACAATAAATTTTGGGAAGCCGTGTAGTTTATAAATATGTTTGCAGAATATCTCCGCAATTTGCTTTGTAGAGTCTGTTTTCTTGAGAGCGATAAAGTGAGAATATTTAGTGAATCTATCTACTACAACGAAGATCTTATCCTTCCCATCAGATACAAGTAATCCTTCAATAAAATCCATCGATATTTCTTCGCATTTCTGATTCGGAATATTTAACGGATGAAGTAACCCAGGTGTCATAATATTTTCACTTTTATTTCTTTGACACTTGTCACATTTTGCTACATATTTTTGAATATCGTGACTCATACCCTTCCAAAAAAATGATTGACATGCATTGTAATAGGTTTTAAAATATCCTACATGCCCAGACGACATGGAATCATGTGATTACTTGAGTATTTCTTATATAAACTTCGATTTGGAGTTTAGATAAATTCTTCCTTTGTACCATAAGATATCGTTCTTCCACTCAAATTTTGAATTTCCTAGGAGACTATTGATTATAGCCAACATTTCTGGATCTTTGGCGTACAAATTTCGAATCTCATTAAGCCATTCAGGAACAAAAACCGAAACTGCAAGTAGTGTTGGTTCTTCATCTTTTCTGGACAGGGCATCTGCTACTACATTGTCTTTTCCTTTCTTATCTAATATCTCCATGTCGAAAGCGGCAATTTTCTCGATCCATTTTTGTTGTTCTTTAGAGAATGTTTTTTGTTGAAGGAGATACTGAAGACTGTTATGATCCGTTTGGATGGAAAATTTACTCCCTAATAGATATTGTCTCCATTTGGCCAATGCGTGCATAATTGCGATCATTTCCTTGTTGTATGTGGACTTGAGATGATCTCGTTTATTTAGCTTCCTTCTTTTAAAAGTGATAGGGTACCCTTCTTGCATTAATACTGCACCTATACTGAATCCAGAGGCATCACATTTTATGATAAATGGTTTAGAAATATTGGGAGTTGCCAATACTGGTGCATTAGACATTAGTTCCTTCAAATATTCAAAACACTTTCCTGCTTCTTCATTCCATTGAAACGAATTTTTCTTTAAAATATTTGTAAGAGGTGCAGTTCTGTGTTCATAGTCTTTAATAAATCTTCGATAATATCCCATTAATCCTAAGAATCATCTTAGGTTAGATATATTCATTGGTTTATTCCATTCCCTTATAGCTTTAATTTTAAAAGGATCCACTTTTACCCCTTCAAGGGATATTATGTGTCCCAGATATTTGACTTCTTCTTTTCCAAAGGTGCATTTGGATTTCTTAGCATAAAATTGATGATCTTCTAATAATGTGAGAACTTTTTCCAAGTGTTGCAGGTGCTCTTTCCAAGTTTTACTATAAATCAAAATATCATCAAAAAATACTAGTACAAATTTCCTAAGATATGGACGAAATAATTCGTTCATAGTAGCATGGAACATAGCTGGTGCATTTTTCAACCCAAAGGGAATTACTTTAAACTCATAATGACCTTCATGTGTTTGAAATGCAGGTTTTGGTATATCTTCCAATCTAATTCTGATTTGGTAATAGCCTGACCTTAAGTATAACTTAGAGAAGTATTTTGCGCCATGTAGCTCATCTAGCATTTCATCGATAAAGGGAATTGGAAAATTATTTTTAATTGTTATCTTATTTAATCCTCTATAGTCAATGCATAGCCGGAACGATCCATGTTTTTTTCTTACCAATATAACTGTGGCGGCATACAGACTCTTTCCTTTTGATATGACCCCACATTTTAAAAGATCTTGGATTATCTTCTCAATTTTAGTTTTGTGGTGATGTGGGTAGCGATAAGGCTTGATGTTAACAAGGTCTGATCCTACCTTGAATTCTATTGTATGTTTGATTTCCCTATTAGGAGGCATTTTCATTGGTAGGTACTGGAATAAGTTTTCATGTTTTTGAACTAGTCCTTGTACTTCTGGTGACTCTTCATGGTTCCTTTTTGTAGATAACATTTCTAACTGATGACATTGTACTATATAGGCTACCACTAATTTTCGAATCATCTTCATCATCTGGGATGACGATACGATTTGATTTTCTAGGGCTTGGAATCCATATAATTTGTGCTTTTTCCCTTCCCACTTAAATCTTATAAACTGCTTCTGATGGTTGGTAGAATAAGTACCTAAGTTTTGTAGCCATTGAATACCTAAGACCACATCTACTCCTCCTAGTGGTACTGCATAGAATGGATACTCTAAACTAAAGTCTTTAATCTGTAATTTGACCTTATGGCATTTCCCTACTTGCTCAATATTCTTACCATCGGCCACCATTACCTTCATATTAGGCATGGGAAAAGTAAATATGTTGAGTCTTTTGGCCATGGTTGAATCTAGAAAATTGTGGGTGCTGCTAGTGTCGATGAGAACCATTACGTTGTTTTTCTTAATGTGTCCTCTTAATTTTAGTGTCTGAGGTTGTGATATACCTGTCATGGCTGATAATGACACTTGCAGAATGCTTTAATCATCTACTTTTGGAGAGAACTCTAGGGTGTCTTCTATTCCTTATACATCTGAATCATCATTGTTAGAGTCATTCGTTGCTTCACAATTATACAGATTTTTTTCTTTTCCATTAGCACATCTATGCTTAGGGTCCCACTTTTCGCCACAACGTTTGCACTTGCCCTCTCTCATCCTTTGTATTTCCATGTTAGATTTATCTCCTTCAAGAAAGCGTGGTGGAACATATTTCATGTTATCTTCTTTTGTAGATTGAGGAAACTTTCGTCTCGAATATACTCTTTCTGGTTTTGACCAAGATAACCTTTCAAATTTCTTTTCAGCAGTTTTTTCTTTTTGCCTTGCTAGTTCTACTGATGTAATGTTTTGAAGTTCGAGCTCTTCTTGTATATGGATTTTAAGTCCTGAGATGAAAGATTGGATTAGACGAGATTTTGACAATCTAGGTACTCGTGTCGCTAAGGTCTCCCATTCTTGAGTGTACTCATCCACATCTCCTTTTTGGCGTAATTTGATGAATGTTGAAAAAAAATTTCTTCTTTTATACCTTGAAATATTTTAAAGAATGCATCCTTAAATTTCATCCAACTAATAGCAAGCGTCATCTTTTTCCACAAAATATACCAATTATATGCTTCTCCTTCCATTTTCATGGAAGCGTGCTTAATTTTTTCGTCATCACTATTAATGTCATAAATCTTAAAATATTCTTCAACTTTATTAAGCCATGCAACGCTATTTTTTTCATTATCGTCAAACTTGGGTAGCTCGATTTTTACTTTTCGATGATATGCTAACTGTGGAACGAGAAGGGGATATTGATTAGAAAATGCATTCCAGAGTTTCTTATTTTGAGACTCTACATTACTATCTTCATGATGATGTGGGGAATCAGTTTTTTCATGATGCTCTTCTGAATTCCTTGAATCTACAAAATTGTTCTTCTGATTATGTTCCATATTGGGAAATATTGTTCGTTGTGTCTGACTTATCTTATTGCAGAGTTCTATCAGCTTTTGGATTGCTTGGCTATGATTTTCTATACCCTCCCTATGATTTAGCCAAATTTGTCTTTCTATCTGATTTGTCGTATCTTGAAGCTTTTTGATGTTGTTGGAGTGTCCTGCAACTATACCCTCGAGATCGACTAACCTTTTTCTGAAGTCTTCAAAATTATTATTGATCTGTTTCTCAAGATCCAGCAATTATTTTTGGAATTTGGACATCGACATTGATGACGACATTGAACGTGTATGCGGTGGTGAATATATATCTACCAGTTTGTTTTTTTAAACTAATTTTTATGTAAAAATCGAATTTTCATTTTGAACAACCACACCCATGGACATGATGGTTCAAAAAAAAAAAAAAAAAATTTGTTTACTGCTATGAGGACAACAGACATCAATTTTTTTCGGGCTACAGTGGGGGAAAGCAGACAGCAGAGAGGGGACAGGGATAGCAGATGCAAAATGGGAATAGCAGGACGACAGGGAAGGGGGTGGGAAAGACAGTGGGAAGGGGGTGGGAAAGATGATTAGAAGGTGGTGGAAAGGGGGCGGAGAAGACGGGGGGGAAAATGGCAGATGGCGGGAGTAGGAGAAGTGTCGGGGGAGGCAGGGGTAGGAGTGGGGGGAGGCGCGGAGGAGAGGTGAGTGTGGGAGGCAGGGAGGAGAGGTGTTAGGGAAGGCAGGGATGGAGAGGTTTTGGGGGAGGCGGGGAGGAGAGGTGGGCGGGGGTGATGTCAGGTAGGAAGGGGATAGGAAAATGGGTAAGACAACAGAGGGCAGCAGTGAGGTGAGGGCCATGAGGTGAGGTGAGGGCCGTGAGTGTAAGCCGAGAGGTGAGAGCCGTGAGGGGTTGGAGAGAAAAATGGTAGGGAAATGAAGGCAGCGGCAAGGGACGAAGAGAGGAAAAAAATTCGAGTCAGGGAATTTGATGAGAGGGAAAATTGATAGCTGTGCGGACAGACCGCGAATTTACTCACACAGATCCTGAAGAGCGATTGCTCCGATACCAGTGGAGTGTAAAAACTCTGGTAAACATGAATAAGTATATATTATTATTGATAAAAGATTAGATGATTACAATTGGGAATCACCAAGGCATTAAATACAGTCTTACGGTGTCCCTTGGCGAAGAGGCATGATCGTTGATCATGCCCTTCCACTTTAATAAACCTAAGACAACTATATTTAACTAATAATTAATAAATTATACATAACATCTTGAGAGTTTGAGTGGTAATTCCTGTCAATGCATTACATGATATGGTCAGACTCATTTCTTCTTCTTCTAGGGTTGGTTCTTGGTGTGTATCCTCTTCTTTTGAAGCTTCCTTTTCATTTTCTTCCTCCTCTTCAAAATCTATGTAAAATAATTTCTTCTCTGCACACTTATGACCTTTAGTTTATTTTCTATCACAACTATAGCAAAGCCCTTTTTCTTTCTTTTCTTCCAATTGTTGGGGTGTCAACCTTGTAGGTTGTGAAAGTCTAGGAGTAGGAACACTTCCATCCTTATAGATGTGAGTGGTAGGCTTCCTTGTCGCCATAATTTTACATTCAATTTTTCTTTCCAACCTAAATGCCTTCTCCAATGAATCAGGTTCCCAAACATGAACCTCATGTTGGATGTTATCCTTTAAAATCCCTATGAAGACATCAATATTGTGTTCCTATGGAATATCATTTACCCTTATATTCAATTTTTTGAAGTCATCAATGTGCTCCACCACTGAACCCTTTTGTTTGAGATTTATAAATTGCCTAAAGAAGGTGTTGCTCTTTGTATCCTCATAATGCGCTATCATTTCCTCAATAAAAATTGACCAAGTGACAATTTTTTTATGGGAGAAAAGCCATCAATACCATACAAATGTATTATTTTCTAAATGTGAAGTTGCAATGAGTACCTTTTGTGTGTTTTGCACATTATTGAGATCAAAATATTGCTCCATCTCTAGTATCCATGTTATGGGATCCTTGCCATCAAAATTCCTCATATCCATCTTTGGAATATGGTGGTTCTTCCATCCAACATTAGAGTTTATGAAATCACGATTAAAATTTATTTTATTCTCATCATGAGTTTCCTCTACTGTCTTTTCGCCATTAGGAAACATTTCTTGTATCAACTTTTTCAAACCTTCCATGTCCGCTTTTAGATCATTCTTCATGTTTTCCATGTTGTCTTTCATTTTTTCATCGATATTAGCTTCCATGCCAGCTTCCATGTCATCCATCTTAGCTTCCATGCCTTTCTTCAAACCATCCATCTTAGCTTCCACACTTTTCTTCAAAACTTCCATTTCATTTTTTGTTGATCTTTTCCAGAGCGAAATTTGGTGCACTTGCTCTTGTAATTTTGACTTGTCATGCTGCAGTTCTTCGTCTTCATGAGTCATATTAGAGCCTTCAGAAGGCTTAATTGGTGTTGAATTTTAGGGGGCATTTTAGAATCCAATACTGATATCTATTCTACAATATGCCCTTGGAATCAATACAAACTGATTTTTCAAACAAGACTTATGCATTTCGAAAAAGAAAAAAAAACACCTTTTTCTTGATTTTGAGGAGCTCGATATTGAAACTAAATTATCTCTGTGATTTCGGATATTCAATATCCAAAATTTGGTCTTGTAGTAGCCCTCTGAATATTATTTCAAATTCCACAGGTCTGACCTGATTTGGGTTCTTCAAAACAAAGTTATTCCCAATCTCCCACAATGACTTAATTATGGATTGGTTCAGTAGAGAAAACTTGTACGACATGCCACGTGTCACTGTTTCCTCCTTCGGCACTAAAATTGATATACATAAAACTACAATCTGTGTACTTGTAGACACTTTTTAGATAATTCCAATCCGACGCTCAGAGAGAGAGTTATGACTATTTTCCCACGGTCACCTCTTTGAGATGAAATTCAGGAGCCCGAAAAAACCATAACAACCACAGATCATATCTCCAAAAATATTGTGAACCAAGATCTAAAATTTTTATAGAAGGTTCCTCAGGCTTGCAGCTTTGATCTGTAAAATTTTAGTCTTTTGAACCTGTGTAGAAAGAAATTTATAGCACAAATTCCACTATTACCTGTTTTAGGTGAAATTCAGGAGCCTAAAAAGTCCATAACATCCACAGATCATATCTCTGAAAATATTGCAAACCAAGATCTAAAATGTTTATACAACGTTCCTCGAGATTTCGGCTTCGCTCTGTAAAAATGTCAGCTTCTGAACCTTCATACAAGAAAAATTATAGCGAAAATTCTATGATGACCTGTTTGGAGCAGTGAAACCCTAGAATCCAAAGCTCTGATACCAAATTTTATGAAACCGGCTCCAAAAGTAAAAGAAAAGAGAGATCAATGCCTTAGAAATTATCCACTTCGAGGGGGAAACCTCCAATACATTACATAAATGAAAAATTCTTGGATGATACAAATGACCAAAACCTCCTTCTATATATAGGATTCCATGGGGTCACAATATAATCCTAGTCGACCTAACAATAATAATGTAAGGGAAAAATAATAACAATATTGGGGTTACAGGGGTACAACAATAACAATAAGGGGGTTACACTAACAACAATAAGGGACTTTACTAGTAATATAAGGACCTAACACACCGTGCAAATGATCAATCATGGCTTCTAACATGGTGAATTCTTGAAACTCTTTGTACTGTCACAAGGGTCGACACCGCCATTCTAATTTCTGTAAACTGCTTCTCTTTAATATGGAGCTCATTCCTTAAATGTTGGACCAATGGGTCATTCTAAAGAGACGTCCAAACACCCATGGCATTGTCCAGAAGTGTACCACATTCAACCACTATTATTGCTACACTATTAGTGGTTTCCATGACTTCGATTGCACGCTGCGCTTGGACTTCCAGCGGTGTCTCTGGCTGGAGCTTCATCTGCAGCTCAGCTATCTACGGTTAAAATTCACCGCGAATGGTTTGGATATTTCTGTGCGATGCTTTGATCGCAGTGACCAGGTTTTCTAGCTTTTTTTTGGGCGCGGTTAAGGCAAGGACAGTGACCTATGGTAGGTTACCACAAAAAATATCAATCATGGCTTCTAACGCGGCATGTTAATCCTCAACTGTCCGGCATGCCTCCTCTACATTTTGTTGCTCCTTCTGTAGCACTACTGCTTACTACTGAGACTCGGAAGTGGCTTGGAAGGCATGGGCCTCTCGTTAGTGAAACTCATCCACGATCATGGTGTTAGCCCCCCTATGAAATTTTTGACAAGCAAAAAGGGGGCTAAATTGCTATTGAGTCTTCAAGGAATGCATTTCCGCTGAAAATATAGTCTCCTTGAAGCCTCCATGTGCCTTTTAGCCTTTGATCAAATTCCCTCTGCTGATTCCCCTTTTAAAACCTCTCTGTTATGTGACGAAATGCCTAAGGCCCCTTTCTTATTTCATCCCCTAAAGCCTTTGTTTTCTATCCCCTTTATTCCCCCTTCTTCCCCATTGACCCCTCAAATCCCCCCCAAAAATCCCCTTAAGTCCTTCCCTTACTCTTTATTTTCCATTTTTCCCTTATCGTTTCCCTTTAAACCCCTTAAAACCCATCAAAATGGGCCAAAAACCCACTTTCCGACCTTATCCTAGGGCTTATCCCCTTTCCGCCAATCCCTTAACCACTTCCCCACGTGACCCTTCCCCAAGACCAAGCGCTTAAGCCTTGGGGGCCAATCGTAATCGAAACAACCGGCGGGTGCATTTCCTTTGTAATACTCAAAAAACTCGATGTGATTGTTTTATTTAGATTAGTCCCGCAGTGCATTCCGCACCGTTGATCTCCCCGCCAGATCGACGGCCAGCGCTCCATCGCTCACCCTTGTCGATCGCAATCGAAAGTTTGGGAGTGTCTCATTTTTGTGCCCTTCCGATTGCATCTCTAACGATTGCATCCCCTCCGATCGTGTTCTCCACCGTTGATCTCTCCGCCAGATCGACGGCCAGCGCTCAATCACTTCCCCTTCTGATCGTTGATCGCAAGCCTTCCTTCTGTCTCCCGATTAAATCCTGGCTGTTCGCTCGTTTCGCGATCCAACGGCTATCGCTCTCCCCTGTCGATCGCAATCGAAAGTTTGTGAGCATCTCATTTTTGTGCCCTTCCAATTGTATCGCTTCCGATTGCATCTCCTCCGATTGCGTTTGGCCCAAGTTCATCCTGTCCGTCCGTTGGGTTAAGATCTAACGGTCTTGACTTAATCACCCTCCGCCTTCACTGGGTCCCACTTCTTACATACATTCCGTGCATTTGTTTGCATTTCCATACATTTTCGCCAAAGTCTAAAGTTTCATATGTATTCCGCCATGTCCATAAGTCAGCCCGCAGATCAATCTCCACCGTCGATCTCCATCTCCAGGCCTGAATCCAACGGTCTGCGCTGCATGATCATACCAAACCCTATTATTCGCGCATTCCACCACTTCACCACATTTTCATCATTCTTCTACATAATACCGTTGTTTCAGCCACCGCCGCACCACCATTTAGTTCACCCTGCGTCCGTTGCTCCGTCCACTGTTTCTTCACAGATTGGCCGTGTTGCAGAGTTTCTAGAGGAAGAGGACCGCCTCTGTTCAATGTACTGCTTTAATGGTAAGCGGCGCGGTCAGGATCAAATCCAATGAACTAGTACCATCAGGAAAGTCAAGGAATGGGGCTGTCAGGACTTACATTAAAGGAAAGCGGAGTTCAAACACCAAAATCTTGCTGGCGCCATTAAAAGCTCGAGCTAACCCGACAAAGGCAGTCGTGAAGCAGCAAGGATTTTCAGTACAGATCAGAGGGACTAATGCGCGTCAACGAAGATCTTGAGCCCTAAAATAGAGGTTTAAATAGGCAAAGCATCATTTTGAAGACCCCGAGGATCGATTCTGGAGATCCTGAACATCAATAAGAGGTAATATCAAGGTTTTCATTATCAGCAGAATGTTTTTCCATAAAGGACAGGTCTCCCATACAGTATTTATTATGCGCCGTGTCCCTGAAGGAGCTTTCCGTCCCAGCTATTGTTCAAAGCAACCTAACATCCATGAGGCAGACCTCCCAGCAAGTTCTTTCATTTTGTTCAAACCACCTGAAGTACTACAGCCCAAAGGACAGATCGTATCCGGAGCAGATCTTTCTTTCATAGGGAAAGGTGACATTGATTAGATATGCGCCTGTATCAACGAGAATGAATTTCGACACCGCAATTCATTACTGTGTTTAAATGTAACATTTAAGACTCACCTACCTCCTTAGTCGGTCCTCTGTGTCTCTTCTGCTATAAATCACAGGGGGATATCATTGTAAGGGTTGTTGTTGCATTATCAGGGAATTGCAAGCATTTTTGTCCCGAGCCGAGTTTCCTGTGTAATAATTGTATGATAGGCTGAGAAATATGATGTATTCAGGTTGAATGTAAAAGCTCTGGGCAGTGATGTACCTGATTGGTGTTGTGTTTAACATGATAAGCAGTTTTCATTGGATCCTGATCTACAGCAGTTGGTGATGTTTTCCTTATCCCTGTGTTTATTTCCATTTCATTTCATGTTCTTTTGACTGACATCTGAATGTATGATATAAGATTTACCCTTGTTAGGTACCTTATATCCCAGCTCTCTCAGTCTTTAATGTTTTCTGCTCATATGTGTGTCTGAATATTGTTTTTAATTGACTAAACCAGTGTAGTGGATGATTATTTCCTGCTCTCTGATGTGCAAGTTGATAGAATCAGTGTTCAGATGTCTTTGTTAAGATTTAATTGAAAGAGGTTAGGAACATTGGGAGGTGTAAACCCTGTCGCTGCCTCTTCATAACCTGCCCTTCCAATACAAACCTTTTCAAGACCCCTTGTGTTGCCTATGGTTTTGTCCAAGCAGGCCTGGAGTTAAATGACCTCTGGCCTGATCTATAGACAGAATCATATGGTTTTCCTCCCTTCATTCTCATTCCTTAGTGTTCCATCCCACCAATCAGTCTTTGAGATCCAAATGCTCTAGATGACTAGCCCAATTGAAGCTTACACATTGAACATAAGTAAATCCTTTCTTGACTCCATTGCCCAATGGCCTTGATGTTCCCTGAGTTATCTATCTTTTCCTAGCTTCCTTCTTTACCCATCGTTGTCTTATGATGAAACCTTCCTTCCTGATTCTCAACAACCAAACTCAAACAATCAAACAAATGACCTTGAGCCTATAACTAGCCTAAAATCATAATCGAGAACTTCAAAGACATATATCCTTTGATAATCATAGAGAGATCCATCTCTGGACCTAGGAGGGCTAGATCCTAAGGTCTGAAAGTGGTTCTATGTTGTCTCATCTTTTGGTCTCTGTCAACCTGGCCAAAACATGGGAACACCAACATAATGGCGACTCCGCTGGGGACTTTGAGTGCTTCTCATTTCAAAAATCCTTAGAAGCTTAGAGCTCTGGTCAGGTTGAGAGCAAGTCACACCTTTCTTGAATCAGCCTCTATTATTGAATATCCACCATACTCTTAGACAGAGCCTGGATAGGGCCAGGTAGCCTCCAGATCTCATCCTCTCTTCAGAGGTGACATATCTGGTAAATGCCCTCCCAGTCAATCTCTGGTTGGAGCTTGTTGCTTTAGAGGAGATTCATGAAAGGTGATAGTGCATGAGCACTGTGGTGGACAGTGTGCCCTAGAATCATCCTAAACCCTCCACCTGGCGACTCCATTATTCCTAAACGTTAAAGACTCCACTGGTGATTAGTAGGCCTGCTGATTATCTTGGTTTCACATCAGACTCCACTGGGAGACCAGTCCCAAGCATAATGAAGACTCCACAGGGAGGCCAGTTCCCAAGACAACATTAACCACAGTAGAAATAACAAGTAGGGCTAAGCTGCTTGGTTTATAAACAACACTCTGGCTCACAGAACCATTCATACAAGAGCTTTCCCTGATCCAAACCCACCTGAAACAGTTGATGATCCTGAGAAAATCCTTAAAAGAGCACCTGTGAGTAGGAGATCAACTATTTCCAGCAATATTCATAGAGCCAATTCTGCACCAGAAGATCTCGCAGCTCTACTAGACCCTTTCTTTGACCTAGACCTCCAAAACAGACTACCTAGAACCAGGTCATTCAGTGTTTCAGACCAGCCAGACACTAGGAACAGTGAAACCCCTCCTTCCACACCACCTGATCTCCACTTTCTCCAGAACTTGGGGCTTTCTCACCCTAGATCTGCTCAACAGACTTCTGCTGGTCCTACCATCCCTGTCATCCAACTACCAGCTGCTCAAGCCAACCCTATACCTCATCAGAACATCATCATGGCAGCCTGGTATGCACCTCTAGTTTTACCTCAGCCTCTACTACCCTTACCAAATGATTATCAATCAAAAATCCCACACTTCCCTGCTAAAGAGCATACAACAGCGCAACAACATGTAGATAAAATGGAGGACTCTTTTGACTATATGGAAATTAATGATGAAATAATCAAAATGAGAATTTTCGCGCAGAGCCTGAGGGGGGAGGTTAAAAAGTGGTTTAAAAACCTACCTGCTGGTAGTATCCAAGATCTCCCTGCTTTATACCAGACTTTCATTAACAAATGGGAAACTAGAGCAAACCCTCGCCAGCTCCTAGCAGAATACATGTCTCTTAAGAGGAACGCAGGAGAGAGTGTTCACGATTACACCACTAGATTCAATAGCATCTTAAATGCCCTTCCCCCACACATGAAACCTCCGCAAGGTATGGCCCTGGCCAAATATCCGGATGGATTTTATGCTGACATGGCCTATGAGCTTAGAGATAAAGAGTACACCACTTTGGAAGACATGCAGAAAGGGGCAGTAAACATAGAGGCAAACTTAATTGAAAAAAGGGCCAAACTAAGAGCTGAGAAAAGAGTAACATACAAGGATGACACTATAGCCTCCACTTCAGATCCTAATATTGACAGATTGTCTAAGAATCTAGATAAGCTATGCCAAGTGGTCGAAAACATGGCTATCACTCAGAACAGGAACCAAAATCAAAACCAAAACCAAAGCCAAAACTTTAGAAGAAACAACAACACCCCCAACAAATAGAAAGAGTCAGATCAGCAAGTCATTCCCCCTTTCCAAAACTTTCTTGATGAGGATGAGGGAATCATAGAAGATTCTGAAGGGAATGCGATAAACATGTTCGAAACAGAAGATTCGATCCTAAACTGTGATTCAAAAGAGGACCAACCCTCAACCTCTTATGGGGAGGAGGAAGGGTTTGAATCTGAGGATTATAGGTTGGGATTCGAAAATGCCATGTTACAGGTCAGAGAACAATATGAGCTCAGGAGTAAAAAGAACCAAGATACTTCCAAACCTAAAACTCCTGAGGTAACTATCAAAAAAAGGCCTGAGAAATCTTCTAAAGTAACTACTGCGAACAATAAATCAACGGCTGAGAGTTCTGAGAAAAACCAACAGAAAGGCAACCAAAACAATGAAAAACAAAGTCAACCAATCAGTAGCACTAGCACCTCAGTTAGTGCTCCTGATAAAACTATGTCTACACATGTACATAATGAGAAAACACAAACCAATTCAGCCACTAAAACAGTGGCAAACAAAATAGAGTTGAACACTTCCAAGAGTCAATCCACTTTCAGTTTAGAAAGTGAGATTGCAAAAATCAAAATATCTGTACCATTATCTGAGCTGGCCTCTCAGGATGTATATAAGGGCCAGATTTTGAAAGCATTAAATCTGAGTATAAATAATGACACTGTGAATTTGAGCGATGATCAGCCTGCCCTCTTATTCGGTCCAAATATTGAAGGGAAATTCCAGGAAGGGGTAGTTCCACCTTTTTATATCAGTCTTAACATTCATGACAAGATCCTCCATAATGCCATGCATGACTCCGGTGCATCACACAATCTAATGCCTAAGGTAGTCATGGAGAAGTTAGGCCTCGAAATCACCAGACCCTATAAAGACTTGTATTATTTTGACTCGAGTAGGGTAAAATGTCTTGGCCTGATCAAAGACTTATGCGTGAGCCTAACTCAGATTCCTGCGAAATGTATGGTCATGGATGTAGTGGTGGCAGACGTTCCACCCAAGTATGGCATGTTATTATCTAGATCATGGGGCGCCAAGCTGCAAGGCACCATGCAGATGGATGGCTCATATGCCACGATCCCTATATTTGGCCAATCAAGAAGACTATATAGAGAATCCCTAATGAAATTCTTAGTCAGCAGCCCCGAGAAACCTGAAAATTCACCATTATATTCTGTACATACCGACCTTGACTCCTTCATCTTTTGTAATGATGAATCCTTAGAAGAGCCAGAGTCCCAGAATAGGAACACAAATGAGAACATCGAGCCCATGGACCTCCACATAATGGCCACTCTGGAAGAATATGATCTGGAAAACCATGGGCAACACACTGAAAACGAAGAGGAAATCAACAATGAAGCCTGTAGGATCTGTGGTGGACCCCTCACTCCAAGTGAAGCAGAAACAGAACAAGAACAGCAAGCTAACCACCTTCCTAACATCCGTGGCCTCTATGAACTACAAGATAGCTTACAACCTAGTACAGACCTCCCAACTCAACCTAATGGCGAACCCAGCTGTAGAGGAGAAACTGAAGTGGAAATAAACAAAGAGCCCCTGTGGGAAATGAACTTTGATGGGTCCTGCACTAGGCAAAGCGCTGGAGCTGGAGTGTGGCTGCGTAACACCGAAAATGATCACGCGGAGAGCCACGCTGTCAATCTGCATTTCAAATGCACGAATAACATTGTAGAATATGAGGCTCTAATCTTGGGCTTAAATCTGTTGAAAAAATTAGGAGCCCGTAGGATAGTCGTGAGAGGAGACTCTGAGTTAGTAATCAAACAGATGAATGGTGAGTATTCATCAAAACACCCCAGGCTTAGGGCATATAGGAATGATACTCTAGATTTGCTGAAAACGTTCATTGAATATGATTTAGTATCCATTCCTAGGGGTCAAAACGCTATTGCAAATGGACTAGCCTGCCTAGCCAGCTCATATCCTAAGGCCCCAGTCGACCAACAAATCATCATTCAGACTAAATTCAGGCCTGCAGTGCCAGAAAATGAAAAATACTGGCAGGTCTTTGAAGGAGACAAGCAGATTGAAGATTTTCTGATGGGCATAAATGAGTTTGAATTTTCTGATTCGGACTCAAAATCTGATGACAAATGCCCAAGTGAGGATTCCCCAGATGAACTAGAGACACCTTGTAGTATAGAAATAAATTATTTTTCTGAAGAAACTGGAGATTCATCCATAAAACGTGAAAACGCAGGTAGAGAAGAAATGGAGGTGCTGCAAGCCAAAGACAAGAACATACCAAGAGGCCTAGCACCCTTAGAGGATCTCTTTGATTTCGATGATGTTGCAAAGAAGCCCACAATAGAACATGCAGAATCAGATGTAGAAGAATGTAACATAGGCACTGAAGACAAACCCAAAATGATAAAACTGGCTAAGTCTATACCTCAAGACATGAAGAAAAGATACATTGACTTGTTTAAGGAATTCATTGATGTGTTTGCATGGAGCTACGAAGACTTAAAGGCCTATGACACCAACATTATACAACATAAGATACCACTAAACGAAAATCAGAAGCCTTTTAGACAAAAACTTCGAAGAATTAATCCAAAACAATTGCCTGCAGTAGAAGGAAATTAAAAAGATGTATGAGGCAGGCATAATTGTCCCTGTAAGGTTTTCTGATTGGGTGTCAAACTTAGTGGCTGTAAGGAAGAAAACAGGGGAGATTAGACTGTGTATAGACTTCAAAAACCTCAATAGAGCCTCCCTGAAGGATAACTACCCCTTGCCTAGAATGGAACATATCTTACAGAAGGTAGTGGGCTCTAAAAGAATCTCCTTGCTGGATGGTTTTTCAGGATACAACCAGGTTCTGGTACTCCCAGAAGATCAAATCAAAACAGCTTTTACCACTCCATGGGGCACCTTCATGTATGTGAAAATGCCTTTTGGATTTATGAATGCTAGAGCTACCTTCCAGAGAGCAATGGATATTGCTTTCGCAGATGAGATTGGACACTTTATAGTTATCTACTTGGATGACTTAACTGTCTTTTCTAAAACAGAAGAAGAACACTTAAGACATCTGAGGAAAGTTTTTGAAAAATGTAGAAGGTACGGTCTGTCCCTAAATCCTAAGAAAACTGTTTTTGGGCTGCAAGAAGGCAAGCTTCTGGGCCACATCATATCCGAGAAAGGGATTAGGATAGACCCCCAGAGAGTTGAGGGAATACTTCAAATTACACATCCAAGAAACATCAAGGAGCTACAGTCCTTCATTGGGAAGATCAATTTCCTTAGAAGATTTATCCCCAATCTTGCTGAGCATCTTAGGAAAATGACTGAAATGCTAAAGAAAGATGCAGGAATCAAGTGGAGTGTTGAAGCCAAAAAATCTTTTGAGTCAGTAAAGCTCGCACTCACCCAAGCCCCTGTCCTTATCAGCCCCGACTTCTCAAAAGATTTTCTGATCTTTTCATTTTCTTCCCCACACACAATAGCTGCAGTTTTGCTGCAGAAAAATTCAGAAGGTAATGAACAGCCTATAGCCTTCTTCAGTAAAGCCTTAAGAGATGCACCCTTAAATTACAACATCATGGAAAAGCAGGCCTACGCCCTGATTAAGGCCTTAAAAGACTTTAGGGTATACATTCTGCATTCCCACACCATCGCCTATGTGCAAAATATAGTCGTCAAAGATATCCTGTCCCAAGACCCAGATGGGAAAAGGGGCAAATGGATTGCTACAATTTTAGAATATGACATTGAAATCAAACCCACCAAGCTGATCAAAGGTCAAGGCCTGGCCCAATTGATGGCTGAATCTAATCTACAGGCCCTTGTTATTAACATGATGAATGCCCTGGATGAGCAGGGAGGATTGCCCCATCAAACTATTAAGGAGGAGTTTCAGAACTCTCCTTGGTACATTGATATCCTTTACGTGCTCACACACCTCAATGCCCCTCCAGAACTGTCCAAAACAAAGGCCAGATTCGTAAAACTCAAAGCTAAAAATTACTGCATTCTGAATGAGAGTCTATATTGGAAAAATCCAAATGGTCTTTTGCTGAAATGTCTTCCTGAAACCGAAGCTGAAAGAATCAAACAAGAATTCCATGTTGGGGAGTGTGGAGGCCACCTGAGTTGGAAGGCCACTGCAAATAATATACTCAGGGCTGGGTACTATTGGCCTACACTCTTTAGTGATGTCCATAAAATGATTCTTGCCTGCCACAAGTGCCAAATCTTTGAGGGCAAAAGAAAGCTCCTTCCCCTCCCTCTGCAACCTATCACCGTAGAAGGTCCCTTCATGCAATGGGGCTTAGACTTCATTGGAGAAATCCACCCCTCTTCTTCTGGGCAACACAAATGGATCTTGACTGCTACTGATTACTTCACTAAGTGGATTGAAGCCATACACACTAGGAATGCCACTGATTCTGTCATCATTAGGTTCCTGGAAGACTTCATCTTATCTCGGTTTGGCTGCCCAAGGAAGATAATCACTGACAATGCTGCTGCTTTCGGATCCAAAAGAATGATTGATTTCTGTCACAGGTACGGAATTGCACTTGGACATTCAACTGTCTATTACCCCCAGGGTAATGGCTTAGCTGAATCATCAAATAAAAGCCTGGTTACAATCATTAAGAAGCTGCTGGAAGAGAATAAAAGGTCTTGGCATAAAAAGTTGATACATGCCTTGTGGGCAGACAGGCTCACTACAAAGAAATCTATTGGCATATCACCCTTCCAGCTGGTTTATGGGACAGAAGCAGTTTTTCCTACTAGCCTTGGGATACCAGAGGTAAAGCTTATTCAAGAAGTCCAATCAGAAGAAGACAGCATGATAAGGAGGATTAATGAAACAATCCATCTCCAGCAAACAAGGGAGCAAGTTTATGACAGAGCTGTCAGAGTGCAGGAAAACATGAAGAGACAGTTTGACAAAAGAACCAAAGCAGCAAATTTCAAGGTTGGGGACAAGGTCCTGAAATGGGATTCAAGAAGAGAGGATAAAGGCAAACATGGCAAATTCGACAGCTTGTGGCAAGGTCCGTTCATCATTCAAGCCACGGTGGGTCCTAATGCGTTTTTCTTGCAACAACTTGATGGTTCCGAGTTTTTTGGGGGTCCTGTCAATGGCAGGATGCTCAAACATTACTTTTATTGATTTTCCATTTCAAATTTCACCTCCATTGTATATACCGTTGCAAATTTTTATTTTCAGCAAAAAGAGAGAGGTTCAGACATGCTCAAAACATGAACCTCTGAGGCAAGAAGATCCAGCTCTAATATGCCCAAAATCAGAGCTGGAGCAAAGAAAAGAAGTGACTCAAATATGCTCAAAACCTGAGTCACGAGGAAAAAGGAAGGACGTTTCACAGTTGCAGAATTCCATGCCTTCACAGTTTTGTTTTCTTCAGGTTTCTGCCCAGCAAGTCAGACAGTCTAATCCTGGCTTGGCTGTGTTTAAATTTCCTGTCTTAGAATATAGGTGAAGAAACCTGTTGGACATTTTAATCCCAACAGGTAGTAGATTAGGTAGAGAAATAGATGAGGCCAACAGTCTAATCTCGCCTCATGGAGCAATAAGGGTAGAATTAGAGTAGGTTTTTTTTTTTTTTTGCAAAATAAAATGTAAAGGGTCTGCTAGTTCAAATGCACCCAAGGGAAAATTTTTAGAGTTTTAGTTTGGGTAGGTAGATTGGTTGGGAAAATGTTTCCGCTGATTTTTGTATCTAATATATTATGGCAGCTAATTCAAAGAAAGAAATGGATGGTTCAAGCAGCAGGCATCTGGCCTACACCAAGAGATTAATTTCTGAATTCTTGACTCCTTCAAGAAGTAGCCATCCCCATGTGGAGCCACTGCTAGCCCCCATATGAAATTTTTGACAAGCAAACAGGGGGCTAAATTGCTATTGAGTCTTCAAGGAATGCATTTCCGCTGAAAATACAGTCTCCTTGAAGCCTCCATGTGCCTTTTAGCCTTTGATCAAATTCCCTCTACTGATTCCCCTTTTAAAACCTCTCCGTTATGTGACGAAATGCCCAAGGCCCCTTTCTTATTTCATCCCCCAAAGCCTTTGTTTTCTATCCCCTTTATTCCCCCTTCTTCCCCATTGACCACTCAAATCCCCCCCAAAAATCCCCTTAAGTCCTTCCCTTACTCTTTATTTTCCATTTTCCCCCTTATCGTTTCCCTTTAAACCCCTTAAAACCCATCAAAATGGGCCAAAACCCCACTTTCCAACCTTATCCTAGGGCTTATCCCCTTTCCGCCAGTCCCTTAACCACTTCCCCACGTGACCCTTCCCCAAGACCAAGCGCTTAAGCCTTGGGGGCCAATCGTAATCGAAACAACCGGCGGGTGCATTTCCTTTGTAATACTCAAAAAACTCGATGTGATTGTTTTATTTCGATTAGTCCCGCAGTGCATTCCGCACCGTTGATCTCCCCGCCAGATCGACGGCCAGCACTCCATCGCTCACCCTTGTCGATCGCAATCGAAATTTTGGGAGTGTCTCATTTTTGTGCCCTTCCGATTGCATCTCTTCCGATTGCATCCCCTCCGATCGTGTTCTCCACCGTTGATCTCCCCGCCAGATCGACGGCCAGCGCTCAATCACTTCCCCTTCTGATCGCTGATCGCAAGCCTTCCTTCTATCTCCCGATTAAATCCTGGACATTCGCTCGTTTTGCGATCCAACGGCTATCGCTCTCCCCTGTCGATCGCAATCAAAAGTTTGTGAGCGTCTCATTTTTGTGCCCTTCTGATTGTATCGCTTCCGATTGCATCTCCTCCGATTGCGTTTGGCCCAAGTTCATCCTGTCCGTCCGTTGGGTTAAGATCTAACGGTCTTGACTTAATCGCCCTCCGCCTTCGCTGGGTCCCACTTCTTACATACATTCCGTGCATTTGTTTTCATTTCCATACATTTTCACCAAAGTCTAAAGTTTCATATGTATTCCGCCATGTCCATAAGTCAGCCCGCAGATCAATCTCCACCGTTGATCTCCATCTCCAGGCCTGAATCCAATGGTCTGCGCTACATGATCATACCAAACCCTATTATTCGCTCATTCCACCACTTCACCGCATTTTCATCGTTCGTCTACATAATACCGTTGTTTCCGCCACCGCCGCACCACCATTTAGTTCACCCTGCGTCCGTTGCTCCGTCCACCGTTTCTTCACAGATTGGTCGTGTTGCAGAGTTTCTAGAGGAAGAGGACCGCCTCTATTCAATGTACTGCTTTAATGGTAAGCGGCGTAGTCAGGATCAAATCCAATGAACCAGTACCATCAGGAAAGTCAAGGAATGGGGCTGTCAGGACTTACATTAAAGGAAAGCGGAGTTCAAACGCCAAAATCTTGCCGGCGCCATTAAAAGCTCGAGCTAACCCAACAGAGGCAGTCATGAAGCAACAAGTATTTTCAGTACAGAGCAAAGGGATTAATGCGCGTCAACGAAGATCTCAAGCCCTGAAACAGAGGTTTAAAGAGGCAAAGCATCATTTTGAAGACCCCGAGGATCGATTCTGGAGATCCTGAACATCAATAAGAGGTAATATCAAGGTTTTCATTATCAGCAGAATGTTTTTCCATAAAGGACAGGTCTCCCATATAGTATTTATTATGCACCGTGTCCCTGAAGGAGCTTTTCGTCCCAGCTATTGTTCAAAGCAACCTAACATCCATGAGGCAGACCTCCCAGCAAGTTCTTTCATTTTGTTCAAACCACCTGAAGTACTACAGCCCAAAGGACAGATCGTATCCGGAGCAGATCTTTCTTTCACGAGGAAGGTGACATTGATTAGATATGCAGTGTATCAAGCAGAATGGGCCTCGGCCCTGCATTCATTGTTGTGCTTAAATGTAACATTTAAAGATTCACCTACCTCCTTAGTCGGTCCTCTGTGTTTCTCCTGCTATAAAGCACAGAAGGATATCATCGTAGTGGTTGTTGTTACCTTATCAGTGAAGTGCAAGCATTTTTGTCCCGAGCCAAGTTTCCTGTGTAACAGAATGTATGATAGGCTGAGAAATATGATGTATTCAGGTTGAATGTAAAAGCTTTGGGCAGTGATGTACCTGATTGGTATTGTGTTTAACATGATAAGTAGTTTTCATTGGATCCTGATCTACAGCAGTTGGTGATGTTTCCCTTATCTCTGTGTTTATTTCCATTTCATTTCATGTTCTTCTGACTGACATCTGAATGCATGACATAAGATTTACCCTTGTTAGGTACCTTATGTCCCAGCTCTCTCAGTCTTTAATGTTTTCTGCTCATATGTGTATCTGAATATTGTTTTTAATCGACTAAACCAGTGTAGTGGATGATTATTGCTTGCTCTCTGATGTGCAAGTTGATAGAATCAATGTTCAGATGTCTTTGTTAAGATTTAATTGAAAGAGGTTAGGAACATTGGGAGGTGTAAAGCATGTCGCTGCCTCTGCATAACCTGCCCCTCAATACAAACCTTTTCAAGACCCTTGGTGTTGCCTACGGTTTTTTCCAAGCAGGCCTGGAGTTAAATGACCTCTGGCCTGATCTATAGACGGAATCAGATGGTTTTCCATCCTTCATTCTCATCCCTTAGTGTCCCATCCCACCAATCAGTCTTCGAGATCCAAATGCTCTAGATGACTAGCCCAATTGAAGCTTACACATTGAACATAAGTAAGTCCTTTCTTGACTCCATTGCCCAATGGCCTTGATGTTCCCTGAGTTATCTATCTTTGCCTAGCTTCCTTCTTTACCCATCCTTGTCTTATGATGAAACCTTCCTTCCTGATTCTCAACAACCAAACTCAAACAATCAAACAAACGACCTTGAGCCTATAACTAGCCTAAAATCATAATCGAGAACTTCAAAGACATATATCCTTTGATAATCATAGAGAGATCCCTCTCTGGACCTAGGAGGGATAGATCCTAAGGTCTGAAAGTGGTTCTATGTTGTCTCATCTTTTGGTCTCTGTCAACCTGGCCAAAACATGGGAACACCAACACATGGTGTGGATATCTTAGAGATTTTTCCTCCAGGTAGCATTTCCAGGTCAATGCAACCTCTTTAGAGGTTTGCACATGAGTGCGCAACGCAGGTGGCTCGACTGTAACAGAAGGCCCCGAGACCTGAATCATCCAGTTGTCTAAGGGCAGCACCATGATAATGGGTTTCATGCTTGTTTGTCCACGCTAGAGGCTGGCATGCTCACTTGTTGTAAGCTCACTTGCTTCACACTCTCTTGAATCGTGCTTTCTTGCATTTTTTACTCCTGAAGGCCCGACTGTATACCCTTGAGAATTGATTTGTATTGTGCTTCCATATCATTCCAGATGTCCTCTATGTCAGGCTTGACCATGTTCTTAATTTTGGTAAATTCATCTTCTGTGAGGGTGAGGTCCTCTATTTCAGCCAGCTCGGATTCCTTCCTCTTTTTTCAGAACCTCTCTTATTTCCTTTGGTTGTCTGCATCGTCGGGGCCTTGTTACCTTCACCACGTTTCACTTCTTCTTTCTTCTCTAGATCAATCGTTTCTCCCATCGTGGTAGGCTCGGGCTCTGCCTCTTTGTCCTTTCCTTTATGCTAAGTATCCTTGGTTGTGTGCGGCTTGGTAGGAGTCTTTAGCATAGATGAAGGGGCACCCCCAGTGGTGCATAGATCTAACCATGTTGGCAACAATTCTATTGTTATGCGCACCAGGTCATCCTCCGTGAACAATTATGGTATTCATACCATATTATTTCCACGGTGCGCTTTGCACGGATATGCATGTTACGAAATGTGGCTTTAAAATATACAATCTGGTTGTATTTTTCGTAGAGGGTCGGCAACAACCGAGGCTTTGACTAAATCACCTGGAATAAATTAGAATCGAATAGCACCCAAAAATATTGTTCTTCCTAATTTGGGAGGGAATATTAGAGTTCCATAAGGTGGCATAGCGCATGGCTTCACAAAGGTATGTCTCAATGTCAGGGAGTTGCATATCTTGCGACATCTTCCATATGATTAGTGCAATAAGGAGCAACAACCAAGCATAATAGAAGTGCTTGAATTCTTCTAGGAATTTGTGCACATTGGCCAAAAATTTGACACAGAGGTATTGGGACCAGTTAAATTGTATGCCCTTCTCACATTGCCTTGCTAGTGCAATGACATGGGTCGGAACTTCCTTTGGCCCGCACTTCCACATCACCTTGCATGCAAGGATAAATGTGCCAATATGGACTCTAGGATCATTAATTTCTTGAACCAGGAAATAGGGTATTATGCAAGACCTTGAACTTCTCCTTGACATCCTCAAAAACTCTACGCTCTTGGATTTTTCCTCCAAAAGTTGTCACAGGGTCCTCCCCATGGTCAGGAAGGTTGGTGATACAATGTATCAACACAAAATCAATGGGAATTGACCCTCCTAGCCACAAGACGTCATCATGTACGAGGGAAAGAAAATATTTCACACATATGTGTTGATTGGGTTGTGCCCAAAGTGTGGAATATGCAAGAGGTTTAGTAACCCTCATTTCTATAGGCCCAGTTTCTAGGAATTTGGTTCAATTCTTACCACTCCACTGTCATATGTGATATTTTCTAGGTACATGGTGGGAGCAAGCTCAATAAATTTCTCCTAGTCTCCCAGGTCCTAGTCCTCTGTATTCAATAGCGAGATCTTTGCTAACATATTGCCTTCGAAAAGTATGTTTTTTGGGATCAGCGGCATGTTGATATAGGACCACACCTTATCTAAATCCATTGGGACCTTTACTGATGATTTTCGTAGTGATACATACATAGACATACACAATATGGGATAGAAAAACTCAACAACATCCTCTTCCATGATATTTTTGGGTAGTTCATCCATAGGTTTCTTCTGTAGCTATGCATTAGTTAATCGAGGCTTCAGGGTCTTCTCGTGTGGTGACTTGCCGGACCCGAAGGACTACCCCTTCTTATATTGGACCAATGTAG
The DNA here is from genome assembly GCA_034641835.2 of Pinus albicaulis. Taxonomy (NCBI): domain Eukaryota; kingdom Viridiplantae; phylum Streptophyta; class Pinopsida; order Pinales; family Pinaceae; genus Pinus; species Pinus albicaulis. Next base: position 1,283,297,382 of record CM076579.1, read on the forward strand.
GGGTCTCCTCGGTCAGCTTCGCAAAAGGGGTGGGCTTAGTGGCAGTCATACTTGGCGAAATGAGATGACCCAAACCTCGGTGGTGCAACTCCTCCTCAAAGGTCGGATCAAGGCTAGACATAAGCTTTAGACAATACACGAAGAGCAGAGAATGTAAATTGCATAGAAAGCATAGAGATCAAAGGGGACTACTGTGACCCTTCCGGTCATATTTTTAGCGTAGGCGCATCTTAAACGATCTTCTACTCATTAATGTAGCCCCATAAATGCTAAAACGGCTCCAAATCTAGCATTTAAATGCAATTTAGTCACCCCTCCAAATGTTAAGAACATTGTCTTGTCCAAATTTACTATTCCAACCGCTATATTTTGGCACCTCTGCGACTGAGTCAACCTTCTAGCGCAACTTTTGCATGATCGTCACACCTTTCTGCACATCTACCATCCGTTTTGTGCAGACCTGTACTTCCAGCCATATAGTCATTTGGTGTGTGCAGGGAAAGTTTCATCCCTGTAGGGTTTCAATTGACTTCCATTGATATACCCAAGAAGGTCTTCTCTGCTTAATGTAGACAGGCGTACTACACCTCCTTCTGTGATTTCCTTGATAGTATACGGTCTGAGCCAATGCATTTTCAACTTCCATGGGTGGCACACAAACGTGTTGTCATTAAACAAAACTAGATCCTCTTCTTTAAAGACCTTCTATCTAATGTGCCTGTCATGCCAAGCCTTTTCATGCACCTTTTGCACTTGCTGATGGAAACCTGCAATGAACCAGTCTTCCTCCAGCGCGACCAACTGTGACAATCATTGTTCCATAATATCATGCTCAACCATATTAGTGAATGTTGCAATGCGCAAACTCAGGACAATATACTCCATCGACAAAACAAATTCTTACGCATACACAATTTTTAACGGTGTATTTCCTGCCAACTTCTTGCATGTGGTTCTATATGCCCAAAAAACCACAGGTATGCGCACATCCCAATCATTTCAATTATTATTTTAGATCTTAGTGAGCACGATCTCAAATATCTTATTAAAAGCTTCCACAACACCATTCTCCTATGGGTGATACATAGTACTCTTCTAGTGATGAATCTGGAATTCTCGAGTCAAAGCTTGAATAGTTTCATTCACAAAGTGTGTACCTTGATCGCTCATCAAAATCTTGGGGCACCCAAAACGAGTCAAGATGTTCTCAAATATGAAGTGTGCAGCTGTCTATGCACTACAATCCTTCACAGGCTTAGCCTCAACCCATCTGGTCACATGGTCTGTCATAGTGATTATGTAGCACACACATGTCTTCTTTCTTGGAGGGTCAATAGGTCCAACAAAATCAATGATCCATTTATTAAAAGCTTGCAAATTTATTTGTGGGTGCAAGGGCATCTCATATCTGTACGACGTTTTCCCCGTCCTTTGACATGCATAACAAGCATGGAAATACTCATGTGCGTCACTGTTCACCATGGGCCACCATAATCCAGTTCGTAAAATATTCTCCAAATTTGCTTTCCCTGCATAGTGACCTCTTGCAGCCCCTCCATGAGCCTCAAATAATATATCATGTCTCTTGAATTCCAACACATACCTTCTTAGGACATCATCTACACCCATTTTGTATATTTGCCAGTAATCAAATTAAATTTAGTTTCACGCCTGACAATCTCTTTCTTTTGTTTCAGCATATATTCCATTGGCGCACTTCCAGTGGTCAAAAAATGAATAATATCTACAAATTGATAATCGACTATTTTGATATCAAATAGTTGTGTGTCTGGTCAATCATCTTCCAGGTTGGTTGGCTCTTCTCCAGTTTCGATGTGTGACAGATGATCTGGCCCAAAATTCAGTCTCCCAGGTTTCACAATTACTTCAAAGTCATATTCTTGAAATAACAACAACCATCTGTAGATCTCCCCCCCAAACAAAAGCTTGTTGACCAAGTATTTTAGAGTGTAATGGTCATTAAACATCTTAAAATGGCCTCTGAACAGATATTGGTGGAACTTCTGTAGTGCGTAGACCATAGCCAATCCTTCCCTCTCCATGGTTGAGTAATTATGCTCCGCACTCGACAAATTCGTACTTGAAAATTTAATATGGTGGTCAATCTCCCAAGCTCCTAGTTTTGGTAAGAAACTCAAGAAGCATCGACATGTACATGGAATTCTTTTGTCTAGTCAAGAAATACCAATATTGGCGTAGCGACCATCTTTTCCTTAAGTAGTTCAAAGCTCTTCTGGAAGTCCGCATCCCAAAAAAATGAGACATCCTTCTTCAACAACTTCTCCATGGGTGCAATGATCAGTGCATAGCCTTGGATGAACTTATGGTAATTCCCTGTATGCCCAAACATTGAGCGCATTTTTTTGAAATTTACGGGAAATTCCAGGTTAAAAATAGCAGTGATATTTGCGGGATCCACCATCAATCCTTGCTAAAAATAAATATGACCTAACAGGATCCCAAATGGGACACAAAATATACACTTTTTCAGATTGAGTGAGATATGATACTTCCGAGAAGTTTCCAGCATCAGGCACAGACTTAATACATTCTTCTTCAATAATCAAAATATAGTCCAGTCATCAAAGTATACTTCTAATAACGTATGGATGTATTCTTTGAACCAGCTATAACTATGTGCGAGAAGACTGTGTGCCACATTCTTCAAACCGAATGGCATGACTATGTACTAGAAGGATCCCCATTCTGTCGCAAAGGTTATCTTGCTTCTATCTTCTAGCGCAATTCTTATTTGGTGGTATCCTGAGAAACAATCCATAAATGAGTAAGCCTCCTGCCCTCCCACGTTGTCCAATATTTCATCAGAAAATGGGGTTGGGAATGGGTCATCTATGCAAGCATCATTCAATTTGTGCAGATCCACACAAATACTTATTTCTCCCTTGGTTTTCTTGTCTTGCACCACCATAAGGCTCACCCAATATAATTCTTCCATTGGTTCTATGATCCTTGCAACAACTGTTTTCTCCAATTCCTCTTTGACCTTCTGCTTGTATTTGGGATTCAGCTTATATGGGCGCTGCTTCACAGGTCTCACATCTAGTTTCAAGGTGATATTCATTACCCTAAGATCTCCTACTATCTCCTTCAGCTCAGAAAATTTGTAGGAAATAGGTCCTGATATTCGGTCAATAGCAAGATGATATTTCCCACCATATCTTCATCCCAGTAATCCCCTATATTTGCTAATTGCGGTTGTTCCTCTGAGCCAATATTTACTTGCAAAATATTAAGAGGCTTAGTAATATCTAGTGACTCAATTGTAGGCCCAGTAACTGTGGGTTGTCCTTAAGACTTAGGGATCGTAAAGTTCCTTGAGTATTCCTGATTATCTTCAACTGACAGATTTCGACAATTAACAATGTCCTTCATATACGCATCCCATGTTGGAAAGGTGCGCTCCACCGTCATTTTTGTGGTGTCAAATATGACTCCCTGAATATCCTCCAGTTCCTCATCCAGGCATTCAAACCCACTTTAAAAACTAAAATTTAGGATAAAAATTTATGTCAGCGCAATCCATCCATTGGTTCCTCGTCGCAGCTCGGTTTCGAGGTACCAGTCCGTAGGCAACTTCTCCAAAGTGTGGATGAATATGTGCACCCATTCTGGTTTCGACTCTTTTCCCTAAGCTTCAATCCATCTAGCCAAATGTTTGTGTGGTTTTCCTTCTCCGGAGTATGTCTCTCCATTCTGGTTTCTGGATGCTCAAATCATAGATGCATCATGTGAGCGCATTCTCCCCAATTAGCCAATTTTCCCTTGTGTGTCTCCCACCAGCATGCTAGGTTGAGCGGAGCACTATATCAAGTTCATGGAACCTTTGTGCTTCTGGAAAAACATTTTCAAGTTCTTCTAAAAATATATTAACATTAGTTATACCATCATAATAAGGAAAATCTCGTACCTCGGAGGATATGCACTGAAGAGATTTTGTTACTTGATTTCAGCACAGTGCAGAGACTTCATTGAGTCAGTTCTGCCAGTTCTCTAGTTCCTCATCTGAATATAAAAAGAAGGAACTATCCTTCTCCCAGTTGAGTCTTCCATTGGTTGTCAAGTTGATCCAATCTTCATCTCGTGTGTTCAACTTATAGAGATGATCGACATCATCATATGTGCACACCAACTCTGTATATCTTTCTCCTTCTACAGGATCTAGGGGTACCACGACCCTAGCTCCATTACTTTTAAATATAATACTTCTGTGCTTAAGATTGATGATGCCACCCATATCAATATCCCAATATAAACCCAACAGTGTAGGATAGGGGTCAGTATTCAATATAATGAATAAAATAATGTAAATAATGATTAATTAGTTAATTAGTAATTAGGTTGAAAGGCCATGTCTGATGAGACATGACCTTTCGTGAAGAGGCACTTGCCTAGGTATATAAGCATGCCTCATTTGTAATTATCAATCATCTCATTCATCATACATTTTAATATAATATTTGTATCCTCAATGGATATCTTTATATTTCAATTCTTCTAGAATATTTAACTTGAGAAGCAATTTTTTTGCTTCATTTGGTATCACAAAGGTTCGATCTTCTAGCCACTCACTGCTGCACAGAGTCGCTCTCTTCGATCCAAGTCCTTGACCATAAAAATTCATCAACTTTGTTGATGTTGAAGAATTTCGCTACACATTGGGAGGTTCTCCATTATTCTCCATCAGGTCTTTGACCATTGAGAAGAAATTGAAAAAAGAAAATAAAGAGGGACTATATTAAAAAAAAAGAAAAAAGAAAAAAGAAAGAAGAGTATAGTTTAAAAATACAAAGGATTTATTAAAAGAATATAATAAAAAATAAATGAATAAGATAAGTTGAAACTTATTACCTTTACCTATCGTTGTTAGTCCAAGCCCAACACGAATTTTTCACAATGCTGACAGACTACGAAGCTATTCTCTACTGTCTCCGCAAATCTTACTCAGCTGCCTTTTTACTACTTTCGTTGCCACCAAAAAGCTTCGTCCACCAAAACATTATGTGGATAGATTTTAGTCTCTAATCCTTGTTATTCTCGGATCACCGTAGCCACCGAACTTTCCACCTTCGCCTCCCAAGTCAACTGCGTCCTGGTCATCTCTCCACCTTATCTACTAGCCGCATCTACCAGCATAGCCACCACATGTCACCTGCAAAATAGAAAAACCATCGACGAGAAAGATATCATCGTCATTGTCGATTCCATCCAGCCGCTTATTCATTGTTCCGCTCAACGCCCACATTACAATCCACATCCTTCCGTCGCACTGCCTGACCAACCCTCATCCACCAAGCAGTCGCTGATACCTCTATCATTTCCCACACACTCACAAGCTACCGTCCACCTCCTTCCGTCGTCACCGCTGCATCCACCCATCTTCCATACCACAACAATAGACAATATTTTATTCTCTACCCGCAAACATTTAATGTTCCTCCGTCAAATCCACCACCACCGTTGCTGTCCTGTTTTGCATTTTTTCCTCATGCTCACCAATGTTCCCATCCGTATATGTTGTCTTCCCCTTCCATTCCGCTCCATTCACCGTTTTCCCAAACCCATGTTGTTCTTATTCCCCACCTTTTGGCAACCGTTCTGTCAATTGTTCAATTGCCAAGAGACCTTCCAGTCATGTCTCTCCACCAACTGACTTTTCTATTACAACATATCATTTAATTCCAAAGTTATGGCATATATAATTTTTTTATATAGTGATTATATAAATTTTAATTAATATTTATATAAATATTATATAATTTAATTACAAATTCAGTGATATATATATATATAGTTATTATTTAATTATTTAAAAAAAAATTGAATTAAAGAACTTTTAAGTTCATACAAGAGTATTTAAGTGCAAAAGGAAAAAAGAAATAGAATAAGAAGAACCAAAGGAAAATTCTAATTCAAATTATAAAAGTAAAATGACATTTAAATCGGGATTGAAGGAAGAGAGATTTTCAGAAACCTTACCCATCGACGCTAAAGTGCTATTTAAATTTAAAGGAACTCTCACAGGAAAAGATGTCACTATTACTATATCACCCGCTGAAGAGAAAAAATATAAAAACCCTAAAATTTCCAACCAGTTGGTGATTCCAGAGTCAAATATAATCGAAAAATTAGTCTTTTTTTACAAGAAAAAATATGACATAAAAAGTCTACAACTAAATATTAGGGATTATAATTTTTTTCTCTCAATTTACCATGAAACCACTGCTTTTTGAAAATAGTGACATTGTGTTAGGTTCACCATGGATGGAAACCCTAGGTTCATTTATCCTAAATGCGAAAAATAAATTTTTTACATTCACCTACAAAAAGAAGAAAATAACGCTACAAGACGTTAACTTGAAGCCAAATTCCATGACGCCTGAAGACATACAAGAAATTTCAAAATTAATTATTCAAGAAAGTAAAAAGGCGATCCAAAATATGAAAAAAGAAATTGACAAAATCACCACTAGCAAGAATGAATAAGTTTCCTACCTCAAGGACCACAACGAAAAATTACTAACGCAAATTAAGAAATTGAAGAAGGACGAGAAGTCATTAGAAAACAAGGCGCAAAAACTTGTCGAAAAGGAATCGCCAAAAGCATCAAATATAGAAATTCAAGTTGATGAAATAACATCAAATAATGATCCAGTTAGTAACACAAATCCAGAAAATGACACAAACAAGATAAGGGAAACACAAATCACTAGGATTCCCTATCAACATATGAATCATGGAAGTAGACAACTCGTTCAAGCTACATATTCAAAACATAATCAACAAGCTCATATTCCAAATAATACTAATGTCAGTGCAATCTGCTCAAGTGATAATTCATCATAAGTTTCAAGTCGCTACAAGATTCCACGGAAAATTGATTTAAGATGGTTTGATCCATTCTCAGTGAGACAATTTTGTTTGTCACTTAGAGGATCATATCAACTTGTATCTACAAGGATGACTATCTCGAGATGAGAAGATGTTCGTAGCAGGAAACAAAATCGAGGCCTTTCATCAACAAGCTTTGAGGAAAAATAATTTTGAGGAGGAAGTAAATATAATGAATAAAATAATGTAAATAATGATTAATTAGTTAATTAGTAATTAGGTTGAAAGGCCATGTCTGATGAGACATGACCTTTCGTGAAGAGGCACCTACCTAGGTATATAAGAAGGCCTCATTTGTAATTATCAATCATCTCATTCATCATACATTTTAATATAATATTTGTATCCTCAATGGATATCTTGATATTTCAAGTCTGCTGGAATATTTAACTTGATAAGGAACATTGTTCGCTTCATTCTTCTAAAAATAGATTAACGTTAGTAAGACCATCATAATAAGGAAAATCTCTTAACTCAGAGGATATGCACCGAAGAGATTTTGTTACCCGAGTTCAACGCAGTGCAGAGACTTCATGCAGTCGGTTTTTCCAGTTCTATAGTTCCTCATATGAATCTAAAAATAAGGAACTATCCTTCTCCTAGTTGAATCTTCCATTGGTTATCGGGTTGATCCAATCTTCATCTAGTGTAGTCAAGTTATAGTGATGATCGACATCATCATCTTTGCACACTAGCTCCGTATATCTTTCTCCTTCTGCAGGATCTAGGGGGACCACAACCCTAGTTCCATTAATTTTAAGTACAATACTTTTGCGCTTAAGATTGATGATGCCACCTATATCAATAGCCCAATCTAAACCCAACAGTGCAGGATAGGGGTTAGTATCATCAACAATCTATATAACTTCAAACTCTATGAGCACCCTTACTCCTTCAATATCTACTACTACTTGTGAGATCCTTGCTAATGGGATAATATTTTTTTTTTTTTTCCATGCGCAATTGGATAGTGGACCACTCCAACTTAGGTTCTCCCATTCGCTGCCAAGTCTGCTTTGGTAAAACATTCGCATCAGATCCTAGATCCAAAATGACCTGATCCGTCTCATATGCACCAATTTGAGAAGTCAAGCGCATTTCTCGTCCAGATCTTCTTTTATTCTTATAGATTCTATTAACAGCCTTTTGTTCCATCCACTTTTGTTCTTTTTCTGCGCAGTTGTCTATTAACACTTGGAGGTTTTAAACTATCTTCTTATTGTGCAATAATTTAATACAAGCCTGTATGAAGGGATTTATTTATTCACCTCCTTCCACTACATCCATAGGCTTGTTCAATGATTTATATGTTTAGGCACCTACCTCTATGAAATCCTTCTTTACTTCTACAAAGGTTTCCTTTTCTCTCTGTAAGTTGAATCCTTTCTTATTTTTTCAGGTGCTTTTCGGATCCAGAGATTATTCTTAGGCTTTGTCCCTTTGTCTTCACCAGTGGTTGCACCACTCCTAGTGATGATATTCACACTTGGTTCTTCTTCGCACAAATCATCTCTTACCATTTGAATATTTTGAGTGGGATTCTGTTGTTTCTTTTCCTTCATTTTTGTAATCAAAACAGAACAATCTTCAATAACATGATCAAATTGTACATAGTACCTGAAAGACTGTTGTGCTAGATTTGAACATTCACACGCATAGTCACCCATGTTTTCACAATTATAATAGATGAGTTTCCCCCTTCTTCAAAGTGCGTAGATTCACCAGACCTACTAATTTTAGACTCTTCTTCATTGTCATATTTACCTTTGAGAAGGCTATAAACAAAACCGTCCTCTAGATCTACTCTGTAAGTTCTTCCATTGCACGTAGATGGGCCTTTACGAGAAATTCACTCAATATTACTGCACAGATTACCATGTTCACACAATATAATTTTAATCCATATTTTCAGAAAGTGCAAGAACTTACCTCTAGGCCCCTTGAAAAACCTTTGTTGAGCTTCAGAATATGATACAAATTGATTAATAGCGAATTTATTCACAAATCCTCCAAGAATACTATTGATCCAATGATCTACCATGCGGGTGATCTTGTTGCTAGTTTTCTCTATTTGATTTACCAACTCTGGGGTCCACTAGGTGATCGCGTTGTTCTTTGTGCAGGTCTGGAATTCAGTAAGCCAAGACAACCACTCATGCAACTCGGTTGTAAAGGAAGCAAATAAAATTTCGTGGACCTCTGTGTAGATATACCTTTGTGACCTGTTAGGTCACTGTAATTTGTCAGATTGGTAAGACCAAATAAACAAGGGTAGCATCAAACCAACTTTGGAGTCTTAGGACCTAGGCTTCCTGGACTTAGAGAGGGCTCTCTCTATATTTGTATAAAATATATGACTTGATTGATTTAGGATACTGATTTTAGGCTAGTTAAAATGATAGGGTTTTTGTTTTGTTTTGTTTGGTTGGGTTGCTTGTTAAGAAGAACAGATAGAGTAAGAGAAATTTAAACCATTGGGCTATGGGGTCTGTGAAAAGTTTGAAAAGTACAACAACAAATCAAGGGTGTTTCATAGGGCAAGTTAACAAAGCCAAATGGATCTTAATAGGTTATGTGAGCGTGAAATGAACATTAAGTTGTGATTTTAGTAGGTTTAAATGGAAAATAAGAATCCTTTAATATATACTAGAATAAGAAGAATATTTAAGATCAGTATGCTTAAGAAATAAACAAAGGACAGGGCACACCATAAGCTTCTTTGGCCTAGCTTTATCAAGTAAATTTTGAGGAAACAATCCAGCAAACCCTAAAGATCAGGGAACTCCTAAATTCTCTAGCTATTCACTTTCAGAGAAAGAAAATGTTTAAGATAACAAATAAGTGACGATTAAAGAGCAGAGAACTCCTAAATTCTTCAATAAAAAATTAAAAGACCTTCAAAGTGACTATTCAAGATGGACCAAAGGACAAGGAAAACCATAAAATTCTTTAGCCGAACCCTAATAAGTACACTTAAAAGAAAGGCCTTAAAAACAATGTTTCAAGCTACACCAAAGGACAGGGCATACCATAAACTTCTTCAATTTCACTCTTATTAAAAAAATTTCAAGACAACAAACTAGGTGGAATTAGAAAACAATTAATAATTCTCCATACATACCTAGTAGAAGAAAACATTTGAGCAACAGAAAGTAAACAAACTTAAGGTGCCTCTAACATCATATCTTAACCTAAATTTCCTGTTCTATTACAAGAGAAAGGATGAACAATATGAAAACATAAGGAAACAAGTATAAGATAAGAACAACATCACCATTTAACAAAATTCATGAATCCTGTGAATGTGCTTGCTTCATTAACATTCAGTCCAAAACAGTTACAAAGCTTCAAAGCCAAGTTCTTTACAACTAAAAGTCTAAGAGGTATCAGCTTAACAACCAACCAACCAACAAAAACTATGAAGCATACATGCAATATTTATCTACAAAATGAGGAGGTTAACCCTAGCTAGGGTTTCAAATGTCATTTATTACACATTTAATGCATTTTTACCTTTGAGACCATGAAATGCCAAAGGCAAAATATCAACGACTCATTCATTGTAATAATAACTTCTAATATAACTACTGAGCTCATTTTGGAAAATTTTGGACTTTAAGGCTTCAAAATATATTTTGCAATAACTCCTAGTAAGGGCGTAGCTCCAAGGTACAGGGGTGTAGTGCCAGTGCAAACACACAGTGCCAAGACTTAGAAAATGGCATGTTTTATGGCTAACTTTTGGAGGCCTTCTTGGTGTCCAAATGAGCTCCATGATGCCTCATTGGAAAGGTCTTTGAGTATATCTTCCAAATATTCTTTCACTTTCCATAATGGTGTACACTTTCCTTTTCAACAATCACTTCTCCCAAGACTACTAAACACGCAGTGCTAGTGCCAAAAAGAGGGCAGAAAGGTGATGTTTTGGTGGTTTTTGGCCTTTTTGAGGGACTAGTTTTGCTCCAAATATCCTGAAAATTTCTGAGGTTGATGTACTCATCATTAGGAAAATAAGGATTCTGACCATTTTCCATTTTTATGCCCCAAAAAAGAGCAAAGCGCTAGTGGAAATGCACCTTTAGCAAAATTTCTGAGTTGAAAATTATCAAAAATTGCAGAAATTAACATGAGTGCAAAAATGTGCCAAAATTGTTGGAGTACTTGCTCATTGAGCGATTGAGGCATGAAGTGACACCTCAGGAAGTATGTCCAACTTTTATTTCTCCCCTAGCTTGGTCAAACTTTCAATTTTTTCATTAGCTCTTTAAGCTTGGCCAATGAAATTCTCTCTTTTCGTGCATGAAATTTTGACTCTTGCCCTCAACAAGTCATTGTTCTTGTGAGCCTTGGCCAAGAGCTTCTCCAAGTGTTGGTTGACCCTCTCAAGCCATGCTTCTTTATTTTCATTGATCTATAGGGAAATATTTTCATTTATTGTAAGTTGGTCTGCTAGTTTAGTTTCCCTTTGTCTCTCTAGGGCTAGAGCTCTTTTCATCCCTCTAATCTTTGGTCTCTATCTTGGAGGCTGATCCTCCTCACCATCAATCTCAATCAACTGAAACTCCTAATTAGTTTCATGTTTGTCCTCCTGCTCATCAATTATAGGATTTGTATCCTTTTCCTTACCTTTTTCTACCTACTATGTTGATGAAGAAGGCATGGCCCCTTTCACTCCAAGTGAAGAAAACATGTGCCTATGAACTATCTGATAGGTGTGTACCAATGTGCCCAAATCAGCCCTCTTAGGCTTGCTAATTTCACCTCTACTAGGTTGCCATGATGTATTTGGTTTCAAAACCCTAGGGAGAGGATGAATGAAATGAAGGAGTGTGAATTGAATGGAGGTGTGGGGAAATGAAGGAAATGAGAATATGTAAGGAAGCATAGGCTAGTGAAAACCCTAGGGTAAATGTAATAAGATGAAGGGAATAGGAGATGAGATGGCTATCTTGAACAAGTGAAGGGAATGAAGTGAATGAACAAACTAGGTCAATGGAAACACGAGGTGACTTAAATTTACACTTCCTATGACTGAAATTTTGTTTATAAGGATAAACAAGGCGGATAGACAATGATTATAAACTAAAATTAGAGTTTCACTTCAATGCATTCAAGAGCTATCAAATATCATAGGAACAAGGTATATGATATGTACTTACTGCTTTAGGGCTCTTGCAAGAATTTAGGAAAAGCTTGGAAGTGGTTTTGAATTGTTTGAAGGAACAACCCTCACAATTCTTCACTGTGCAGGCACATAGCGCCATTGGCTGAGGGTGCAACGCCTATCCAAATGCAGAGTTCTAGGATGAAAAAACGTAGCACTCTTTTGAAGAAAATTTTTGGAGGTCTTCATGGTGTCAAAATTGGGCCCAGGAAATATCGTTGGAAATATCTTGAATTCTACTTTCCAAATATACCTTTTTTTTTCTAATTGGAGTTTATTTGACCTGTCAAAAGTTGATTCTCCCAATATTGGTCTAAAAGTGCTGAATGAGGGTGCAGAAATGCAAAATGCTGGTGAAGGAAACTTTTGGAGGTTTTCCTCAGCTCCAAATTGAGCTCATGATAGCTCATTAGAAATATATTCCATTCTAGTTGTCATTTGACTCATCAATAAAGTCATTTGGACACTCCAGCTATGAGAAAACTGGATTTTCCCAAGGTCACTCCAGAAGTGAAACAAACCTATTGTAGCACCTGTAAATTTAAAATTTCTCCCAAACCATGATACCTGTGTAAAATATGAAGGATATTTTTCTTCCTTGACCTATTATTCACAAAAACCTCTCTCACATTTTTAAAATTCATCTTTTTTTGTTCAAAAACACAATTTGAAGCAAAACTGGCCTTGTGTGTGGCAAATGATTTGTCCCTCGGAATGATTTCTTGGAAAATGATGGAGGCATAATTTTTATGAGTTTTTATGACTTCATAATTAATTAAATTTCCTCCTTTATTCCTTCTCTTCTTTTATTTCTCTGATTCCATAGCAAACCCTAGCTCAGTGGAAGAGGAAATTAGGGTTTGGTGTAAGAAAAACAGGGGATTTAGGATTGCCTTGTAGAGGGAGGGGAATGAAGGGGTTAAGGGTTGTATAAATTCTTTGGGAAATTTTGTGGAATAGGTATATATGTTAGAGAGTAGGATAAAGTGGAATTTCAAGGATTGACTAAGGGGAAGGGGTCCAAAATGGAAAAACACAGGCCTAGTCTCGAAAAAGTGTCAAATTGTAGCAATAGGCTAGGGCTCGTGGAAAAATGATTATTTTGAGGGATAGGAGTGATGGGAAGTGTTTAGGAAGGTATATTAAGGATAGGGGAAGGTGTAATAGCATCAGGATACAAGTATTGTTAACTATTTAACCATGGAAGTCATGAAACCAATAAAAATGCCCTCAAAACCCTAGGAGAGCGAAATGAGCTTTTCAAGCACAACTGAGAGACAAATATGGTAAACCCAAAGCCACTTATTTGGAAATGATAGTTTTAGAATATGAAATTGTTGAATACCTTTGATGATTACTACTCCTTCAAAATATGAATTTGATGGTGAAATGACCAATTTTCATGATTTTGACCTTATGACCTAATGGGACTACTTTTTGACCTGACTTTTGAATGAGACTTTGAACTTTGAATTTAAGGAATTCCAAGTGAAAATATAATTTCCATAAGTTTTATTATGCTCAAGGATACATGAGAATGAGTCAGCCAATATGATCTTCAAAGGGAGAAGGAAGCTTATTTGACCAAGACAACCACCAGTGGAACAATTTTATATCATGACCTAATGGAATGATGAAAAATTTATTCAGTATGAGACACCCAAGATGCACATGAAAATGTGTTTTCATCCTTGGTGGAAGTATACAAAGTTTGACACTAACAAAAGGCAGTGATATTTCTAAAACTCAAGATATTCAAGGAATATTTTTTTCATAAAACTAGAACCATTCTAGAGTCATCCAAATATACTAAAAAATATTGATGACTAACATGCCCAATATTCAACAAAAAATTCAGAGCTTCTGTTTTCTTGGATTGTAAATTCACATATCTTCTTATCAAGCCAATCTTATAGTTCGTTCTTTGTCGAGTTCCAATACATCAAATCTCCCTGAAAAATGATCTCGGTCCCGACAACAGAACAATTTTTTGGGTTGAGGGGTCCTGACCCAGGTTCAGAGTTATCTACAACCAACAAAACCCTCCAACTACTGGCTCTTTCGGCAGTGATCTACTTGTGTAGACCAAAGCCTCACCCAAAGCAGTATGGGGGGGGGTGCTGGAACTAGGTTTCCGTACCCTGAGGGAGCTTTTGATGTGGTAGGCCTAATAAAACTTACTACAAATAATATAATAGATCTGTGCACACACAGTCAATGATAAACAAATCTAACCCTTTCACAAATTGTCACAAGATACTTTAATATATTTTGTGTACAATAGCTAATTTTACTTCATTCGGATCTATTTATCTAACATAAACTAATTATTGTGCATCAATTAAATTAACCAATTAAAGAAGTAAATACGCAACAACAGAACATATTCATATCAATATTAGAAAATAATAGATAATCTAAACATTAAATCACATAAGAATCCTAGTTTTCAAAAAATTCCTTCTTTATTAAGAGATTTGAAATTAAATACAATCTATCTTTCTGCGCACACAACAATAGAGTCCGCACACAGCTCAGGACTTAGGTCTCCGCATACATACTACACAACTAGCAGGAGCCTTTCTACCTTAACAAAACCCAGACTAACAAAATTAATCAAGATTCATTAATTCATGTTTATCATCGCTCAACTCTTACATATTTATATTATCGAAATGTTCACATAACATGGTCTGAAACCATGGTTTGAGACTCATAGTTTTTCCCTTTAACCCTTTACAATAATTAAGGGACTTTGACCCACCCCAAAGCCCCTTTGACGATCTGCATGTATCGCATACAAAAAAACTTAAACAAAATTAACCGAAAAGAGTACCCCATGGGGTCATGCTCCAACAACTATATATCCTACCATTCATTAGTCAAGGATTCCTAGGCCTACCGAGGCACACAAAATCCAGCTTTACCGTAAACCCAGCTTCTTTGATCTAGGGATTCCCAGTTCATGTCTTTTTTCTTCATAGACCACCTCACTTAGTTTCGCAACCATCCAACAATCTAGCTCAACCAAATACAAGAGAACCCATCACACCATGGCTATCTAGAAATGCAAAGGAAAGGTTGAAGAATACTGCCACACATGGAAAAGCCCATGCCAAAGACAACAAGAGAACTAAGTACACACATGCATCTACCATGCATGCCAAATATAGAAAGGAAATCATGCATGAAAAATGATACCTGCAAGTAATCTCATTGTAGTTACTTGATCCTTCTCTTCCTTGCTTGATCTTTGGTTCTCTTGCCTTCTTTTCTCTTCATTTTATTTTTCTTGATCCAATTCTAGAATTCTCCAAGAAAACTCTAAGTGTCCAAGGGTGTGAGAGAGAGAAAATAGAGAGAGAGCTCCAAAACTGAACTGACCAAAGGTTCCAACTGATCCTCTGAAGCGTTTTTATTAATGAGGCCTCTAATTTATTCAATTTTCCATTATTTTCCTTAATTTTCCTCCTCAAATGAAACCTCTGAAATTTCACCTTCCTTTTATCCTAATTCAATTATTTCATAAATAAAATTCCAATTAATTCCTCATTCCTTTCCAAAGCCTTTTCCATTGCCTTTTCCAATTTCCCATAGCCATAATAAACCAAGTGAACAACCACACTAGGATTTTTTTCCCAACATTCAACTTGGAATATGTGTCCCATTACCATGGTTATTATTTTCAATTTACTAACTTTATTACATCGATTTTTTACCAGGGTTGTTGCATTTCTCAAGGAGAAAAAACATTATCATGCCAACCGGGGTACTTCTAGTTATTTATGAGGACACCCATTTCAATTCAAAGGAAAAAAATACTTTCCTCAATTGTTTCAAATTTCTTGCACTTGGAAGTGTTCCTCATTTTGAACAAAATTTTAAGTATGTCCGACAATTTTTTCTAGTGTTTTTATAACTCAGAAACTTGTAAATTCGCCTACAAAAAACAATGTGAAAAGGTGGTTATAGCACCTACAAACCCTCCAAAGTTCATTCAACTTTGTTGAACTAAAAAAGGGAGGTATAAATAGAGAATGATCTTGCAAACACATAAGTTGTTGTTGAAAAAAGGGACAATATTTTCCAAGTAAAGTCACATAAGGAAGACTAAATGCACGTAGAAATGGAAAATATGGAAGCCTCACAAGTGACAACAATATACCATGCTCCATTCTAGTTGCAATGCATTCAGCACACATAGGGTTACTTATTAATCGGTTATTGGATCACGAAATCTTATAAATGGTCCCTTAACTGAGAGACTCTCATGAGGAAGAATCCCATATCCTCATCCTTTGATTTCTTCATTCTATATAGCTTGTTCCACAACAACATATTTTAACCTATTGTACTTACATAGTACAAACTTACTAGCTTTTCGTATGTGGACTTAGAAGTCTTCATTTTTGCCACAAATGGAACAAGAAAACCCTTTATTAATTCTACTATGATACTTTGTGCCCTTACTTCCCCTTTCTTGTACTTTTATAGTTCTTTTGTCTTATATTTTTCTGATTCAGTAATTTCTCCAATAAGATATCTCATTACATCTTCCTCTGTGAGTATCAAGTCATTCCTCTTCTTCCATGACAGATAGTTTACTGACCCTATGAGCTTGTTGATATCCTTGCAAAAAGAACTTACATGACTTGAATATTCAAAAATTATGACATAGTAAAGTACTTACTTTAATAGTATCTCTAGGCTAATTGATTTATTCAATACCTTTAGAGAGTTCTTGATGATTCCCTTGAAATATGTTCCCCAGGATTCCTCCACCAACAACATCCAAGATTGATTCCTTGCCAATATACTTCCCTTTTGCAATATCAACACTCTCCTTGCGATATTTATGTAGTCTTGATCTTATTCAATGTAGAAACCCTAGATTAGAAGGTATATTATCAACAAGCCCTTAACCAGATCATTTCAAGAGACAATATTCTTCTTTTAGGCCTTGATAGCTTCCTATCTCTTGATCAATAATTATTTCTAGTGTCCTTCTCACTTCTTTCCTTGCTCACCTTAGATCTAATACCATGTTGGAAAATGTAAAGTGGAAACTATTAGATCTTATTTTCCTTAACCTTGATAGTGCTTGTGAATCTTTTGTTATCTTATTTAGTGTTATTTAGTTATATATTTTCATCAAACAATATCAAGAACAACAAAAATAATAGAGGACATAGATATAGGCTCTCAGCCAGTGAAAAACCCCTCCATAGGGAAATCTCAAAAACTCTTCTCTTCTTATAATATTCTTCAAATGAGATATAGTGACCCAGTCCATAGACCAAGTCCTTCTCCCAGTACCAAGTCAGCCTTTCCTCAAATCCTTCTTTGATTTTATACCAA
Source organism: Pinus albicaulis (assembly GCA_034641835.2). NCBI lineage: Eukaryota > Viridiplantae > Streptophyta > Pinopsida > Pinales > Pinaceae > Pinus > Pinus albicaulis. The sequence goes on from CM076579.1 coordinate 1,283,314,834, forward strand.
AATTCTCTTCCTTGCAACTTCGACCTACCAGCTTCAACAACTTCGACTTCCCAACTAGTGCTACCAGACCTATAACTTCAACCGAACTGCTTTGTACTTCTAGATTCTTTAAAACTCTAAAATAACCTCCTTCTAGTACCTACTTAGAGAAAGACAACTCTCGCATGGTCAACAAGGTATAGACAAGCGTTTCCCCTCTTCCAGCTATAGATTTCGCACTTCATCCTCCATCAACTCGAACCTACAATTTAGGCCTTCTACTGCAACCTTGCAATTCAATAATTTCACATGTGTGAGAGAGATAGAACCTAAATACAAGATATTTCAACCTCCTAGCTTCTTTTATAACTTCTCTCTCTCTTTCCCAATGTCTCAGCTATAGATCAAACTCTTTCCTAAATAGATATAATTTGTGAGTGTATGTCTCAAAATGAAGTCAAACTACTATTTATATATCCTTCTTAAGGGGTCGAATTCCCTCCTTTAAGACGAATTGAGGATTACAGGGTTGTCTTGTATTCTTGGAGATTTCAATACTTTCTAGACTAAAAAATAATTCTATTTACAATTAAAATTTACCTGGAAGGGTCTAATGAACATGATGTTTACTCATTTGACTCATGACAATAAATCCTAAGACCTAAAAAATGCTAGAAGCGTGAAGAACATGTTTTTACCTAAAATACCATCAATAATGAGCATGTTCTTTAGTAATAATTTTCTTTTATGTTTCTTATTTTTTACATATGATACATATTGAAATGAGTACAACAATTATGAATACCGAAACTAGTTACATTTCTCAACATGATCTAGTATGTGCAGAGGCTCGACCAAGAATTCTACAGTCATTTCGACCTACATCCACAACCATAGTGACAATTATTAGTTTTTTTCAGTTGCTATTTAAGAAAACATACATAATAAATCAAATTTCATTTTCTATGTAAACATTATACCAATGAATAATATGCTTAGGATCATGTATATATTTTTTTAAGAAAGAGACATGAAACAAATTTTGTACGCATATGCTACTTGGTAAAGCCAGTTGATAGGCCATTGGCCCTATCCTGGTGAGTATTTCGAATGGACCATAGAATCATGGAGCCAATTTTTCACAAGTTCCCCACTGTAGAGTGCTCTTTTTTTCTTTAACCGTTACGTATACATGATCTCCTACTTGAAATTATATTTAGCTTCATATTTTGGCTGTATATGTTTTATGACAATCCTAGGCAGCTTTAAAGTTTCCCCATACCATTTTTATAGTCTGCTCTATTTCTCTCAACATGTCTAGCCCCAACACCAATATATCCTTGAGATAACTCCAATTAAGGGGTTTTCTGCATTTTTATCCATACAATACCTTGAAAGGACTCATCCTTAGAGAGGCATGAAATTTTTTATTATATGTGCATTCCATCAAGTAGATATATTCTTCCCATTTGGTAGGTTTTTTTGTAACATACATTCTCATCATGTCTTCCAACACTTGGTAGGAAGTGTTAATTTGCACCTAGGTAACTAATCTAGTGACTAAAGATTTCCAAAAAGCATAGTTAAAATTTACATCTCAATCAAAGATGAACTACTTAGGTATGCCATGTAAACAAAATATTTCCCTCATAAATATATCTGCAATTTAAACTTCCTTATATGTATAATGTACGAGAATAAAATGAGCAGTTTTACTTAATTTATCCACCACCACCATTATTGAATCATTTTTTCTTTTTGATTTTGGTAAACCAGTAATAAAATCTAGAGTGACAATTTCCCATTTCCACTCAAGGATAGGTAAGGGGCGAAGCAGACTTGCTGGATGTTGGCATTATTATTTCACCTATTAACACTCTAATCACTTTGTCAGGTATTTTTTTTTTCCATTTTCATACTAGGCCAAAATTATTCTTTTCTCAAAGAAATGGTCAGTGTCTAATACCTAGGGTGAGCATCATAGGTACTTTTATGATATTCATCCAAAATCAGTTTTTTAGTTGAACTTTGATTAGGTAGATAGATTTGATTTCTATGAATCAGTAAGACATCACTATTATTACCATACCATAGCTATTTTTCAACACTATTTTCTTGCTTAACATTTTCTTGTAAAAAGTGATATTCTGGGTCTTTTAAAGCTGCACTTTTAATCTAATCTGAAAAATAATATTTCACCTCGCTAAATGAGATTTCATAAATAGAGTTGAATTTCCTACTTAGGGCATTTTCTACTCGGTTTTCTTTACCTTTCAAATGTTTAATGTGTTATCAAAAAATCAGACCTGATAGGCTGCCAATCAAGTTAATTTTATGTAACTTTTTCAGACCAATCTTTTGGCTGAGGCTTAGCCTCCTCAACTTGAGAGGGCTCTCTCAAGGGTTTATGATTTTTGATAAATATGTAGATGGATAACTCTATATGGGGTAAAAGCATATAAATGATATAAAATGGTTTTAAATCACATTAGCAAGTGCACATTAGGCTTATGGAATCATAATAGCTTCAAAAAAACCAAAACAATCTACCTAGCATGGATGTCGAGGCATATCAGAGTTCAAGTCAACGAATATACATGTAGAACAGTGAAACACACAGTCAGTTTGTCTATGAAGGAAGTCAGAGGATCATTGATGAATTCTGAGTAACATAAGAAAACACAATTGCAATATAATATTTAAAATATGCCATCAAAACAAGAACATACAAGAACTCCTCATGAATCTTGAATTGTCTAAGTAGAAACCTTGTATTAAGCTGAAAACAATCACTTACAATAAACACATAATTTTTGTTAACAAATTTCCAACCCTTTGCTAATTCGACCCCTTGGTATTTAATAGACATATTACAACATGTGATGATCTGCCTCTAGGCTAGATACATCAAATTTCCAACTACTGACACTAACTGACACCTTGCATAACTGTAAGATATGGAATTTATTACATAAAGACACCTAATCTACTTGACAGTCCTAATCCAAAAAGGACTCAAACTACTTATTGTTATCTAAAACAACCTTATCCACTTATATTTATATCATTTTCCAATTGTAATAACACATAGTCAAATTTGGATGATGGGCTTAAGCTCTTCATGTCCACTTTGTTTGACCTCCACAAAAATAGGAAACCATACCCTGTTTTTTGGGCATCACATCCTTTGCATTCTTTGAACAATTTGATCATAAATTAAGCTTGATTTCGTGTTCCTTAGATGTTGGATATTATCTTAACATGTCTCCTCACCTATCCCTAGCCTCCAGCATGTAAAAACCACTTCCAAAAACTATTTAAGAAAGTTGTAATTAACTGCGCTACGAAAACACAACAGTTTCGTAGCGCCTTTGAAAAACTGTCATTTCAAGTCTTAATTCTTCAAAAGTTGAATCCTTACCAATTGTACCACTTCACTTACCCCTCAATACATCTCCCATATCAGTTTCAGTTCTTGAATCATTCTTAAACCTCTAAAAATTTGACAAAACTGAGCAAGAAAAGCAGCTACAATAGTTTTGTAGCGCTTTTCTACTTTTTTACACTAAATGCGCTACGCAACTACTGCGTATGCAGATTTTTCCAAACTTTTCCAAAATGTATAGTGTGAATGTGTGAAAAACTTAAAATAGACCTTATTTCATCATATCACTTGAAAAAAAGAGTCACTCAAGCCTTCTTGAGGTCCCTTCTTCATTTGCAATAGGTTGGCCTATTGGTTTTTCCTATTTTTTCCTAAAAAATAGGTCTTGGGACAGAGCCTATATCTCTTACTCCATGATGTATTTTTAGAAACTGAAGGAGGGTTTTGTAGGCCATTATGTCTTGAATAAAAACATCACTTGTTTTTTTGAACCATATCTCTTGCTGTCCAGAAACTTCCTTTACAAAACATGTGTAAAATAGGAAAACTTTGTTTCTGAAAATAGGGCTTTAAAGAAATCCTTGTATCTCCCCACTAATAACACATATAAGAAAAGTGAGAGATTTTATTGTATCTAGGGCTATGATAAATAAAAAGCTCTTTCATAATTCCAAAATACTTTTTCATTTAGCCATAAACTGAATGTGAAGTTGACTTCTAAACAGTCATGTACATGACATTTTGTAATAGCAGTTTCGTAGAGCATTTTAATTTATCAATGTCTCCCACCTCCTAATGAATTTGAAGAAACAGAGAGAGGTTTTTGTAGCTAGTTAAGTTAGGAAGAAAAAAATTCTTTCAGTTTTCCTAAATTCTTTTTCAATTTCTCAGAAACCTCCTTGTAAGTTGACTGCTCAAAACAAAAAAAAAATAGAGTTTTGTTGTTTGCGCTACGAAACTATCAGCACTTTCGTAGCGCAAAGTGACTTTTTTGAACTAGTGGTGCTATGAAAGTAAGGTTTCTTGGCTAATTGGCCAGTTTTTATGGAAAACGTTAGGGAAATGAAATGAATGATGAAATGATGAATGAATTTACATGAAAAACATTTAGAATGGATTTGTTTAACACTAAGGAAGGTTCAAACCTAAAAATCTAGTACTCCCTTTTGGTAAAATTCAAGAAAATATTCCTAAGACCCTATTTTGACCCATGATCGAAAACAAACTTGACACAATGACGTTTTTTTTTTAGAATTTTTGGGTTATAACATAATGAAAAAATCAAATTCGCTCAGGAAAGTGGTCTTCCATGCTTGTCGAGCATTAAGTGTGGGTTGTTTGAAAAATTTAGTCAAGATGTTGTGAACATTCACTAAAATAAAAAAATTCGCTAAAATATAGTGTCACCATACCTTCAAAGTGTGAAACACAATGGTTAATTATAGGTCATATGATGTATACCTTTTTTCATGTTCTTTGAGCTTCTGAGATTCATAGGCTACCACCTAACCTTCTTGCATCAACACCCCCCTATTCCTTCCTAGAAATCATCCACACAGATAATAAATTCCTTTTCAGGATCTACAATTCTTAAAATAGGGGTTGTAGTTAATAGATGCTTCGGGTGATCAAATTTGTCTTGGAATCCTTGGGTCCATTTGAATGTTTTCCATTTATTTTGAAACGATATTATGGGATATGATACCTTATAAAATATAGCTATAAAGTGGCAGTAGTAGCGTTCTAATCCCATAAAAGACCTATAATCCGTGAAATTTTTAGGAACATGTCAGTCCATAATCATCTTTATGTTTTCCAAGTACACGACTATTCCTTCTTGGGTAATTACATGCCTCAATTATTTTATTTGGTCCTCAAAGAACTCACACTCACTATATTTAAAATACAATTGGTGATCACGTAGAGTTTGCAATACTATTTGTAGATGTGTTTTATGCTCCTCTAGACTCTTGGAATAAACTAATATACCATCAATAAAAATTAACACAAACTTTTATAGATAGGTATGAAATATGTCATTCATCAAACACATAATTTATTTGGGGCATTAGTAAGCCCAAAAGGAATTCGTAGTGTCTATAACACATCCTAAATGCAGCCTTACAAATAAATTCTTCTCTTATTTGTATTTGATGATATCCTAAACATAGATAAAATTTAGAGAATATGATTGCACCCTTAACCTGATTGGACAAATCATTGATTAATGGTAGGGGTTACTTGTTATTGATTGTTAACTTAATCAATTTTTGATAATTGATACATAACCTCAAGGTTCCCTCCTCCTTTTTGAAAAAAAGCAGAGCAACTCCCCATGACGACACACTAGGACAAATGTACTTTTTTTTCTAATATCTCTTGTAATTTCATTTTCAATTCAGTTATTTCCTGAATAATAATGTGATATGGAAACATAGATATTAGTGCAGCTCCCGAAATTAGTTCAATCATGAAATTCACGTCTTGTTTAGGGAATATTCTAGATATTTCTTTAGAAAATACAACTGCAAAATTATGAACTATAGGCATATTTTTCAGGGTTGGTATATTTTCTTTTGAGTTAGAGTATCCTACTTGAACTAGAAAATTTTGACAGCCTTTTTTGATACATTTCTTCAACTGTAATGATGAAATCACCCTCAACGTTATAGGCCTTACTATTCTGTGACTTTATATCCTAATACCTTCTTCCTTAACATAATTGATAGTCTTATTTTTTCAATTTATGATGGGCCAATGCTCCTCTAGCCAATCCATACTGACAAAAATTCCATATGAGCATAATGGTATAATTTTCATAGTTATTTTTGTTGGTTTTCCAGCTAGTTCTACTGCACATTTCACAACTCTCATTGTTACTCATCTCTTTTCTCTGGTGGCCAACTAAACCAGCTATGGGTGTTTAAATTTAATGACCTACAATCGACATAAATCTACTAGTTTAGAGTTGATATAGATTAAAATCTGCCCAAGGTCTATTAAGAATGATACAACAATGTTACATATTTTACCTTCGAGTCTAATCATCGTAGATTGGTGCTCAACTTGTCAATCCTCCAAGGAAAAATTTATTCTAGGTATGCATCTCCCAACCTCTTCCACAATAGATTCTTCTTGAATATTTTCTACTTGTTCTACCTTTTCACAGTAAGGATAGTCGCTAAGGTAGTGTGGTTCCCCAAAACCCTAGAATTGTATTGTTGGCTTTGATGCTTTATCGAAATCAGTTTTTCTTGATGCTTCTAGTTGCTTGGACCAATTCTAAGTTTGGTATTTTTGCTGACCTTTTCTAGTACCTTGTTATCCTCTACTAAAAATCTTAGACCCAATAACCTTTGTATTTTTTTTGTTCAGAAGGTACTTTTTCCCCTTCCTGGATGACTATGGTTTATTATTTTCTCCTTTTTGTTTCAACTGCTAATATAAAATCTGCACCTTATGAATAGCTTCATTCATGGTTTTGGGATTATCAAAATCCAAAGACTCATTCATAGACACCATCAAACTACTTATAAAACAATGTACTTTAGCCTGTGCTTGTTGTATATAAGGAACATGCCTCAAAATGGAGGTTAATTTTGCAACATACTCGTCCATGGTTAGTTTACCTAGTCTGAGATCATGAAACTCCTTAGCCTTGTCTTCATAATATCACTCAATAAGGTATTTATTTTTTAAATTTTGTTGAAAAATATCCCATGATACTCATTGTTCATCAATTTCATGAATTTATGTAACCCTTCTCCCACCATAAGGTGGATTTTCCTTGGAGATGGTAAATTTCTAGGCAAGCATTTAAGTTATTGTCATATTCATAAATCTAAAAATATCTATTAATGTTCACTAAACATGCTTCTACCCCTTCCTTAGACTGACCATAAAATTTTGGGGGTTTGATTTTCTTAAACCCCCCTTGGAGTTATTTTTTTTGTATTTTTGTTCTTTCACATGGTTTTCCTTTAGAGATGTTCTCAGGTTCCTCTTCCTTTGTTTCCTTTGTTAGAAAATTGTAGAGGCAGAAATATTTCCTTATGTTGATAATTACTTGTGTTATTATTATATTCTTATTATCTTACTTATTTTCTTCTTTTATCTTCCTTTCATCAAGCAATCATCAAATTAAAACATGAAGATTAAAAACATTATATGTGGGCTATCATCGAGGGCTAAAACCCCTCTCTAAGGGAAAAACCAATCAAACACTTCCACCACCAAAATTAAGATAAACCAAGACCTTATAACTGACCAAAATAGCATCCTCCTCCACTAAGTTAGGCTTCCAAGATGTTTTAACAAACTTCAGTATTCTCTTCTTGTCCAACAGCTTTAACCCAGCAACAATCTAGATTTTTGTCGCCATCTTTAGAATTTTGGTCCTACTGCAACCCAGCAACTTTGACCTCCACAACAGCTTCAGAAATTCTGCCCTATTGTATCCCAACAACTTCGACCTCCCCAGTAGCTTAAAAATTATGCACGTGGGAGAGTAGAGAGAGAGAGAATTACATCTCTTTTTTCTTGAAAAATACTTCCTTCTCCTTCTCTAGGGTTTTCTTCTTCTTCCTTGAACTTTACACCCTTTTTCTACCTCTAATTATTGCAGATCGAACTTGTTGTGGATGTGCTCCAAATGAGTCGAGTTCTTTCCCTTTTCTAGTGGGATTCTTTCTCCCTAATTAGGCCAACTTTTCCAGGTTGAGGCCAACTTCGTGGAGGCCTAAATGACATATTTTACATAAAAGTAATTTTATTCTTTGACAGATGAAGCCCAACAAGGGTCTTTTACATATTGACAAAGATAAATATTCTTGATATAAACCATAGAATCCTACAATGGAGGCTTTAACCTAAAAAAATTAACCCAGGCATGAAACCCATGGTTTAATAAGTCAATTTCTTTTATAATAAAATTCATTTTTCTTTCTTTTGACAAATACATTACATCATGGATTAAATATAATTATGAACACTGGCACTAGTTACATTTTTCAATATCCTTATCACCCTCAAGCTTAGGTGTAAAAATTTTCTTAGGAACACTATCCTCCCTCTGCCTATGCAATTATGCTTTGTTTATGTTATCAAGGGTTGGGGTTGAGGTCCTTTTATTTTGTCTATCAATAAATATTTAATATTATTTCTTGGTATCTCATCATTCACTCATTTTTTGGAAATTGGATCACTACTGAAAGAGGGGGGTGAATCAGTATTGAGAGTACATATAAACTTTTCTCTAAATTAATATTCCTTTTAATCATGCACAAACTATATCACAACCACAAATAAAAGAACCAAAATAAGCATGCAATCATAAACAACAATCACACAATGGACACAAAGATTTCTGGTGGAAAACCCTCTTTAGGGAAAAAAATCACTCGTTGCCGCTACACTACTCAAATTATATTATATCAAACAATTATTTTACATAGAGATAAAAATATGGCTACTATCAAATGGAGACTATTGGTGAGCCCTGGTATTGCAACAAGAGTGTTGCAACTCCCAGAGGCTACTCTACTTTAATTTATCAACCTGGGATTTGTAAAAACTTGGAGGTGACAGTGCTATATACACAACATATTCATTCTACTCATGCCATCCTCTTTTGATTCCTATGAAAGGGTTCTATTGCTAGGCTTTCTAAGTGAAGTATGTCGCGCTTCTGAATTATAGCTAGAACTAAAAATGACTCAAAACCATTAGTCTATCAACAATTAAAGGACTATTCTAAAGCAAGAAGATGTATCTAGTTATTTTGCAAGGAATCAAATTTACAATTTAGGCTATTGCAAGAAATAGAAGTAAACTAGGCAACATTCATGAAGTAAATTGTTGAATTGAAATTGCAAAAACGAAGAATAATCTAATCACACATTTTTCGGCCAAATGGCTAAGTAAAATATAACGATTTTATGTTTAATTTATATCCTTCAACAATGCATCTAGTCATGGACTAACTATGCTTGTAAATACTTTTTTTTGCAACAAAAGAAGGAGGCGCTAAGGTGGCTTAATAAGGTATTGGACTCATGTATTCAAAGATGAAGGTGTCTTGGAGGTTGCGGCATGGTTAGGTGAGGTGGAAGATGGTTTCTAGGCTGAAGGAGAGGCTAACTGGTGTTGCTATGGGATCTTCTATAATTTTCCTGTAGTGTTATAGGATGTCCTGTAATGCTACAGGAAACAGACCGAGGGTGTTTTGAGGCCAAAATTGATGAGGAAGGGGGTAGGTAAGGTGAAATGAAGGTGTATTTAGGTCTATGGAAGGTGGACCACCCCTTTTCCAAGCTCATAACTTCTTTCAAATCTCGTCTATCACTTCTAGGGTTGCTCTCGGTGTGGTGGTGAAAATATCAAAAATAGGGCTAAGGGAGATTTTGTTAAAAGGAGGTTTGTGAAGGGTGATAAATGGATCTAGGGATGGTAGTAGAGTCCTCATCTACTTATCTAATCAAATGTGCAAGAAAAATGCCTGTTCATATAATAAACATTAACAAATATATGATGAAGAAGATGGAAAAGATTGTTAAACCCTTAGTTAAATTGAGAGGGGGGGTGAATCAGTTTATTGCATTCATGGTCTTGTAAAACTTTCTTTTACACTTATTTACACCTTCATTTGGTGATCAACTTAATGTATAATGTAACAGAAATATTAATAAGTGAGTAGCAAGTATTAAGTAGATTAAATACAGAATATCAACACATAATCATCATGCACATAGACAACAGATATAATTGGAAACCCATAAGGGAGAAAACCACATCTTATTATTGTTGTGATGCAAAGGCAAGCTCCAACTCCCTCTCACCACATAGTTTTGTAGAAACCAACCCACATGAGGCCACTACCTCAATTATGCAAGCTACAACTTACAAGGAAGCTCCAAGTCCCATCTATTTTCTGCAGGCTACAACCTACAGGAGGCTCCTACCTCAGCCAGCTACAACTGGACATCTATCAAGCTACAACTTGATATGGAAGTACCAACTTACTCATACTACAATGAAAACACATGCTGATTTACCTGGATATCAACTTTGTTCTGTTCTTTCTTAATTACTGTCCTCCAGCCTTCATATCTACCTTATATCATCTTTGAATCTTCACAGCTTCTCTATCTTCTCTTCCTTCTTCTTACACTCTCTAACCTCCTGCAGCTCTCTTACATTCTTCTTCCTCACTCATCCATTCTGTCGTTCTCTAACCTCTTACTTTCTGCTGATATTACATCTCTTATACAAATAACTCCTGACTGATTGCATTCTACAAGGAATATGAAGTGAATAGGCCTGACCCTATGCCTTCCACCCATTCGATTCCTCATTCTTTAGTTCAAGTTATTACATGAGAAATAATCATTAAAACACTCATGGAGTTTTTGCTATTCCTACGAATACTTGCCTTTGCATCACATACAATAAAATAATTAACGAATTTACATTTGCAGTTACAACACTATTTCAATTCAACCCTTTCAGCCTCTTGCTTTTCCATTTATTTTGTCTTCTCTGCCTGCTATCCCTTTATCTTCTCTACCTGTTGTTATATTTCTAACTGTTATGCACAATCATATTTTTCTGACTTGACCCATGCTTTACGTTTTACACAACCTCCGCCTCTTGCATATATTACCTGCATTGTTCCATGCTATTCTCTTTGTGTAGGGTCACTTATACTCCTGATTATTGCCTTCGTGTTTAGACCTTCCCTCTTAACTCACAGCCGCAACTGCATCACACTGTTCTGCATACGATCGGGTCCTTTTAACTACACAAGCCTTTCCTTGCCGTGTTCAACCTTTTCTTTTGTTACCCGAGTCGACCTTTGCTTCCATTATTTTCTTCATAAAAAACGTAGAATACATTAAGCCTAGACATGAAATACATTACTATTTACCTCTGAAAAATATCGCGTCCACTTTTTATCACATTTCGATATTTCCATTGTTCGTTGCTATATGGATCCTTTGCTCTCCGATGCAATTTACAAAGGGAAAATCACATACTTCCAGACTTGAAAAATTTTAGGCTTCAGCTTCGATCTACGTTGCGTCCGCTCTCTTTATCGCACTTCACACTTCGGTGTTCCCATGTGTTTCTTGCTATGCATAGCTCTTCCAACCCCCGATGCGATTTCTTAAAGGGAAACCTTATACCTTCGGATTTGAAATCCTTTAGACTTTTGCTTTGAAGTTGCATCGCATCTGGTACTCTTATCGCATTTTGCATTTCGGAGATTCAACCTTGCTCTTACGATCTTCACCCCTTCGATCTTGCGATTTGCGATATGCGGGTAATGTCCACGTCATCTCCATGTCATCGTGCCACGTCACCTTTCTATGTCATCGCCACGTCACCATATCGCACTTCACATTTTCTGCGACCACTCTATTTGTGCGATTTTTCTCCTACCCCGTGTTAGGACCCCATAATATACCATTTTGACCATATGTTTTGTTATTATTCCACTCTTTTCCAGTCCATATTTAAAGCTTATATTATCAGTTTCATCCATTCTTCCAAATTTGTATAACATTCTTCTCTTTGCTATATGTTTAACTTGTTTTACATATAATTTTACATTACTTTCATATTTAATCATTAATCGAAGATATATAGTTTCTGAGACAGTTTGAAGACCGCAGATATTCTATCGTGGCTATCTGAAGACCGTGTTGTTGAAACAGTCAACATGGTACACAAATCCTGTTGCTGAAACAACCCATGATTTGTGATTTTGAAGCAGTATTTCAAGCATGACGACAACAAGAAAAGACAAGTAAGGAAGCTGTTACACGGGCCACTTTGAAGCTAGTACCATTGTAACCATTGTAACAACATTTTGCTATGGAAGAACAGAGAGGTCCTATTATAGTATAGAAGATCAGATTGGGTTAAAAATAGGATTTATATAGTGTAATCAATTGTAATAGATGTCTCCTCTTTAAAAAGAGGAGACATCAGCATTAGAGGGGGCGATTAGAGACTACGGGAGGTTTATTCTGAACAGAGAAGGAACTTGAATCCTTTGTAATATGTTGCTTTCGACAGATGAATAAAATTTTGTTCTGAGCATTTCATTTTATTTCCTTCTTCTGGGGAATCTTTAGAGAAGGAAAGGGTCTGCCTTTTTCACAAGATTCACCCATTTATTCTTGTAGTTTGTCAATTGTTATTTTTATGTATGCCTTGTTAAACTCTGTTTGCTGAATTCATTTATGCAGTATTGGAATTTTTTTGTATATTGCTGAAGCTCTGTTTCCATTACTTGTTGCATTGATTTCTTACAATTCATTACTAGGTAATTATGGATTATTTTAATTGGCAATCTTGTTTACAGAATGAGTTTGTGAAAGCTTGGTAATAAGAAACAGGTGCTGAAGATTCCTACTTGGGGAATAGGTTCCTGTTCTCTATTATAGCATAATTGGTCTTCTCTTTTTCAGATTGGTTTCCTTTCCTAGATGTTGTCTTTTTAATTTAATCCAGGATTCTTTTGGGAATTTTCTGCAATAGAAAGATTTTCTTTGTTGTAACTCAAGTAGACTTCAGTTTGTTGAAGCAAGGTGTGATTAGTGTAATTTTTACTACAACATTTCATTGATTTTGAGATTGAGCATATACAGTGTGTGATTTCCTTTTAAATAAACAGACTTCCCTGGGTTGACAATTTATGTAGCACTTGAATTGTTTAATTAATAAACAATTAAAGTGACCAACATTTTGGCGCCGTTGCCGGGGAAGGCAATTAAATATTTCAAAAGCATTGATGTTTTTCATTCAGATGTGTAGATTGCATGAGAGGACGCAAAACCCATAAGAAAATTAACCCTATAGGTGGCAAGGGCAAAGGAAGGGGAGGAAGAAAGACCTTTAGTGACGAGATCGTATCAAAAGCTGAATCTTCTCAGAGACTAAGCTCTTGAAGGCCAAAGCCTCAACACTCCCCTCAATCGAATTATGAAATAGAAGAATTTGTGAGCCCTGAGAACGTTGAGGAACCTGCAGCAAGCATTGAAGAGCTATTATAAAGCATTGAAGAACCAGCAGAAAACGTTGAGGAATCAACAAGAAACGCTGAAAAGACAGCGGAAAACATTGAGGATCCAGTAGAAAACATTGAGTATCGAGCAAGTGCAGTAGGACATCAAACAATGGAAGGGAACAATGAAGGATTCTTCGGCGGAGGACAAGTAGATCCTGAAGGAGAGGGAAAATATGAGAATTCTCTCTCTACCTTGGGATTTCCTATTGGTGATCTCCCTAGAGGAGCAACTCCCATGAAGAAAATCCCACTTTCAACCTTACCTAACTTCCATGGTTTATGTTCTGAAGATCCTGACGAATTTCTTTTTGAATTTGATATATTATGCAGAAGTTATGATTATGTTACTAATGCCCAAAAGTTGAAGCTATTTCCAGTAACACTAAAGGGAAATGCACTAAGGTGGTTCATGAGTCTTGGAGGCCATGTAATCACAACATGGGAACATATGAAATAGAAGTTTCTGCTTAAATATCAAGATTACTGTCGGACAAGAGAAAAAAGAGAGGAACTATTTAAGATGGTACAAAAGGAGGACAAGAATTTGGAGGACTTCGTGGAAAGACTACAATACAACTTGCAGAGATCCAATCATCCCGATGTAAGTAAATATATTCTTAAAACAATATTACTGAAAGGGGTGAGGGATGACTGTTTAGATATGCTAAATATGCTTGGTAAAGGGGATATATCTAAAGAATCATATGATGAAAATTTTAACCTCTGTAAAAGATGCTCAAGAGGAGCTGCAAGGAACAGGCCAAACAGAAGAGATGCCACATATTCAAGAGTTCAAAAATCAGCCAGTGGAGGAGCAACAAGAGCCGAAATAGGTAATCTACTCAAATAATTTAAAACTGAAATGTTAAGTTCTTTTTCTTCACATATTGACACCTTGCAGGTTAAGAAGAAACAAGCCAAAGCAGAAGCAACTTTGGTTGTCTTTTGCCCCAAATGCAGAGATAAACATCCACTAAGGGAATGCCCATTGGACAAGGTTCCAATTTGCACCCTTTGTGAGAAAGATCATGAAACACAGCAATGCCCTTCTTTACCAGGAATAAAAGCAACATTGCAACCAACTAAAGAAGAAGCCGAAGCAGTCTATCTGTTGACAAAAAGAAGACAATGGAAACCATGAGGACAAGGTATGAACTCTAATATGATGTTTACATCTTCTAATCGTTGGAGCAATTATCCTTATTTTATTCAAGCAAATTACCCTCCCTTTAACCAAATGCAATACCCACCCTTCAATCAAGTGAATTACCCACCCATGCAACAAAGAAACCCTCCCTTTGTAGATCCTTCAATGTGGACTCCTTGGCCTCCACAATAATAATCTTACTTTAACCAGTGGAATTTGAATTGGAGGGGTCAACAAATCCCGTTTCCAAATCAATTTCCTCAATTTCAGAAACCACTTCCTCTACCATCAGATGCTCCACCGAATAACCAAATTATGAGACCCCGGCTACCTATACAACCAAATCCTAACCCCAATAATAAAGCTGTGCAAGTTACTGATATTCAGAACCAGCCTATATTTCCTATTTTCCCTGCACAATGTAATGACATTCATCTACGATCTGGGAAAATATTTGAACCCATTATCGATGATGTTACCTATTCTTATTTTGATAAGGAAGAAACTGAAAAACATGATTCACATAAAGAGGTACAACCACCCTCTAACAAGGGTGCTGAAATAGCAGAGCCACCATTCCCTGAGCGTTTAGTTTTAACTAGAATGCCTGAGCCACCTGCTTTAATATTTTAGGGGAATTGCAGAATCTGCATGTTAAAATTCCACTTTTACAGGCACTAAGAGATGTACCAATTTATGCCAGAACCATGAGAGATATTTGCGTTAAGAAACCCAGTAGGAAAGCTAAAGATCCCCTTATAGTCCATGTTATGGGTGATCTATCTGCATTAATGTCCGGTAAAGCCCCTCCAGTTAAATATGGTGACCCCAGCCATCCTACTGTGACAATCCAAATCGGTAAAACAATAATCCCTCAAGTTCTGGTAGATTTAGGTGCTGCTATAAACATTATGACTCTTGAAACTTCACAATTGTTACAGCTAAAGAACACAATCAAAGATACACCAACCATTCTAGAGTTAGCTGACCATTCTACAATCAAACCAGAGGGAGTTATTGAATACCTAGTCATCTCGGTTGAGTTCTGGAATTACCCAGCCAACTTTGTGGTGTTACAGACTAAAAAAAAGTTGGGGGGGCATGCTTTAGTTCTGGGAAGACCCTGGTTAGCTACAGTTGATGCCTTTATCAGCTGCAGATCTAGTTCAATGACAATTTCCAATGGATATGAAACTAAGCAGCTTACTCTTTACCCTCATGCTACACCCATGATTAATAATGATAATTCTGTATGGATGGACTATGATGGTCATGCTATTCAACCTATTTTGACCATTGGACAAGCTTTAAGCCTTAAAGATACCACTGAGGATGAGGTAATTAATAATTTCATTTGTGAACCCTCCTCTGTGACGTCTGAAACACATAATCAACTGGCTGCACTTTTGAAATCAGATACCCAAGAAAAGCTTAAATCTGAAGATCCACCTCAAACATCAACCACCATCTCTTCTAAAAGCATAACAGTAGAAATTGAACCTAGAAAAACACTGAACATAAATCCTGACCTGACAGTTGCTGAAACACAACAGTTAATGAAGTTACTGCTTGAAAATAAGGAAGCATTCGCATGGGACTATACAGATATGAAGGGAATCTCCCCTGAATTATGTACTCATCGTATCTATATCAAGGAAGGTTTTCGACCAGTCTGTCAACCCCAAGGACGAATGAACCCTAATTTAAGAGAAATTGTCAAAGAGGAACTTCAAAAAATTTCTTAATGCAGGATTTATATATCATATCTCTGACAGTGAATGGGTTTCCCCATTGGTAATAGTTCCTAAGAAAAAAGGGAAATGGAGAGTCTGTGTAGATTATAGAGCCTTAAATAAAACCACTCAAAAGGATCATTTTCCTTTATTGTTCATTGATCAGGTATTGGATAGTTTGTTAGGAAATAAATTCTTCTCCTTTTTAGATGGGTTTAGTGGGTATAACCAAATCAAAATTGCACCCCAAGACCAAGATAAGACCACTTTTACTAGCCCTTGGGGAAATTTTTCCTATAGAGTTCTTCCATTTGGACTATGTAATGCACCAGCAACCTTTCAAAGAGCAGTTATAGGAATCTTTTATAATATGTTGAATGACTCCATGGAAATATTTATGGATGACTTTACCCCTTATGGTGTGTCTTTCGAAGATGCATTACAAAATATTGAGAAAATACTTAAACGATGTATACAATCTCACCTCTCCTTAAGCACCGAAAAATGTCATATGATGATGAGTGAAGGAGTAGTGCTTGGAAATTTTATCTCATCTCAAAGAATTCAAGTAGATCCATCCAAAATACAAGTCATTCAGAGCCTTCCTATTCCTAAAACACAAACTGATGTGAGAAGTTTCCTAGGACATGCTAGATATTACAGGAGATTTATTAAAAAAAATTCCAAACTAGCTTCTCCTTTATTTTTGTTACTTATGAAAAATGTTGAATTTAAGTGGACCAATCTTTGCCAGGGGGCCTTTGTAGAACTCAAGCATCAGTTATCCACAGCTCCTATTTTGAGAGGACTTGATTGGGCACTTCCCTTTCATATTTCTTCTGATGCTTCAGATACTACAATTGGAGCTGTCTTGGGACAAGAGGAAAACCATATTCCTTATGCTATCTACTTTGTGAGTAAGAAAATGACTCCTGCTGAGCTCAATTACATAGTTACCGAAAAGGAATTTTTAGCAATAATTTATGCTATTAATAAGTTTCGACATTACATTACTGGTTACTCTACTTTTTTTCATATTAACCACTCGGCTATCAAGTATCTAATGAACAAATCTGTCACAAATGCTCGAGTCACTAGATGGTTATTGTTATTACAAGATTTTGATATTAAAATTGTAGATTGACCAGGTAAAGAAAATGTTGTTGCTGATTTCCTTTCTCGGTTAAAATCTGATGATAATACTCGAGTAGATGATTCCTTTCCTGATGAGTATTTATTTGCAGTATCTTCTCATTCACCATGGTATGCAGACATTGCCAATTATTTGGTTGCAGGGAAGCTACCATCACACCTATCACATTGAGAGAAAAGAAAAATCATTCAACAAAGTGCTCGGTATAACTGGATAAGTGGGTGTCTTTTCTATACAGGACTTGATCATGAAATTCAGAGATGCATTAGAGAGGATGAGGTGTATGATATACTAAAAGCATGTCATGATGGCCCTTGCGGAGGGCATTTTGCTGATAAGAGAACGGCACATAAAATTCTTAGGATGGGCTATTATTGGCCCTCACTCTTTAAGGATTCAAAGAAATATGTTCGGGCTTGTGATAGCTGTCAGAGAATGGGTCAACCTAATCATAGAGATGAAATTCCATTAAACCCCTAGGTAATAATTGAACTATTTGAAAGATGGGCCTTAGATTTTATAAGACCAATTAATCCTCCATCCAATCAAATAGTTTATATATTAGTCTACACATATTATATGACTAAATGGGTGGAGGCCAAAGCACTCCTTAGAGCTAATGAAGAAGTTGTCCTAGCTTTCCTATTTGAAGAAATCTTTGTTAGATTTGGAGTCCCTAGAGAGCTAGTTACAGATGGAGGACCTCCTTTCAATTCTCATGGTTTCAAAGCCACCCTTCAGAAATATCACATTCATCATAGAATGACTACACCATACCACCCCCAAGCCAATGGGGAGGTGGAGAGTACAAATAAATTAATAGAAGCCATTCTAACCAAAACAGTGAAGGATAACCAGAAGGATTGGTCTCAAAGACTCCCTGAAGCACTATGGGCTTACAGAACTACCTAGAGAAATACTACAGGATTTTCTCCCTATGAATTGGTTTATGGTAAAAGTGTTGTTTTTCCTATGGAATTTGAAATTAAAACCTTAAGGACTGCTTTAGCTGCTAACCTTGATTTGACTGATGCACAGACAGCTAGGTTGCAGAAGCTTCATGAACTGGATGAAAAAATATTAGATGCCATTCATCAGACAACTATGATCCAACAACAAAGAAAAAAGTGGCATGATAAAATCATGAAACATAAGCAGTTCCAAAAAGGTAATTGGGCTTTATTGTATGATTCTCGGTTTGAAAACTTTCAAGGGAAGCTACGTACAAGATGACTGGGACCCTATGAAGTAGATGTTGTTTTTTCCAATGGAACAGTAAGGTTGTTAACAATCGATGACTCTAAAACACCAGTATTATTAAATGGTCATTGGCTTTGTCTGTACCAGCACCCTATTTCCAAAGAATATTTTAAGGCTACTTACATGGCAGATGTACATTATCTCCTTTTAGGGGAGTCTTCTACCCCTCATTGCAATTAATTTTTCTGCATTGTATTTTTAGTATTAGATTATATTTCTTAAACTAATAATCCCTGTCAAGGGCTGGCATGTTACAATTGATTATTTTGTAGATTTTTGATTAAGGAAAGGCTTACCAAGGAAAGAAAATTTCACCACAAGCAGATCCAAGCTTCATTTTGAGAAGCATTTCTCCCCTCACTTCAACTCATTCATAGTTCACTTCCCCATCTTCCAGTAACATTTCATCATTCATTCCCTTCATTCCTTTTTCCATTTTCATGTCATTTTCCCTATTTTTCCCATTGCTGAAACACCATTCTTCAGAAAATATCTTCCCTATTTTTCATATTGATGAAATACCATTCCTCAACAAATATTTTCCCCATTTTCCCACTGCTAAAACATCACTCCTCAGCAATACTTTCCCTATTTTTCCATTTCTGAAACACCACTTTTCAGGAGCATTTCACCCATTTTTCCCGTTGCTGAAACACCATTTCTTTCTCCAAAAACATGACAAGGAAACATTTTCTATCATGAAATCATCTTCTTCAGTTCTTTCATTTTCACTTATCTTATTCCTTGTGTTAATCATGTCCGTTCACTGCCTTTTCCTATGATTAAACAGACCTCTAATATGATCTCCCCCATGTTTCAAAGAGCTTCTAAAGTTCTTCCATGACTATTGAGCCATCATAAACAAGCACTATATTTTTCGAACTACAAATCAAAGGTAAACATGAGGTATGTAAATTTTATATGTAAGTACAATTAAACTATGGTTTAAAGAGAATATTTCGTTTATTATGACCACAATCTCCACACACTTAAAGACATCATTTCAGTCGTAGTTGGGGGGGAATATCGAAATTTATGCCATCATTTCACAGCATGCCACTTACCGTCATTTTTTCTACCCATTACTTCGCTTCTTCACAGTTACTCCATGTTCTCATTTGCAAAGTTTACTCTGTTCGAAGTCCGGTAACTTCGCTATTTGACTCTGAATTTTACCAAAGTTGTTTTACTATGGGAGGACCTGCTATTTGACATGAGCCCGGCTAGATAGCTCTGCTTGAATTATTCCCAAACACGTATCAAATTTTTCAGCAAGCAGGCTGGGTAGGATATTTTTAGAGACTTCAAGAGTTTGATCCACAACAGGTCCTTGAATTTGCACAAAATCTTCAGGAAGATCATTCTACTGCCCAGGGAGTCAAAATTCCAGTATCAGAGGGTGAAATAGCACAAGTTTCAGGTCTTTCGGTCATTGGTACTCGATGGTTTAGTTGAAAGCACATCATTTTGAATGCACAACAGGATTTTCTTCTACCGGGAGAACATGTCGAGCTTAAAGGTCGAGGTGTCGAAATTCACTCATTGCCGCCTCCTTAGCTGAAAGTTGTTGAATTTTTCAAACATTACCTTACATGTGAAGGCTGCTACCAAGTATTCTACCAGCATGATTTTGTCTTAATGAGTCATTTACACACGGTAGACAAGTGAACATTCCTTAATATTTACTTGGATGCATTAGAAATATGTTATATTATTGTAGACGGGTAAAATTCCCACTCCTTTCCCTCACCCATCACTGCCTTGTTCAGCTATTTATTTAGAGGGATTTTTCTCAACAAAACCCTCCTCTAAACAACCCACGCCTACCCCCTGAGCAAGCTGCTGAAATTCCTCAAGAAGCTGTTGAGATTCCTCAAGAAGTTGCTGAAAATCCTCAAGAAATTCCTGAAAGTTCCCATGAGCAACAACCAGAGAATATCCCTAACCCTCCACCAATTCCATCCACAGAACCAACTAATCCAATTAACCTTTCTTCAATTCCATCTCACCACTTAGCAGAATCATCTGATCCTACTTTCCATATTCCCAATGATGACTCGCAGGCCGATACACCACCATATTCCTCTCTTTGTAAAAGGAAAAGGCGAATCACAAACGCCTCCCTATCAAAAAGACAAGCAAGGGTCGTAACTAAAGCAGCTACCTCCTCTGATAGCCCTTCTCCTAGGGAAAAACCCTCTCATAAAAGGAAAAATCAAACTAATTCTTTTTCTTCCTTCTTACCTAGGAGATGAACGAGGACGTCTATTGAAGCAACAACCATTCCTATTACCCCTGATCCCACAACCATTTTGTTAAAACTCCACACATCACCACCCTTCCAAACCCCAGAATTATTACCTGTCTCACCCTGTGGCACTAAAACACAAGAACCAGATGCCCAAGGTCATATGACATCTTTTTCTACAGAACAAGTAGCTGTCACACAAGAACCAACTACTCAGTCAGTAGTTGTCACACAAGAACCAGGTACTCAGTCAGTAGTTGTCCCATAAGAGCCAGCTACTCAGTCAGTAGCTGAAACACAAGAACCAGCTGTTGATATACAAGAACTAGATATCCAAGATGCTACTTATTCAGTAGCTACCACAAAGGAACCAAATCTAGCTGTCACATAAGAACTAGCTATAGCTGAAACACAACAATCAATTCCAGAGAATGCAACTGATACACAAGGCACAGTCACCATGGCCTCCCTCTTACAAGAAAATGAATTTTTAAAATCAAAATTAGAAGCTTATAAGCGATAATTGGTAATGGCAAGAGAAGCCTATGACAAGGAACTAAATTTTTATACCCTGGCCCATACAACATCCATGGTAGACAAACATACAGAAAATTATCCATATAAAGAATATATGTGCAGTCAATGTGGAAACATCTATCAGCAAGTAGGATATAAGATAGTTCAAGTTCCAATGCCAGGAGCATCTACATCTTCTGCAATCAAAGAGGAATGCCTTACTGTTACACAAGAACCAGTAGGGCCTTCAAAAATTTCAGAAAAAAAGAGTTGATGTACAAGTATCCTACCCTACTGTAACTGATTCTTCTATTCAGACTATACCTCAGCCTACCACTTGTAATGCTGGAACACAAACTGAACCATGGAATGAGATGGAAATAATGAACAAGTGGAAGAAATAGTATGCCATCTCGCAAGGTAAAACCTTGCAGCAGCACAAATCAGTCTGGCAGAATCATATATATTCTAACTGGGAGATCTTGGAGTGGACACTCCAGCAATCTAGAGTTTACAAGAAGGAGAACGAAGAGCTAAAAGGAAAACTGCTCCTAATGTTTCAATTGGTACAAAAATTATTGGCTACTAGGAAGCCATCTCTAAATTACTCTTTATTTCTCTCATAACGCTTTGTTTACTTTCAGCTAAAAGCAATCAAAGATGGAATACCTCATGAGGTGCTTACATCCGAACAATTTGTGAAAAAATTTGCAGAGGCCTCCACCAGTGATCAACACTTACTATGTGATTTGTACCTTCACAATGAAGCTATCCCTAAAAATAGAAAGATTAATCTTAACCCTCTTGTTGGCGACATTCAAATCAAGGCATTTGCCTCTTTCCTTGCTAATCAGATTACATGGCACACTGCTTTTCTTGCAACCAGACATAATGAAGACAACCGCCTTCTCTAGATAAGGCCATAACCTCAGAACACTACCATCTTTGTGGCAAAATATCATCAATTTTTGCAAAAGCCAGGGATGACTGAACATATACAGCAATTACAGACTTCAGTACTCCAAGATTGTCACCATTTTATCAGGGCCAAAGAAACTACTACTTTAAGAGAAAAAAATATGTTTTGGCCACAATCCTCTAAGGAGAGGCAGGAGTATAATCCTTTTAGCCCTACTAACCTTAAAACTGCATTGTCTAGAGTACCCAATTATATCAGATGTGTTCAGCAATGTGCTGAAAAGTGGATAGGGTACCACTTTCGTTTTCCTATTTTATGGATGCCAGCAGAGGAATATCATGCTCATCATAGGTTGGCTAAAAAGGATGAATCAACAGCTTGGAAAATATTTCAAAATGTGCAAGGATTCAGAGCTTTAACAGATAGCACCTTCCATATCTACTACCTAAGTAATTTTCATGCCAAAAGCTAGTGTCCGGACTCAGACTCAGACTAAAGTTGTATGAGGACATGCAACCCTTTCAGTTGGGGGGGGTGTTAGGACCCCATAATGTACCATTTGGACCATACATTTTATTATTATTCCACTCTTTTCCAGTCCATATTTAAAGCTTATATTATCACTTTCATCCATTCTTCCAAAGGTATATAACATTCTTCTCTTTACTATATGTTTAACTTGTTTTACATATAATTTTACATTACTTTCATATTTAATCATTAATCGAAGATATATAGTTGCTGAGCCAGTTTGAAGACCACGGATAATCTATCATGGCTATCTAAAGACCTCGTTGCTGAAACAGTCAACATGGTACGCAAATCTCGTTGCTGAAACAACCCGTGATTTGCGATTTTGAAGCATTATTTCAAGCATGACGGCAACAAGAAAAGACAAGTAAGGAAGCTGTTACATGGGCCACTTTGAATCCAGTACCATCGTAACCATTGTAATAGCATTTTTCTATGGAAGAATAGAAAGGTCCTATTTCAGTATAGAAGATCAGATTGGGTTAAAAATAGGATTTCTATAGTGTAATCAATTGTAATATATGTCTCTTCTTTAAAAAGAGGAGACATAAACATTAGAGGGGACGATTAGAGACTATAGGAGGTTTATTCTGAATAAACAAGGAACATGAATCCTTTGTAATATGTTACTTTTGACAGATGAATAAAAGTTTTTTTTGAGCATTTCATTTTAATTCCTTCTTCTGGGGAATCTTATGAGAAGGAAAGGGCCTGCCTTCTTCACAAGATTCACCCATTTATTCATGCAGTTTGTCAACTGTTCTTTTTATTTATGCCTTGTTAAACTATGTTTGCTGAATTCATTTATGCAGTATTGGAATTCTGTTGTTTATTGTTGAAGCTCTGTTTCCATTACTTGTTGCATTGATTTCATACAATTCATTCCTAGGTAATTGTGGATTATTTTAATTGGCAATCTTGTTTACAAAATGAGTTTGTGAAAGATTGGTAATAAGAAACAGGTGCTGAAGATTCCTACTTGGGGAATAGGGTCTTGTTCTCTATTATAGCATAATTGGTCTTTTCTTTTGCAGATTGGTTTCCTTTCCTAGCTGTCGTCTTTTTAATGTAATCCAGGATTCTTTAGGTAATTGTCTGCAATAGAAAGATTGTCATTGTTGTAACTCAAGTAGACTTCAATTTGTTGAAGCAAGGTGTGATTAGTGTAATTTTTACTACAACATTTCATTGCTTTTGAGATTGAGCATATACAGTGTGTGATTGCATTTGAAATAAACAGACTTCCCTGGGTTGAAAATTTATGTAGCAGTTGAATTGTTTAATTAATAAACAATTAAAGTGACCAACACCTCAATTGTGATATGCGATGGTAATATCACTTTGCAATATCGGCTATTGCAATATCGCAATATCGGCTATCACATATAATTTACCATACCGTGCAAACTCATATCTTATGCGATATACGATATGCGATCGCATCGCAAATTAAAACAATTACCTTGTGACTTGTGATTTTGATCTCCATCGATGTGGTCGTCACCGTTGATCTACCCAGATCTATGGTCCTTGCTGCTGCTGGCACTATCGATTGATTTCTACCCTGCTTATCTTGCGATGAATCTTATCCATTCATTTATTACCTTTTCTGTTGTGATCTAATCATCACCGTCCGTTCACCTTACTTGGAAATCTTCTGCCTTAGTCTATTTTCCGTTTGTTTACACAGTCCTGCTCTATGACATCGGTCCCTCCATGCTACTCCTCTTGATATTGTTCTTTATTCTAAGTGCGTCGATCTCTCCTGAGCTTGATCTTATATTCGTTATTCACTTCGACTTGGGATTATTTTTCTTGCTTCACGCCTTTGCTACTTCTCTGTTGCCTTTGATGCCTTTGCTGCTTTATTAGCTGCATTTTCTTTACTTTAGGTTGTGCTTCTATCGATGCTCTTTTGCCTCTATGGTGATACTCCTTTTGTCTCCTTTGCCATCAATGAAAATATTTTCAACAGTCTCCCCCTTTGGCATTGATGGCAATACATCCACCAATACTCCAATACTTCCTCCCCCTTTCATTCTGAAAGGTGTGTTTCTTCCTCTGCTTGCTTTTTAGAAGACCCTTTCTTCTTTTTCTTGTTTTTCCTCCCCCTTTGACATCAATGACAAAGGGTTGCACATTTCCTAATGTAGTTTCTATCTTTTCATTTCCTCTGATCTTGAGGACCTGTTCCATGCACTGCTCCATTTTTCTAGCTCTTTTATGACAATTTATTGACTGCTCTCCCCCTGGAATGATGCTTTCTTGTCTAATATTGACTATCACTTGTCTTCTGCACTGATCCTGTTTCTTGTATGCAATTTTTTTTTTTTAAATTTATGATCATGTTAGAGAGTAACATCTGCAGGCACTACCCCTAGCTTGTCTCTTAGATATTCGAATGGTTCTTTAGCAAGAGGTTTTTTGAATATGTCTGTTTTTTTTTCCTTAGTTGGTACATATTCCAACTTCACTAATTTCTGTGCTACTTGTTCTCTGAGGAAGTGGTACTTTATTGGGATGTGCTTTGTTTTTTAATGAAGTACATGGTTATTTTATATACTTATTGCACTTATATTGTCACATTTGATAGAAATGGGTTCATCAATGCTTACCTTCATGTCTTGGAGAGTTTGTTTCATCCACATTACTTATGTGCAACATGCAGCTACTGCTATATATTATGCTTCTGCTATAGATAGAGAGATAGAAGTTTGCTTCTTGCTTAGCCATGCCACCAGACTTTTTCCCAAATAAAATGCACCTCCACTTGTGCTTTTCCTGTCATCCACACAGCTGGCCCAATCTACATCTGTGTATGATGTCAAAGTGAAGCTTTTTCCTTTTGGATACCATAGGCCATAATGTGAAGTTCCTTGTATATATCTAAATATTCTCTTGATTGCAAGTAAATGATTTTGTTTTGGTGCTGCTTGATATCTTGCCACAAGTCCTACTGCCAACATAATGTCCGGTCTAGAAGCATTTAGGTATAGCAGACTTTCTATCATGGATCTGTAAAGTTTTTGATCTACATCTGTTGATCCATCATTAGCACATAGTTTGCATCCAGTGATCATGGGAGTTGACACAGGTTTGCAGTCTTCCATTTGAAACCTTTTCAAAATTTCTCTTAAGTATTTTTCTTGTGAAATGAATCTTCCTATGTTCTTTTGTTGAATTTAAAGTTCTAAATAGAAAGTGAGCTCTCCAATCATTGACATCTCAAACTCTGATTTCATCTCTTTACAAAATCCTTTGGCTAACTCATCTTTGTTGCTACCAAACATGATGTCATATACATACACTACTACAATTAATAGTTCATTCTCATTAGCCTTTATGTACAAATTGTTGTCTACTCCTCCTTTCTTGAACCCTTGTTTTTGCAAGTATTTGTCCAGCCTTGAATACCATGCACGAGGAGCTTGTTTCAGACCATATAAGGCTTTCTTTAATCTGCAGACATAGTCATGTTTATCTGTTAATAAGAACCCTTCAAGTTGTTCCATGTAGACTTCTTCCTCTAGATCTCCATTCAGGAAGGAAAACTTTACATCCATTTGATATACCCTGAAATCATGATAGCATGCAAAGGCCAACAACATTCTGATTGCTTCCATTCTGGCTACAGGGGCAAAGGTTTCATCATAATCAAGTCCTTCAATTTGAGAATATCCCTTGCATACAAGTCTGGATTTATTTCTGATTACCTACCCTTGTTCATTCATCTTATTCTTGAATATCCATTTTGTGCCAATGACATTTTTTCGAGTGGGTCTTGGAATTAATTCCTAGGTATTGTTCTTCTCAATTTGGTGTAGTTCTTCATTCATAGCATTTACCCAGTTTTTGTCTTTGCTAGCTTCTTCGAACTTCTTTGGCTCTATTTGAGATAGCATGGCTAGGTATACTTCTTCTATTTGTTCAACAAGTTGTCTTCTTGTCTAGACTCCCACACTCTTGTCCCCAATGATTTGATCTTCTGGATGGTTCTTTTGAGTGTATCTTGAGGGACCTTTTGAGTTTAATTTAGTATCTTCTATTGTCTTACTATGTTCATCATTATCTTAGTTCTCAGCCTCATGATCATCTGGAGGATTGGCGCAGCTTGTGTTTCTTGTTCTATTTGGTAGATCTTCATCAACTCTTACATCAATGTTGTCCACAATTTTGTGTAGTCTTTTGTTGTAACACCTGTAACCCTTACTCTTGGATGCATATCCTAAAAATATTCCTTCATCAGCTCTTGCATCAAACTTCCCCAGTTTTTCATCATTAATTTTTATGAAACACTTGCTTCCAAATACTTTAAAGTGCTCGATTGATGCTGGTTTACCATGCCATAATTCGTACGGAGTCTTATCACAATTTGGTCTTAGATGAGCTTTGTTGAGAATGTGAACAGTTGTGTGTACTGCTTTTGCCCAATAGGTTTCGGGAATGTTACTTTGTTGCATCATGGCTCTGGAAATCTGTTGTACTAGCCTGTTTTGCCTCTCTGCCACTGCATTCTGTTGAGGTGTACCAGCAATTGTAAACTATTGTTTTATCCCATGTTCATTACATAGTTCTGCAAAATCATAGTCTGTGAATTCACCTCCTCTGTCTGATTTGACGCACCTTAGCTTGCATCCTGTTTGATTTTCTGCCAATGCCTTGATCTAGATCTTGGGGGGAGGCCCCAAGATCTAAAAAATTTAAATTGATCTGACAAGATCTGCAAAATTAGAATGCCAAAAAAAAGAGAGAACACAAAGAAAATAAAACCACAAAGAAACTTATTTTATTAAAACATAGAATAACTGTAGAAGCTACATTGTGGCAGAAAATCTATCCTTTTACAAAGTGAGGACTTTTATTTATAGCCTTTCTTTTAGATAGAATACCATAGGTGGATACCATGGGCCAATACCATGGGTAGATACCACTTACAATACCATGGGTAAATCCCATGTGTGGATGAATACCATGGGTGGATACATACCGTGGGTCACTTACAATACCATGGGCGAATAAATATCATGGGTGGATGAATACCATGGGTCGATGCCATTTACAATACCATGGGTAAATTCCATGGGTGGATAGATAACATGGGTAGATGAATACCATGGGTTGATGCCATTTTCCATTTGGATCATTCCTCCCTCCATAAGAAGCAATGGTCCCCATTGCGTGAAGTTCCCTCCTGAGAAGCCTTTATTGAATATGAAGAGCCACTGAAGAGAAGGGTTTTGTGTAGTTAACCCATAATCGTGATGAACGAATATCTTAGGATAGAGATACCCTGTAATGCTTGTGACCAACTGCGATATTGACAGTGTGCGGCCTAGCAAATGGACTTCAATGAAGTGTGGGTGTGTGGATGAACCAAAACCATGACAAACGAAGATCCAAGGATAGAGATACACCTGTAATTCTTGTGACCAATTGTGTTACTAACAGTGTGCGGCCTAGCAAATGGACATCGATGAAAATGATTTTGTGCGGTTGACCCATAACCATGATGTTGATTGTTGATGAAATAGCAGGTGCCTACATAGCTTGGGGTGGGAGGGCACGTCTCCAAATAACCCAAGCCAAATGCTGCTATGCTGAAACTGATGAATGTGTAGCAGGTGCCTACTAAAGCGGGGTGGGAGGGCACGTCTCCAAAGGGAACCCGCTCCGAATGCTGCTTTAGAATTAAAATGAGCATAACGCGGTCAATATAACTCATAATATTTATTATAACTTGTTTTTGGAAATGGAATGATCATTCTATATCTTCTCATGTGTTTTAAACCACTATCTGGAGACTCTAGACTCTCATATTCGCGCGGGAACTGTCTCGCTGTCACAAAATTTATGAAAAATAGTTGATTTTAAATCAACGATAACTCCCACAACCGGACTCCGATTCGACCGATTTTTTTTTTGAACTTGGGTGATTTTTCAAGAGGAGCTCAGATCTATATCTATTTCTCTGAAATTTTGCACTGAAAACTGTAAAAAATGATAGGAGATCCACCATCCATGAATTGTCGTCAGAAAAATTGCTTCAACATTGTTGATTTTAAATCAACAATATCTCCCTCATCCGAACTCCAATTTGGCCGATTATTTTTCTGAATTTGAGTATTTTTTCGCAAGGAATCTAGATCTGGTCTTTTTTTTTTCAAATTTTTCACCAAAAGTTTCAGATCTGATCTGAAATCTCGCCGCTCAAAAAAATTCATAGATTTTGCTGAAGATTGTTGCAAAACATTGAAACTGAAATATGTTTCAAACCCTCATTCCCATGGAGGCATAACCTGAATCTGATACCACTGATCCAGATCTTGGGGGGAGGCCCCAATATCTAAAAAATTTAAATGGATCTGACAAGATCTGCAAAATTAGAATGCCAGAAAAAAGAGAGAACACAAATAAAATAAAACCACAAAGAAACTTGTTTTATTAAAACAGAGAATAACTGTAGAAGCTACATTGTGGCGGAAAATCTATCCTTTTACAAAGTGAGGCTTGTTATTTATAGCCTTTTTTTGAGATAGAATACCATAGGTGGATACCATGGGCCAATACCATGGGTAGATACCACTTACAATACCATGGGTAAATCCCATGTGTGGATGAATACCATGGGTGGATACATATCATGGGTCACTTACAATACCATGGGCGAATAAATATCATGGGTGGATGAATACCATGGGTCGATGCCATTTACAATACCATGGGTAAATTCCATGGGTGGATAGATAACATGGGTAGATGAATACCATGGGTTGATGCCATTTTCCATTCAGATCATGCCTTGAATATTTTGAATTTCTCAAGCACTTTCAATTTATATTTGAGAAATGCTACCCACGTCAATCTGGTAAAATATTCTATTATCAACATGAAATAAGATTCTCCACTTGGTGCTTTAGTTCTTGAAGGTCCACACAGGTCCACGTGTACAAGCTAAAGGGGTTGACTTGTAGATAGTATCTCTTTGGTCTTGAAAGATATGCAGGTCTACTTGCCCAGTTGGCAGCATTTACATATGGTATTTAAAGGCTTCTTTATTGTTGGCATATATCTGTCTGCGTTCTTCTTGCTCAGACTGATGATGTGGTCAAAGTTTAGGTGTCCCAATATTCTATGCCATAACCATGATTCATCAATTTTTCTTATGTGGCATGCTTCATTCTCTTCTTTCACTATATAGAAATTACTTTCTATTCGAACACCTTTGATCAAGGTCTTTCCTGTGGTCTCGATCTTACTTCACAGTCTTGGGCTTTAAAAAGGACCTCACAGCCTTTATCACACATTTGACTGATGCTTAGCAAATTTGCTTTTAGCCCATCCACAAATAGTACATCTTGAGCCTTTCCTCTTCCATTATTCACACTGATTGAGCCTTTTCCTTTGATTTTCCCTTCTTTCTCATTGTCAAATGTTACATTCCCAGATTTCTTTTAATCAAAGGTTACAAAATTGCTTCGATCTCTAGTCATATTCTTTGAACATCCACTATCCAAAGACCATTGGCTTTTCTGATCTTGAGTTATTAGAGCCAGGTCACACTTATTCAACTTCTTTTTCCACTGCTTGCATCCTTCTATTTGGTACCTTTCCTGAGAAGATTGACCACATTCTCTGAAGGACATTTGTGACACTTGTGCCCGATTTGATGGTAGTCGAAGCACTTGATTATGTTTCTGAATGGATTATGTACACAGGTGAGTTCTCCATTTTTCATCAATCTCCTTGAGTTTTTATACATAAGTCTTTTTCCATTCGCTCTGCACTCCATGGCTTTATGGCCGTACCCCTTACAATAAAAACAATACCCATGGAAATGATTAGTGTACCTTGTGAAGGGTTGTCCTCTCCATTTGTTTGCTTGAGGTAGTCTTCTCATTTTCTGCATCCTTTGCTGGTTGGAAACGATTCTCTTTTTCTGACAGTATGCAGCAATATGTCCTAGTTTGTGGCAGGAAAAAAAAGTGACATTTCTCATAGGAGGAAGGAATCTCCTTTGACGACTTTCGAATTTTCCATACTCAGGAGTGTAAGAGATTTTTCCAGCTGACCGATTATTGATTTCGTTCTTTGTTATTTGAGAATCCTTCTTGTTTCTGTTTACTTCATTGCAGGTCATGTTCTTGCTGGCTTCTACTTCTGTAGGAATCTTTTGAGTTGCTTCATTATCCTGTACAGCTTTTACAAAAATGATATTCTGGTTATCTTCTACCTTGGATTTTCTGGTTTCTCCTTCATAACCTATCCCAGTTTTTATGAGAGGATATCTTTGAGCATTTAGTATTTTATTCAGCTGTTCAAATCTTGTCATTTGAGGAGTGTTCATTGACAATTTCCTTTGGGTGTTTTCTAATTTCTTTCTCAAGCATACTACTTCTTCCAATTTCTCTTGCTTATGAATTTTATCCTCAATTTTCTTTAGTAGAGTGTCTTCCACCTTCTTAGCTTATTCAAGTTTTACTTTCAACTGACTGAGGTCTTCTGAAGTTGGTTCTTCCTTTACATATTTGAGGAGAATGTCTTTCTATTTTCTGCACTTCAGTTTAAGTCTGTCTATTTCCTCCAAGGCACTTCTTAGTTCCCCCTCAAGATCCACCTCACATTCTTCCTCCTCTTCTAGAAGGAGTCCTTCTGATTCTTCCTTGGCCATCAACACAAATTCAGAGGTTCCTTCTTCATTTGAGGATTCATTTGAGTTTTTAGATGCACTGCTATCTTGCTGAGCATAAAATGATTTTCTATTGAATCTCTTCCCTTTCTGCCAGTTATTTGTTTTGGTTTTCTCTGTTTCTTGAGTCTGATTCTTTGTTTTCTTATGAGGACACTTAGATGTATAGTTCCCAACTCTTCCATAGTCAAAGAATTTAAATGGAAGTTTACCTTTATACTTGTCTAAGCCTCTATCCAATCTTCTGAAAAATTTGGCCTCTTCTTCATCAGAGCAGGAGCATGTATCTTCCTTTTCTTCTTTTCTCTTCTCAGCCTTAAAGGTTGCCTCCCTCACATTTGACTTCCTCTGTGGAAGCCTCATCTCGTAGGCTGTTAAGTTTCCAAGTAATTGGTTCATGGTCAATGTTTCCCAATTAGTTGTTTCCTCTATTTCAGAAACCTTGGGGTTAAAACTGGATGGTAAAGATCTCAATATATTTTGAACAATTACACATTCTCTAATGGTTTCTCCTAGAGCTTTCATGTTATTCACAATTTCTGCAACCCTTAAGAATAAGCTGGCAACATCTTCTTCTTCATTCATTTTTATATTTTCAAATTGAGCTCGATAGACTTGTAGTTTGGGCATCTTCACCTTTTTATCTCCCTCATGGATAATTTCTAATGAATCCCATATTTCTTTGGCAGTCTTTTTGTGCATTACTTTGATAATTTTTTCCTCACACGGGCCACTTAAGAGAGCATTCATTGCTTTGGCATTAGCTATAAAATCTTGTTTGGCTTCTTTCTCTATGTCAGAATCCTTTGGGGCATATCCCAAATCCACAACAGCCCAAACTTCTATTCCTAGAGACATTATGTACATCCTCATTCTTATTTTCTAGAAGGCATAGTTAGTGCCAATAAAAAAAGGGGCTTTATTTGTTGACCATCCTTCTAGACTAGTCATCTTGGCGACCTAGGATCTCCTTCCAGTTGTTAAACTGATACAGAAGGAACTGGCTCTGATACCAATTGTTGAACCCTTAGTTAAATTGAGAAGAGGGGGGGGGGGGGGTGAATCGGTTTACTGCATTCATGGTCTTGCAAAACTTTATTTTACACTTATTTACACCTTCATTTTGTGATCAACTTAATGTATAATGGAATAGAAATATTAATAAGTGAGTAGAAGGTATTAAGTAGATTAAATACAGAATATCAACACATAATCATCATGCACATAGACAACAAATATAAGTGGAAACCCATAAGGGAGAAAACCACATCTTATTATTGTTTTGATGCAAAGGCAAGCTCTAACTCCCTCTCACCAAAAAATTTTGTAGACACCAATCTACAGAGGCCACTACCTCAATTATGCAAGCTACAACTTGCAAGGAAGCTCCAACTCCCATCTATTTTTTGCAAGCTACAACCTACAGGAGGCTCCTACCTCAACCAGCTACAACTGGACATCTATCAAGCTACAACTTGATATGGAAGCACCAACTTCCTCACACTACAATGAAAACACATGCTGATTTACCTAGATATCAGCTCTGTTCCAGTTCCTTCTTCACTACTGTCCTCCAGCCTTCATATCTGCCTTATATCGTCTTTGAATCTTCACAGCTTCTTTATCTGCTCTTCCTTCTTCTTACACTCTCTAACCTCTTGTAGCTCTCTTACCTTCTTCTTCCTCTCTCATCCATTCTGCCATTCTATAACCTCTTACTTTCCTCTGATATTAAATCTCTTATACAAATAACTCCTGACTGATTGCATTCTACAGGGAATATGAAGTGAATAGGCCTGACCCTATGCCTTCCACCCATTCGATTCCTCATTCTTCAGCTCAAGTTATTACATGGGAAATAATCATTACAACACTCATGGATTTTTTCCTATGCCTACGGAGACTTGCATTTGCATCACATAAAATAAAATAATTAATGAATTTACATTTGCAGTTACAACACTATTTCAATTCAACCCTTCCAGCCTCTTGCTTTTCCTTTTATTTTGTCTTCTCTGCTTGTTGTCCCTTTATCTTCTCTACCTGCTGTTATATTTCTAACTGTTCTGAACAACCGTGTTTTTCTGACTTGACCCATGCCTTTACGTTTTACACAGCCTCCGCCTCTTGTATATCTTACGTGCATCGTTCCATGTTATTCCCTTTGTGTAGGGTCACTTATACTCCTGAGTACTACCTTTGCATTTAGACCTTCCCTCTTAACTCATAGCCACAACTGCATCACATTGTTCTGCACAGGATCGGGTCCTTTTAACTACGCAAGCCTTTCCTTGCCGCGTTCAAAATTTTCTTTCGTTACTCGATTCGACCTCTGCTTCCACTATTTTCTTCATAAAAAACGCAAAATACATTAAGCCTAGACATGAAATACATTACTATTTACCTCTTAATAATATCGCGTCCACTTTTTATCACATTTCGGTATTTCCATCGTTCTTTGATATATGGATCCTTTGCTCTCCGATGCGATTTACAAAGGGAAAATCACATACTTCTAGACTTGAAAAATTTTAGGCTTAAGCTTCGATCTGCATCATGTCCGCTCTCTTTATTGCACTTCACACTTTGGTGTTCCCATATGTTTCTTGCTACGCATAGCTCTTCCAACCCCCGATGTGATTTCTTAAAGGGAAACCTTATACCTTCGGATTTGAATCCTTTAGACTTTTTCTTTGAAGTTGCATCGCATCTGGTACTCTTATCGCATTTCGCATTTCAACGATTCAACCTTTCTCTTACGATCTTCACCCCTCCGATCTTGTGATTTGTGATATGCAGTCTAGGTCCACATCACGTCCATGTCATTGTGCCACGTCACCTTTCTATGCCATTGCCACGTCACCATATCGCACTTCGCATTTTCTGTGACCACTGTGTTTGTGCGATTTTTCTCCTGCCTCAATTGTGATATGCGATGGTAATATCACATCACAATATCAGCTATCTCATATAATTTACCATACCTTGCAAACTCATATCTTATGCGATATGCAATATGAAAATCACATCGCATCGCATCGCAAATTAAAACAATTACCTTGTGACTTGCGATTTTGATCTCCACCGATGTGATCGTCATCGTTAATCTTCCCAGATCTACGGTCCTTGCTGCTGCTGGCACTTCCAATTTATTTCCACCCTGCTTATCTTGCGATGAATCTTATCCATTCATTTCTTTCCTTTACTGTTGCGATATAATCATGACCATTTGTTCACATTACTTGGAATTATTCTGCCTTAGTCTCTTTTTCGTTTGTTTACGCTGTCTCGCTCTATGACACCGGTCCCTCCATGCTACTCCTCCTGAGCTTTTTCTTTATTCTAAGTGCGTCGATCTCTCCTGAGCTTGATCTTATATTCGCTATTCACTCCGACTTGGGATTCTTTCTCTTGTTGCATACCTTTGCTACTTCTCTATTGCCTTTGCTGCCTTTTCTTCTTTGTTAGTTGCATTTTCTCTGCTTTAGGTTATGCTTCTAATGATGCTCTTTTTCCTCTATGGTGATACTCCTTTCTGCTCCTTTGCCATCAATTACAATATTTCCAACAAAGATGAGTTAAATTTGATAGGAAAACCTACTTATGCATTCAAAAATAAATCTAACTTAGTATTCTCAGGACTTTCAAGACAACTACAACAACCTATCTATTATTTCCAAGAAATCATAAACTAGAGAGTTGTTTTGGGCCTATGGTGAAGATCTGCCCTCCTCAAGATCTAATGAAAGAGTTGAGAGAGGGAGGCTTTGACACACAGAATTTGGATTTTATATGCTATTGTACCATGATATAAAATATCCTAATTACATAAAATGTGAAATGGAAGAAAACAAAAAAAACTAAAATGAAATGTAAGAAAACTAGCTAAAACTCATGAAGTAAACTAGCTACAATGGCATAAAAATAAACATAAATACACAAGAGAGAGACTGAGGCCAATGGATTGGGCTCTAACTCACAAGCTCATCTCTTTGAAACTAAATCAGTGAAGGACAAAATGAATACTCATTTTATTGCAGAAATAGTCTCATTACATAACCATGAAAGTCTCAAAATTATATCACAAGAGCTAAGAGCCTACTAGCTTCCTCCAAAATTAGAATCCTAATTAGCTCTTTCTCTACCCTATTTAACCTAAATGGTAGCTACCAACAACTTCATAAAAATTAGATGATGTGTCCCATTTTATTTCAAGATAAGTGGAGCTTTGGTGCACTTGATCTTCCACTTGCTTGGTTTCCTTTGATTTTGAGTTGTTGGAGGGAATCACTAGGATCCCTTGGTTGCCTTTATGGGTTAAGGAGGTGTAAAACCCTCCTATAATCTCTCCTTTCTGTCTAATATGAGATTTTATTGCACAATGTTCAATAAAAGTGGAATATCTTCATGATTATCCTACATTTAAACCATATTAAGCATTCGAAGTATGACAAGCCTTAATCACCATCTACATTAAGCAACATATGACCATAATGTAATTAAATGTGAGAAATAGAGACTAGTAAGGCTAAAAATGTGACAATTAACCCATCCAATTATACCTAATGATGGTTCTCAACATCACCCCCTACCAAATGGTTGCTCATCCTCTAAGCAACTTAGTCCTCCTTCTTCATTTCTTTCAGTGCTTTAGTGGCCCCTATGACCTCCCAAGGAAGAAGTGAAGGAGTTCCTTTATGAGGGTAGAATATAGCATTCTTTTCTAGCTCCTCCCATTCTTTGTTTTCCTCATCTTTGTCTTTCCCTTCACCTAGTCCCAACAACAAAGGTGGACTGAGTTTCAAGCCAAGCCATTATGTTTTCATTTCCTGCATAGCCCTCTTGTATAAATTATGGTGCCCTTTCTAGCGAATTCCTCAATCTCTCTGGGGTATGATATTCCATGTTTCTAAGACTAAGAGGGAGGCCATTCCACCTTCTTTGGCTTACCATTACACATTCATTTCCCAAAAACCTAGAAATATAATCAAAATGTGCAATGGCTTGTACTTTTATGCTAAGGTACTTGTCTACAAGGTTCACATCATTCTGTATCATGAGGTGAACGTTGATGACTCCCCTAGGGCTGAATAGTTCTGCACTTATGTGTAAAGCCTCTATTTTTTCTCTTATCATCACATTCTTTACTTCCTCTGCTCTTTCTTCCTCATTGACCATCCAAGAAGCTAATGTCGTTAACTGCATATCTCCCAACCTAGGGTTAGGGTCCCAAATGTTTAAGTTTTTCAAAATAAGATTGTGCATGTATAATTATGGAATTTTGGCCTTGTATCCCATGTTGGACTGATTGCAAAATTTGATTAATTTCCTGCAGTTCTGAAAAGGAAACGACCCATGAGAGACTAATGTCTTAATCTGAAATTGGAGCCACTATTCTTTGAGGTATATGACATAGGAGTTTGATTGATATCTGTGTTGGATGGCCTCCATGCCCAAATATTCCATGGTGGAAATTTGTTTGTACTTTTTCTGAAGTTGACTTTGCAATCTTGCATTCTCTCTTTATGTTTTCTAAAGCTGCTCTTTCAACATGGATTCACTGAGTCTAACATTAGAAAAATTTCTTCCCAACTCGGTGACCTTCTCCTCCATGATCCCTATGTCATGCACACCTTTTGTTGTAACAATTTTCATCCAATGATGAGTGTGTGCTCTTTCTTGTTCTAACTGATAAAATAAGGGGAATGCAAGATTCTGAGGAATCATTCTTCCCCATTCAATAAAAGTATAGTAAGAACTGCTATTTGGCTGAGGGTTAGGGTGTGAAACTATTGAGATATATTTAGGGACATATTTTGGGGAGTGTTGAAGCCTCGAAAATCGCTGCTACAACATTGGGGGATAACCACCCGGTCCGGACCTTAATACAGCTCCTTTTCCATTTATGATAGTGGCTCCGACTGGTTTAACTAGGTCCAGTTACCTTTTCCCTATCGCTATTGGTTTACGATGTATCGTTAACTACCAATAGACAGGGATATCAGATAAATTCTTCTTGCTGATCAGGCAAGAGAATGACCCTTAAGATGATTTGGGTTCAGCCAAACCACAACTAAGATTTTGCCTCTTCGAGAAGAGGACTTAAAAGAATGTATAAATTAATCTAATTGCAAACTTATTCTATAATGCAAGCAAAAAGAAACTAATCTAAATCCTATCTCAATCAGGTAGATGAAAATCTAACCCAATTAAGAGCAAGATAATTAAGTAATGAGGATTAAAATATGTCTGGCTTTAAATTAATGTCAAGCTAACGAAGAAATTCAATTTATCTCACATTTGTGAGTACCAAAACATATTTTATTGAGACCATTTGACTGAAATAATAAATCAACAACACTCCGGAAGAAATTCACAAAAATGATATCGATTATCAAATCAATCAAGTCAATAATTAAACAATAATATGTGGAAGAAATTCACAACATATTCTTATTTAAAAAATCAGTTTTGTAAGACAAATTTCTGAGCAAATCGTTACTCATAAATCAGAGTTAAATCCATAAGAACAGAGATATATAACAATTTGAGACAAATTATCCATATAAACAGAAATGCATAAACATGAATAAAATGAAACAACAATTTTATTAACATAAAAATGAAACTGGTATTTGATACAGAAATGCCAAAAATACCAGTTAATTGAATCTGCTTCTCTGATCCTGGTCTCTAACAGTACTTTACATTACTTGAATTTCTGCTTTCAAGACTAGAGCTACAGAAATGCAAACTCTACCCATCATGCATAATTCAAGATATAAAGAATAAACCCTCATTAATGTTTAGATCTGAAATTTTCTCTCCTCCCCATCTACAAATCTAAATCCCTATTACAGAAATGCTTTTAGAAGTCTGGAATTGCAGAGGAGAGCAGCCCCTTTTTTTACATTTTGCAATCTGCAATTTATAATCCTCCCAAAAGTATTTTTAGAAGAGAGTTTGTTGAAGAAAAATCTGCCCAATCCAACTTTAATTGCTCAAAAATTCCAATCTTCAATTGTTGGAGTCTTCTCATTGATTGAAATCTTTTTCCTCAATATCCCTTCTATTATTTTTTCCTGCAAAAAGAAATTAAAATGAATTAAGATGCAACAATAAAATCCAAATATTATTTCTAACATTTAAAAAAAATCCAATCAAATTCTATTTAAATAAATAAAAAGGAAATTTGAGCTTCTTATTGATACTCATAACGATCTTAATTAAGCAAGGATAATATTGATGCATGAATCTGCAATTAGAAGAGGCTGGGCAAATGAAAATGAAGAAAACAAAACTCAGAAAATTGATTTTATTTTTAGAAATTTGGAGCTTGATCTTCTGCCTAATTTTTGACCCAATAAATCATCAAATATGTTAGTGAAACCTCCTCAAAAATGTTCTCCTTGATTTTATCTTTCCAATGAGCCGTCTTGGGCCTCATTTGGTCAAGTATAACTCAATCTATGAGCTTCCAAAGTTGATGAGTCAAATCTGGCATAAATCTGTAAATTCTGTTTGCTGGGCTAAAAATCAGAATTTTTAATTAGAAATTTAATCCTAAATTAGATTCTAATTATCTAATAATTAATTCTAAATTAATTATTAACTAACTAACAATTAATTCAGTTACAAAATTAAATTAATATACAAATGATTTGAAAACATTAATTTAAATATGATTAATATTATAGTTCAAATTATATTAAAATTATAATAAATATTATAATTATAATATAATTATTATAATATAAAAATATAAAAATTAATTTACAAACCATTGGAATCAATCCACACCCATTATCCATTAAACAAACCATTGAAATCAATACACAACCATTAATTCATAAACGTGAGATTATGGAGGGATATGGTGAGTGGAGTGTGAGGTGAGGGTGACGTGAGGTGAAACAAAAACTTTATATTAAAAAAAAATTTAACGCATCGCATATCGCAAGAACTTTGGATCGGGGTTTTTCAAATGTGCATGTTTTAAAAATTGCGATGGATCCAAAATTGCGATATTGCGATATTGCGATATGTGATGGATCCGAAATTTGCGATCTACGATCTACGATGAATCTGAAATTTGCGATCTACGATCTGCGACGGATTCGAATTTGCGATTTGCGATCTGCGATGGATCTGAAATTTGCGATCTGCGATCTGCGATGAATCTGAAATTTGCAATCTGCGATCTGCGACGGATTCGAATTTGCGATTTGTGATCTGGGATGGATTTGAAATTTGCGATCTGCGATCTGCGATGAATCTGAAATTTGCGATTTGCGATCTGCAACGAATCTGAAATTTGTGATCTACGATCTGCGACGGATCCGATGATGTAATAATTTTTTTATTTTTATTTTTTGGTTTTATTTTAATGATGTTTAGTTTAGCTATGAAATTTTCTAAACTACAGCCACTTCGAAAAAGAATAAAAAATAGCATTTTTAACCCAGACTAGAAAAATGATGGGACTTCAAAGGAGTACCATTTTTAAACTTTTTGACCAAATGAGGCGAAACAAGTGTCAATGGGAGGCTTATAAAAAATCGATTCAATCAAAACAAGAATCCAAAGAAAATGAAAAATTAACAAAAGCGTAGGATAATCATTAAAATAAAATCCTAAAAGGTGCTTAGCCAAAAATTTATAAAAAGGGTCCCCATTATTTGACGTGAACAAGTCAAAAATGGGGGGGTTGTATTTTACCACAACAGGGAGGTATGATGTTCCTTTTCTCCTTCTCTTCCTCCCCTTTGGCATCTTTCCCTTCAACTTGTGCTTCTTTCTCAACTTCTTGGGCCTCTTTCCCACCCATGGGTGCCTTATCTCCCTCCCCCAAGGCTTCTTGCTCTGTTTCTGGCATTGCTAGAGTTTCTTGTAGCACAGAAAGAGTTTCCTATAGAAAATTATGTTTTTTCTATAGAAAACCCTCCCTTACTTTTCCTTATTTTTTGTATTTTTAGGGTCTGTGGGGGTTGGTAGATGTGCATGGGATGCCAAACTAGATGAATGTCTCCTCTTATAGGTCACAGGTGTCCTCTAAAGTGAGGTGACCTCTTGAAATTTCCCTTCCTCCAACCTTATATCATCATCCTTTTTGGGTGACACCTAAATTATTATAGGGTTTTTGGTTGGAGTTTGTGGCTTCCCCTACCATACCATGGCACTCTTTCTAGTCCTTAAGTAC
Source organism: Pinus albicaulis (assembly GCA_034641835.2). Lineage (NCBI taxonomy): Eukaryota > Viridiplantae > Streptophyta > Pinopsida > Pinales > Pinaceae > Pinus > Pinus albicaulis. The sequence continues at coordinate 1,283,355,662 of CM076579.1, forward strand.
ATGGGTGCCTTTATTTTTCTCTTGGACTTCATTGGTGTGCTCAAAGTGGCTAATGTAGGAACCACTTATTTATTTTTTATCTTAGGTGATATGCTAGTATGTTGAGGAGAGGTATACGTGCCTATCATAGGGTCTTATATTTCCTCCTCACCTGTCTTCTCTTCCTTATTCTCCCCTGTTTCATATCCCTCTTTTTCTTCTTTTCCTTCCTCTATTTTTAGGGTTTTTTTGTTTTCTTTTTCAACCTCCATCTCTTCTTCTTCCTCAGCTTCTCCTTTTGTCTCTTCAGCCTCCCCTTCTTCTTCTTTTTCCATTCCCATATCTCCAATACTAGAGGTAGAGGTTTGTCCAGTTTGGGTGGCTATGAAGGCTTCCCTATCCATATCTATGAATGAGTACCAGGGCACATGGAGGTTCAATTTGTTTAGATCGTCACTCACTATCAGCTCGATGAGGCCATGGTGAGATAAGTGTTGGTACTTCCTTTCCCTCACCTTTTGGCCCATGTCCCTAATTGAATGCAAGAGGAAATAGGGAATGTACAATATTTTTTTTATAGGGAGTTCTCCTTTAAATCTAAGTTCATTCAACAACTTGAAGTGGTATCCATAAATCACACTAATTCTTCCCTCATAGGAAATGAATTTCATAATGTGGAATGCTACTTCATCCCAAGGGTATGGAAGGATTTCTCTCCTCACTCCATTTTTGTCTTTAATGAATTATTCACCTTGCAAAAAGAATCTATTTTTAGCTGCAATGTTGGACACCCTATCTTCCCTATTCCACTTGAGTCCCATGGGAAAAGTGGTGATTCTGCTAATTAACCCAGGTGTAATTGTGATAGCTAGGCCTCTAACCACATTGGTGGCCCTCTTATTTGTTTGTGATTGCAAGGCCACTACAAATTCTTGAGATATATCCTCATCAAAGCCCTTGAGGAGCTCTAATAAACCTAACCACTAGTGGTTCTTGAAAATCTTCACTGCCTGAGGGTGTGATCTTATCCTTTTTATATCTATAGACTCCCTTCTATTAAATCCTCCTCTCATTTTATTGGTGTGTTAGGAATGTGGCTGAATGATTTTTTCCAAGATTTATTGGTGAAGTGTGGCCTTAGAGATTATAGTTTTTTAAAAAAACTCAGGCTACTTTGATTCAACTTCTTAATTTTTGAATTATTGCTGACTGTGTATAAATTTCATGGAAAATTCACAACTCTTGGGAGTGGAAACCACTTACCTCTAACCTCTGGTGCTTTTTTTCTTGGGAGATCGTGGTCTTATGAGTTAATAGCACCTATTAGAGGCTCTTATTTGAACTTTTGTTCACTTCTAAACCTTCTTTGAAGTTTCCTATAGCACGGGGTTCGCATGCAGACTCGTACTTGGTGATACGTTCTTCGATGAGTCCTCTGACTTTGCTTCCTCCATTTTCTCTCAAAATTCTAAATGAAATGAGAAGAATGAGCCAATACTTCCCTTTATGTAAACTTAACCATATTTGGAGCGGAGTGATGACTTGGACTGTGGCACGAGTTTTTCTCTTTTGGACCATTTGTCCCACTACACTTAACCATTGCCTCTGCCTCAAAATCACCTCCATGTCCTTGTGAACTCACCCTTAACTGATTTGACTTTCCCAGGTGGCATGCACACTTAAATTCTTGGTCACTTTAACTTCACGAGGGTGGCCAAGTTAACTAGCCACCTTTTTTCCTTTTTAATCTCTAATTCTTGACATTAATTTATTTTGGTCAATCATGACTGCATAGCGAGAGGGTGACAGGAAATACCTGAGCCTACCTATTTCTGATGAGTTTCAGACATCATTTGATGAAGGGAGTTGGATTTTGGTGATAGCCATGACTGTTTTTTTCCTTTTGATATGTTTTTTTATACATTTTCCGAGTGAGCTGCTTGACCTTTTTATTTTCTTTTTATTTTTGCAGGTGCTGCATTGAAGCCCTCAAGTGCTCTTTATAATTTGATCATCCTCCTAGAGTCTATTGGTGGTCCTTTGAATCCATTTCCATTGATTTCTTATCACTTTTTTACCTTCTTGTTCCATGTACATGATTTCTACAGGAAGTAATAAACTTCCTATAGCATTCCCTTCTCTACTTCTTTGGAGCTCGAGATTGTTGATAAATTAAGGAAAATGGTGTATAGAGGTTAGGGCTGGAGTTATGGAGTGATTTGAGTGATGGAGAGGTGAGGGCATAGGTCTCGTGTCCAGATATATGTAACCTAGCTGCTAGTGGTGAAAAATAGGCTTTAGAGTGTCAGTACTCATGCATGGAGTGAAGTGAGGGTTAGGAGTGGTAGGTATATGAAAAAAACCAATTTTCATGCCTTTATTGAATTTTATATTCCCTTGATAAAGCTTCTTTTCTCATAGATTATTTTCCTGTAGCACTACAGGAAATGTTGTAGCAGCTAGGACATCTTGTAGCAATTACAAACAAGAGAAAAAAATGGATTTTCTTCTTACTTGAAGGGAGAAATGGGTGGATGGATGCATGTTGGATTTTCTCATGGAGTGGGTAGGCAGAGGAGAGAGAGAATATAGGAAGAAAAATGATCCTCTGTGTATAAAACCGCCTTTGATCAGCAACCTGCAAAACAAAAATAAGTGAGTGCATAGGTATGATTTTCCTTTTTCCTTTTCTCCTTTTCTTTTATGTTTTTTCTCATTTTCTAAGGACGGGTGGAATGCCTCCACAAATGTTTTCAACCCACAAGCCTGCATTGGGTGCCTCAAGGAGCTTTTCACCCAAGGATATTTCATTTCAAACTCAATGGAAAGAAGATCTTTCTTCCCATAGACTAATTCATAAGGAGTGAACACTCAGGGTTGTCTTCCAAGTGATATTGTAGGCCCAAGTGGCTTCCACCAATCTATCTGCCCAATATTTCCTACTGGTTCTCACAACCTTGGTGAGGATATTCTATAGGACTCTATTTTTCACTTCCACCCGGCCACTTTCTTGAGGATAGTAGGCAGTGGAAGTTTTATGCTTTATCTTGTGTCGCCTCAGAATATTTTCAATGGGATGAGATGTAAATTGAGCCCCTTGATCAATGACTACCTCTCTAGGGTATAAAAACTTGTAGAAAACATTCTCTCTCATAAACTCTACTACTTTATCCTCTATTTCCACCTTTACATCCCTTGTTTCAGCCCACTTGGTCAAGTAGTTAGTGCAGACTATGATATACCTCTTCTGCCTAGAGTTTGGATCAATGGGTCTAATGAAGTTCATGCCCCACTTTTGAAATGGCTCTAGAGCCACCTGAGGGTGCAGAGGCATTTCATCCCTCTGTGTAGGTTTCCCCATCCTTTGCCACTAGTCACACCTACTGGTTTATCTCCAAACATCTTGGTTGAGGGTAGGAAAATATTAACCTACCTTCAAAGCTTTGGAGGTTTTTCTTTTTGCAACAAAGTGGCATCCACAAGGACTATCATGACATGCCAAGAGGATTTCAAAAACTTCTTCCCCTCTCACACATCTTCTGAGAACTTGGTGAGGGCCCAACTTGAAGAGATTTCCACTGGTCCAGGTGAAAGGGGCACTTTTTCTAAATATCTTTCTCTTCTCCCTGGATGAGAGGTTTGGAGGGAACCTTTCAACAACCAATTAGTTAGCTATGTCAGCAAACCACAGAGGGATCATTGAGATAGAAAATAGGTGTTCATCTGGAAACTATTCATCCACCATTCCTACCTCATATTCAAGTAGAGTTAGTCTAGATAAGAAACATGCAACAACATTCTCCTTACCTAGTTTATCAACCATTTTCAGGTCGAACTGATGTAATAACAACAAACATCTAATTATTCTAGCATTAACATTAGGTTTATTCAAGTGCTTGATGGTTGCATGGTCAATGTGTACAAAGGTCTGGTAACAAGTGATATAATGTCTAAATTTTTTTAAAGAATGGACAATGCCTAACGGTTCCTTTTCTGTGGCAATATAGTTGAGTTCAGCCTTAGACAAATTCTTGCTATTGAAATAGATGGAATAGGGTAATTTTTCTTCCAACTGCCGCAAAGCTGCCCCCACATATTTTTCTGATGCATCTGTGTGGATTTGGAAAGGCAGAGCCCAATTTGGACCTCGGAGAATGGGGGTGGTAGTTAAATTTTCCTTAATGACCTCAAAAGCTTCTTGACAAAGAATGGACCAGATAAACTCATAATATTTGGCCAACAAACCAAATAATGGTGAAGCCAATTTGCTGAAGTCTTTGATGAACCTTCTATAGTAGCCAACTAAACCTAGGAAACTTCTGACATCTCTCTAATTTTGAGGAGCATGCACCCTTTTATGATGGTGATTTTGTTCGGGTCCACTTGTATTCCTACTTCTGATATTGAGTGGCCCAATACTACTCCTGCTCTTTTTTATGACATAAATCGACTATTTTAGGGTTGATATAGATTAAAATCTCCCCAAGGTCTACTAAAAATGATACATCATGGTTACATATTTTACCTTCGAGTTTGATCATCGTAGATTGGTGCTTTACTTGTCAATCCTCCAAGGAAAAATTTATTCTAGGTATGAATCTCCCAACCTCTTCCACCGTAGATGCCTCTTGAATATTTGCTACTTGTTCCACATTTTCACAGTAAGGATAGTATTTACAGTAGTGTGGTTCCCCACAACCCTACCATTGTATTGGTGGTTTTGGTGCCTTATCAAAATCAGTTTTTCCTGATGGTTCTAGTTGCTTTGACCAATTCTAAGGTTGGTATTTTTGTTGACCTTTTATAGCACCTTGTTTTCATCTACTAAAACACTTAGACCTAATAACCTTTGTATTTTTGTTGTTCGGAAGGTGCTTTTTCCCCTTCTTTGCTAACCATGGTTTATTATTTTATCCTTTCTATTTCAACTGCTAAAAGAAAATCTACACCTTATGAATAGCTTCATTCATGGTTTTGGGGTTATCAAAATCCAGATGCTCTTTCATAAACACCATCAAACTACTTATAAAACATTTTAATTTAGCCTTTTATTGTTGTATATAAGGAACATGTTAGTCATCAATAATTTTTTGCCTTTGTAGATGACTAAATTCTTATCCTAGATTTCTAGAAACAAAATTCAAGAATCTTGTGAGTTCTAGAAATCTCACTGCCTTCATTATCCTTAGGAAATTTTTTTCACTCTTCTAATATTATACCAAGTTATGACCATTCTATCACTCCCAAAAGACCAAATCATGGACTTATGTCACTCATTCTCATTATTTTTTCCACCTCTGACCTTACCACTCTGTTTCTGTTTGCCTAACCCTTCTATTTACACCTTGGATTGCCAAGTAACCTAAACCTTTTCCCTTATTCACCAAGTGCCTCAAGCAGTGGTGATTTTAAACTTCCTTTCTAGGTTCTTTAGATAAATCAAAGTTATCAGCTTCTAGGATTGCAATGCATAAAGGTTTGTCAAAACTTTGTTTTACACCTCCAAACCCTGATTCAAGTTTTCAGCCAAAAACCAAGTCCAAAAGATATCCCAATAGCTCATGTAGGGTCTCCTAGGTTATTCATTGTTTTGGTTTTCTAAACTCACTGTTACATGTGTATGAAGATGAAATCAACTGAAAAGGAACGTGAACTCATGATTTTCCAAAAATTATCAAAAAGACTTCAAGAAAGAACCTCCTAGATCAAAGCATAAAGTTTGCAAAAAGACAGTTTCCTATCTTAAAACATTTTTGCAAGAATGGTTTATGTTGGTTATTAGCAGAAGAAAGTCTAGGTAAAAAAGAAAAACTCTTCAAGGGCATTCAAAATAGAAGAGAATCAACATAACTAAGTAAACAAAGAGTATCAGTGGTTTTATGACTGATTGGCTATATGGTGTTGCCCAGCAAGATGTCCATGCAAAAGATCAAAAAGAAAGAGATACACCAGCACCATAAAAAATGAAACCAAAGTTTCTAGAAATGATAAATAGGAAAAGGAAAAAAGCCCTAAAAAAGGCTAGAAGTCTAGGAAGGTAGGAAAAAGTGACATGAAGGTCATAAAACTCCATTTTAAAGTCAGAAGGTTTTCAAAGGATGTCTAAAAGAATACCTCCATGGTTAAAATAAGATAAAATGGGTTTTTCATTCCAGCAAACTGAAAAATTGTAAAGAGTATCAATATGAAGGCCACTTAAACTTCCAAAGTACATTCACAGGTCTTCAAAATGATCAAAGGAAGGAAAGCAGGAGGTTAAAGGTAAAATAAGAAATCAAATGGAGCATAAATTCTATTGATTGAGTGCTTAAGGTACCCAACTCCAAAATAAGTGTAAGAAGATCAAAACAATGTATTATGGCACCACCAGCAAGAAGAAGTGGCCAAAGGGATAATAAAATCACTTTTTTAAGATCACGTACAAAAGACCAGTTTTATGCTTAAAACACCACCTACAAAAGGAAAATGAAATATCAGCAAAGGAGATAAAAGAACAAAATAAAAACATTAGTTAAGTGGGTTCTTGGTTTTAATTATTCTTTCCAAGGGTATAAAAATACTGTGCTTATCATTCAAACTCATTTTTCATATGCAAGAAAGAGAGAAAAAATTCCAAGCAAGAAATCAAGGTTTTTGACAAAGTTTTGAGCAGGAGAAGCACTGCGCTATGCTCCTGTTGAGTCACACTATGCACCTGTTTCTTCTCCCAGTTAATTTTTCTACTAGGTGTTGCGCTCTTGTAATGGTGTGCTATGCATTTTTTGTGTGCACGACCACTCGAACAACCCTGCCAGAGAAACTACACACGAGGTCATTCAAGCCTACACAGAAGACTGCCCGACAGCATGCAGGAGCCACCCGGCACTACACTTTTCGCGTGTAGGAGGAGCCCGATGCCCAAACATCGACTACCTGACGTTACACTCCTGTGCATGTAGACTCTGCCCAGAAGACCCAAAACCCCACTGCGCTACGCACCCAGGTGTGCAAAAGTTGCCTGACACCTCGTGTAGAGGCCGCTCGACACTCCACCGCGCTACGCACAGGGCATTTTCAATCTCAACCTGACACTTGCGTGTAGAGGCCACCCGGTGCTACATTGTGGTACGCGCCTAGATGTGAAGAGCCTACCCGACACCTTGTGCAGAGGATGCTCGCCTCACCCGCGCTACGCTCCTGTGCTATGCTTTTAGCCATAAGGCTCTTCAAAGTTGTTCCAAGCTTCTAAATTTCTCAAAGCCTTTCAAATTCTCTGCTATGCATCCTCATAGATTTTATAAAAGGTATTTAGACACTTTGTCTCCTCTCATGATATTTTTAAAGGGTGAAATTAAAAATAAATCTAGAAACCCTAGAGGAAGAAAATGTTCAGTCTCTATGCTAATAAGTAGCTCTTCTGCCATAACCTCTCCATTTTCAAAACTAGCCCTCATACTCCCAAAAATGGACATTGTTGTCTCCTCACCATCTCACTCACCTCCTTCATATCATTTCACAAGCAGTTTCAAGGTTTGTTTTCAAAATAAAGGGTAAAGGACACAATGCCTATAGAAGGCAGTGTTGACATGGGCGAGGGAGGCCAAAGGCCTAGAGAAGAGTAGAGGAAGGGTGGGAGAGCAAACAGATTTGAACCTTCAAGCACCAAGGAGTTGATAGCCTCCCCTACCACAGTTGCATATTTCTAAGAGGTGGGATGCTATGACTTCTGTGAAAAAGTACAAAGAGTCAAAATTCATCCTGAGTTGATCAGACTTTTCATCCTAAACCTCCATGATCACCAAGTACATCTAGCTAGAGTGAATTTTGAGTTATCCCCCAATAAAATTTCCATGGCCACTGGGATACCTTGCATGGGAGAAAAATGGTTCAAACAAGTGAGTTTGGACTTAAGCCATTACTAGCCTTTTTTGAAACCAAGGTACCAAGCTGATTGCAAGAACATTTTTCCTTTCTCCCATCTCTTGGATAGATATGCCCCTATAATGAAATTCATCATGAAGTATCTCACCTATGATGGTAGGTTTTCTAGGCTCTATTCCTACCACATAAGACTACTCATGAATTTCACTAGGGCCAAGCTGCTACATTTTCCCTACTACCTTTATAAAATTATTGATAATATGTCATCCATTGTGCAAATGAGACATCCTTCACAGAAAATGCAAGTATTTTCCACCATTCCCTTATCATAATGATTGTGTTGCATCAATTAGAGCAACAGGGTATCCCATGGGAAGTTTTCATCGCCCATGGTGTTTTCACAAATCCACATCCTCTTCCTCTGCAAATTTTACCCTCATCATCCCATCCACCTTCCTCCACTCCTCCATCACCCCCCACTGACCATGATTCATCCTCTTCTCATGAATCTTTTCCCCAAACAAACCTCCCTCTTTCACCTTCTCCTAAAGCCTTAGAACAAGAAGAAAGTTTTGATGAACATGAAGAAATCAATGACAAAGAGGAACATGGAAGTCAAGAAGAAGAAACAAGTAATGAGGGAGAGGAAAATGAAAGTGGAGAAAATGATTATGATGAATAAGAGAACAAAGAAGAAATTATTGATGAGGAAGAAAGTAGTGACAAAGAGGAAAATCACAGTTAAGACAAAGAAGGCAGTGACAAAGGTAGTAAGCCAAAAAGTGAAATAGAAGACAAAGGCAGTGAACCAAATATTGAGGGAGAAACAGATGAAGAAAAAACTAAGACAAATAACAGTGGGGAAGAGGAAACAAATGATGAGGTAGAAAGTGACAATCATGAAGAATAAAATGACAATCAAAATGAATGAGAAACTAATGAAGATGCCTCTAACAGTGACCCCACAGAAAATGCAAGCAATGATACAGAGACTGAAGATGATGGAAAAACAGAGGCAGGATATGAAGACAAAGATAGTGGTGAAGAAAAGGCAGATGAAAGAAGTGATAATGAGGATTCAAATTATGAAAACAATGAAGATGTAGAGGACATGGAAGAGGATGACAATGATAAATATCAAGGCAGTGATGCTAGTGTTAGTATGAATTCTTCGTCGAAGTGTACGAAAAAGAACCACTTTAGCTACGCATAACTAATAGCCCTAACAAAAATAAAGGCTGCAAAACATCTTCAGATCTGCAATTAGTAGTTAAAGTGCTGCAACAAACAGATCTATAAATGGAAAGATATTAAGCAGAAAAGTAAAGAGTTTGCTCCATTCATCCAACAGACAAGACAAGAACACGATTTTTGAATGAATTTTTATATTACAGGGCACTTGGGAGGAAACAAGAAGGTGTATCCATATCTCCTCAATGGGATGGGTTCTTTGTAGTCCTCAGCACTTCAGATCTAAGCTTTCTCTCTCTTGTAGATGTAGAAAAACCCAATGTAGAAGGTAGAGCTCAATGGGAGCAAAATGGCAGAAATGAGACCAAGTGTATAGATCCAGAGTGATCTAATATGCAACAAAAGGTGAAGAATGAAGGGAAAAACCCTCCTATTTATAACAAAATATTGGGTCATTCTAGATCTTGGTGCATGATTAAAATAATGTTAACCAAATCTAGATCCACCTCTATGGAATATTTTATTATTATTGGTTGGAGGGAAAGGGACTTTGACTTGGGTCAAAATCCCTTGATTAGTGAAGAATAAATAAATAAATGATTTATTTATCCTTTTAAGGAAGTGGTTGAGATATAATCAAATAAATCATGATTTATTTAATTAATAGTGGTTGATTTGGTCATATTTAACAAGGAATATTATTTAAATAATTATTCCTAGAAAATAATAAGATAACTATGGGTGTATCTCATTAATTTCTTTGTTTTGGGGTTAAACATGACTGGGAATAATAATTAAATTGTGGTTTAATTAATTATTCCTTTTGGGGTTTCCTTAATTAACATAGTGAAAGCAGTTTTACTTGGGGTAAAACTGGTATTACATGGTGTACTCGGGTCCATCTAATAATAAAAGGTGAGATGACCAAAAAATGGTGTAACAGATTGCCCCCCAGCGTGCGAGTGTCAGGAGCAAATCGTATGACCGAAGTACGTTGTAAGAATACAATCACCAGACAACGAAAGGGGATGTCAGAGAGAGAAGTGTGAGGTAGATAGTGTGCTGAAGGACTAGACCCTAAGGAGACGAGACTCGCAGGTACAACAAGTCTCTTTTTATGAGAGGGTACCTGTGCTGAAGGCGGCGGGGGAGGCATACCTATGCCCGCCATGACAAAGTACAAAAGAATAGTGTGTCCAGTAAACAAGGGACCGAACCATAGAGTACAGCTGGCATAAACAAAGGCCAGATAAAAATACAATGAAGAATCTCACATACATGTTGTGCCTGGGATAACAGCCAGGACTAGTACAATAATATCTGAGTACACGAGATAAATACAACCCAAATGCCCCCTGTAAATGGGGAAGGGCTCACAAAATCTGACTGATACATGAAAATCATGGAGGCGCTGCAGGTGGCTAAGGCCAACATCATCAAAATCTGGAGCGGCATCAAAGGCTGCAATGAAGAGGGCATCCGGGCATGTGGGGGGCTACCTGCAGGGCCACCCCCTCATGAGGGTTGAGACATCTCACACACGCCCGGGAATCATCAAGAGCTGCTGCTGGGTCACTGGACTGTCCAGTATACGAATCTCGATCATGCTGAAAAGAGCCGGAGAAGCAATCAAGTCAAAGGGAAGGGAGAGATCCCCTTGCCTGATCCGAGGCACCGAACAAGAGTGGAAGCTGGAACCAAGGTACACCGCCCTCTAGACCTTGCTTCTGGAATAAATGTGCTGATGTCGACAGAAGGAGGTCCGCCGTAGGTGAGGCAATGAGAGATCCTCAACTAAGGCATGAGAGAAGAACAATAGAGCGACGGACAGACTGAAACTAATGATGATGGTGGAAATGGGAAGGATGGAGTGGCGAATGGACGACTTCCCTTGTTAGAGCATAAAGGGCATGAATGACATGGCAGCAACTGGCACAATATCGAAAGGATAGGGGACAGTGGGGCTGAAGGTCATGATATGCGACACAAGAGAGGAACCAAGCCAAAAGAATGGAGGGCTATAGTAGGGTGTAAAAGGCCGTGGGATAGACTCCATGAATGCAATGATGACTCAACTCGGATGCTCTAAACAAGGGCGACATGATAGTGCTGCCACACAGTAAAGGCCCCAATGGGGGACCAAGGAAGCATGAGTACAAGGTGGGCACTCATGACGAAAATCGACACGAACATGGACGAGTAAGGGAGCGATATGGTGCCCCAAGTACAAGTGTCGTAAGTGAGGAAATTCGATTTTAAGGAGCAGTGAAGTGACCCTTCGTGGAAAATGTGTCCGGGTGAAGTATCAAATAACCAAAAACTAACTAAAACCCATTTGAGAGCTCGGTGAGATCTGTCCAGCGGTGCTGACGGTTCGTCGAACGGGGCTACGGTGTGGTTGCAGCAGTCGAAAGGAGAAACATGGGTTCTCTTGAATGAGGCAGTTTTCCCTCCAAAATCATTCATTTTCTATTGTTGCTGTGGTGAATGTGGAGAGAAGGCCCTAAATCTTTCGGCGAACGTAGCGGACAAACCGACCGTTGGAAGCGAGATCTGTCAGTTGGAGGTACGAGGCCTAACCTTGCTCTTGCATGTTGTTGGATGACATTTGCATTTTAGGGCCCAAAACCCCCAGAAACAGCCCCTCCTTCATCTCTATGGCCGGGTCGCACTTTTTGGGGCAAAAAGTACGACCCAGGACGCAGGTTTGGGGGCAAAAAGTGCGACTTGGTCCAGAAAATGGCAGAAAACTGCGACCTGGGAGACGAGGAGGGCTTGGTGCTGTTTGATGGCTGGGAGTTGGGTTGTGGTGTGTGGTTATGGTTTTCCCGATCTGTACCTTGACAAAAAGAATGTGGTTGTGCAGGTATGGCAGAGTTGCGGGTCAACTGGAGAGAGAGGGATCTGGGAACACTTCGGACAGAGATCCAGGCGGATCAGGGCGTTCGTCGTGTATTGGCCAGAGATAGGGGCATATGGTGCCCTCTCGGATGTGTGTAGGGGCAAGTGGTGCCCCCCAGAATGTATGGGGGGGCATATGGTGCCCCCAGTTTTTGGATTTTGTTTGTAACATGCTATGGGCGTGTCGGATGTATATGTATGGGGGGGCGTATGGTGCCCCCATTTTTTGGAACATGCTATGGGCATGTCGTAAGTATATGTATGGGGGGGCGTATGGTGCCCCCAGTGATGTATGTAGGGGCAAGTGGTGCCCCCATTTTTTGAGTTTGTGTGACATGCTGTGGGCATGCCAAAATGTATTTATAAAAAGGGGAATCTAACCACATTTTAATGATGTAGTGTGCCATTTGTTCTGGTTATGGTTATGCAGTGTGAGAAAGGAAATGGAGTGTTACCAATCTCTTTTGGTACTGCATATAGGGATCAAATGGACTTTAAGTTTCCGAATTGGCATACCTGGTGTCACTATCCCAAAAGGAGGATTTGGAGATAATGAACTGATGCTCTCGTAGAAAAGCTATAGGTTGGTCAATAATAATGTCTAAGAGACTGGGTTGCTGATGTAAGATGAGGGAACGATAAGGGGTATCGTCCCGAGAGTGATCTGAAGTGATATGGGACTCTAGAGGTTCTTCTAACTGTGGAAGAATACGGGGTCTAGAGTCAACACGACCAGATACACTAGGAGAGTGGTGGAGAATGGCTTCTCTTGGTCTCTCAAATGTGGGTGCCCCCTTACCCAAACATTGGGTTTCTATGTAATGACCACAAGGTGGATGTGGTGTGAACGCATGGGTTCGATGTAAGGGGGAATAGATGAAGTCAGGGGTGGGAATTTCTTCCATAATGTCGTCATCGTGATAGAATATGGGGTGACTAGTGGAAGAAGAACTACCTGACGTGGTGAAGTGGCCTGAATCATCATCATGAGAAGAGAGGTTCACATGCGCATCGTCACAATGGGTGACCGAAGAGTAAGTAGATAACGGATCTACCGATGTTGAGCCCAAGATGACCGCTTAAGGAAGGTCAAGCGAAACAACAGGGGAGGATTCAGATGGAACGTTCCCCAATGGTCTCATGGATGATGACAGGTACAAAATGGTGACTGAGGGCTCCGTTGGCTTAACAGCGGGAGGCGGAATGTGAATGTCCTATGGTCCGATCGAAGCGGCCTTGAACTGGCGGTACAAGTCCAAGGAGGAACGGTACTCGTCAAGGCGGGGACAGAGGTGGGTGTAATGGCCGTGAAAATCGCATAAGGCACAAGGGTGGTTTGTGCGCAAGTGTTTGAGTTTTGGGAGGGAGTCGGGGATAGTGACATGTACTTCTGGGAGATCAGAGTCGGGGAATGTCTCGTTGACCAGAAGCTTGAGGTGGGGCAATTCAGGACACATGTGAGTGGCATGACCGACGACATCACACAAAGCGCATCGAATGGCGGGCTTTGGTGGTCGGGGGGGGGTAACGGATGTTGGGGGGGCCGGATCGTGATGGGTTGCCCCCCTTCGGGCTTTGCCTGTCTTCCCGGGAGCCGTCACAACAGGAGAAGGGTCCTGTGTAGGTGCTGGGGGCACAGTGGCTATGGAGGAAGCGAGGGGGACCGGTTGAACCGGTGTCAAAGCCATGTAAGGTTTGGGGTGACCAGGGGGGGTGGCGGCTGGGGGGTCAAGGTACCAAACCGGCATACCCAAGGTCAAGTTAGGGAGAGAGAGGGTGGCCATGACGGGGACAGAATATACTCCGGGAGGGGGAGCCAAGAAGGGGATCTGTCCAGCAGGGTAGTGAACAGGAGGTACGGCTCCAAGATGGTTAAGGCCGGGGGGGACCGAGCCTGGAGGATAAAGAGGTTCGGGGATACCAGCTGTAGGGGGAGGGCCGGAAGGAGGAGGTCCGGCTGGCGGAGATGAATGGCTAGGAGCGGGTTGCGGAGGGCGGTGGGGAGGGTGCGGACTAGCCGAGGCAGGCCGTTTATGGGCAGCCTGAGACGATTGCATCATGCAAATATTCGACAAGCCGGGATCTGTAATAGGAGGGGGGGGAAGGTGAGGAAAAGTACCAAGCAGGGTGGAATCTTTATAAACGCCGGGGGAGACACTGGTCAAGGAATCGACGGTTTGCGTGTTGGCTACAGAAGAGATGGTCGTCTCGGAGGAGGACTGAGACGACGGCTCATGATACGATAGCTGGTCAATGGTGACTATCTTCCCGTTATGTGGAAAAGACATCTTGCGGAAGACCGCGGATGGGACAACAGACATGGCATAGGTGTAGCTTCGCCCCAATAGAATGTTGTAGTCTAGAGGGGCGTCAATGACTTTGACATCAACACAAACCGTCTTACCGGCGAGGGTGATGGGACAGTTACGAAACAGGCCAATAGGCTGGGAGGCATGACCGTCCCACGCTCGAAGGGTGATCGTGGAAGGGGCCAGCTCAGGGGATCCGAGTTGCTTCCAAACCGAAGCGGACATCACACAGGTGAATGCCCCCTCATCAATTATACACCGGGATACAGTGGCGTTCCGGATTTTGACTGGGATTTGGAAAGCAACGGAAGGAGGAAGAGGAGGGTGGTCCGATTGAGTGGCGTCGAAAACAATCATTTGGTCATCAGCAGGATCAACAGCGCCCACGGCAGATAGTAGAGCCTTGCGTTGGGAAGGGCACGACTGGAGGAGTTCCAGTGTGGAAATGGCAGCAGGGGATTGTGCCAAATCATCTATTATACTGTACGATTGGGCGGCTCGACCGGAAGCAGCATTTCGGCGTAATGGACCCTTTGGAATCTTTGGGTGAACCTCAACTTTGGGTTGAGGGATGTGTAAGGGGCCACTGGGTGTCGAAAGAGGCTCTGTAGAACCTGAAGATGGAGGCTCGGGAGCAGACTGAGCAGGAGGCTTGGGGTACTGGCGAGACCGAGTTTGAAGGTGAAGGTCGATGGAAGGGGACGAATCGGAGCGCATCATAAGGATCTGGTAGTCAGAGGAACCAGAAATGGACGAGGGTGTGGCCGCATGGCTGTCGGGGGGTTGGGTAGCCACGAATCCCTGTTGAGGGAAAGGATCAGTGAACACAGCTGGCGGGGTAGTGGCCACATTAGGAGGAGCGTGAGGGGAGGCGTGTTGTCCGCGCAATGTGGCTTGAGACTCCCACATCTGTCGCATCTGGGGTAAGAGAGGACAATCGTGAGTGTAGTGATCGTAAACACCGCAACACGAACAGGGCTTGTTTGTGCGAAGCGGCCTGTCCGGCCTGGGCGGGATGCCCTGAGGCTGGTTGCTAGTGTTAGGGTCCATACCAGAATTGGGTCCTCGGTTACCGGGGGCAGATGGGTTCTGGTTGCCTCGCCGCCTTCTTTGAGAAAAAGGGGGGTTAATCGCACCCTGCTGTGCAAATACTTGCCCTGGAGGGGGTTGTATGTGCTGTTGCAGGTTGTGAGGAGGCAAGGGAGGCGGAAGCGCATATGCTGGAGGAGCTGGCGCACCAGGCTGCGGATAAAAGTAAGGGTTGGGTTGGGCAGCATTGAGGTAAGCAGGAGGTTGGGCAAAAGGAGAAGGCATGCCGTATCCTGGATACATGTTGCCGGGAGGGGGCAGAGTGCTAGAGGTGCTGGCCCCTCCCTGAGGGAGGCCATGGCTCATAGGAGGGTGAGCAGAGGGGTGGGAAAGAGATCCAACAATGCCGTCGGCGGAATGAGATGCCCCCGGGGCGTTAGCGTCACCGGGCCTGGGGATGTCAGGGAGAACGGTATAAACATAACCAGATTGAGCGTAGATCAGGTCATATTTTAAAGCTATTTGGAGGGCGGCTTCTTCAGATTGAGGAAAGTGAGAGGCGACATCTTTGCCGATGGGA
Source organism: Pinus albicaulis (assembly GCA_034641835.2). Taxonomy (NCBI): domain Eukaryota; kingdom Viridiplantae; phylum Streptophyta; class Pinopsida; order Pinales; family Pinaceae; genus Pinus; species Pinus albicaulis. The sequence goes on from CM076579.1 coordinate 1,283,371,511, forward strand.
GATGGGAGAGTGCGAAGGAACCAGTCCATGTAAACCCGATCTTCAAAGGGAGGGGCTCGACATAAGCTCCGTCTTCGTCGCCATTCCTGAACATGGGCAGAAAGGCGTGTGGAAGAGGATTGCTTAAATGAAGTCAAGAGCTTCGTACCAGTGTCGTATCGGAGAGGGAGCTGGAAGTACGACAAGAAGGCTTGGGCAAGAGTCTCGAATGTGGTATGGGAGGAAGTGGCCTGTTCGACATACCATTTAGAAGCTTCGCCGGTAAGCGTGCGTTGGAACAAACGAAGATGGATGGAGTCATCGGTAATGGAGTTGGAGGAACACCACATGTGGAAAGACCGGACGTGATTGGTTGGGTCTTCGCCATTAAGGCCCTCGAACTTAGGGATATCAGAGGGTAGCATGGTGGGCATAGCGGGCCAGGTAGTATTATGGTGAATGGGGTCATTAATCAACTGATGGAAATCGGGGAGGCTGAGGCCTGCAATGTACGGCAGCACAGGGGTGGCCGGAGTAGTGGTTATGACGGTTCCGCTAGAAGTAGGGCCGGCATTGGGTCCGGGAGAACCGCTAGCATTAGGCCCTGATCCGGACATGGTGAAGGTAAAAGGGGGAGAACCGGAAGGAGGAGGGGGACCCGATGAATCAGGAGAGGAGTCGGAGTGCGGACTCGAAGGTGGACTGGCTCGACGACGGCGGTGCGGAGCAGGTCGATCAACCGGAAACTGAGGATGAAGGCCAAGAAGTCTCCGGGAAAGGCGCTTTGGGGGCGCAATGATGACAGGAAGAAGGAAACCGACAAGGGCAGAAAGGGACAAAATCAAGAAGGTCAAGGGCAGAAAAGGTGCAGTGAGAATTGATTTTAGAGTCTTTGCCAGGCGGTGTAAACCAGGCGCTTCTTCACTTAGGGTCAGTGTGTGGTGTGCGTTGATTTTAATTTTTAAACCCTTTCCGTTGTTTGAGAGCAAGAAAAAGTGTGCTACGTAGCTGAAAATAAACCTACAGAGAACAGAAATAAAATGCTGAAATAACAGAAAAATAACGGCTACGTATGCATCTATCTAACCCAAGAAGGTGGGTCTCTCACAACTATGCTGAAAAGAAAGGGGAAAACTATGGAAACACACGCAACGGACGCTCGACAGATCTGGGGTCAAAGGGGACAGAGATCTGGAGGATAAAGCTGCAGACAAGGGGTGCAGGTCACAGCCAAGAGACAGAGGCAAGGTGGCTGGAAAAGGGAAATCAGCAAAAATTCGGGGGGGCAAGGCAGAGGCCTTCAGAGGAGGTCCAAACAAAACGACAAGAGGTGATTTGAAAGGAAAAGAGGTTGATTTCAATGGATCTGAAAGTGAGGTAACAGATCTGGAAAAAGAGGGGGCTGAAGCTCTGAAACCGACGGCTGAAACAGCTGAAACTCTTCCACAAAAGTGGAGGGTACTAAAGCCCTAAGGGGCTGGGTTCCCACTTAGATGAGTAAAAACAGATCAGATCTTGGTCAAGGCGGGCTGAGACAGAGGCCGGAAAACCCTGGCAGAGGCTGCAGCAGAACCCAGAAAAATTACAGAAAAAATGCTGGAAAAAAGGCAGGTCGCAGGTTCTGACCTGATTTTGGTTGAGGTCGCAGGTTACAGGCTGAAAAGTGCGTCCAGGTCGCAGTGTCGGGGCCAAAAGGTGCGAATTCCCCCGTTCCGCCTGCTTTGTCCACAGCATTTTTGAAAAGTTGTCAGCCTCTGGCTATGCCGTGTGTCGCTTACCTGCGCAATAGGGCGAGAAACACACGGAAGGTAGAAATTTTAAGTTTTTAGGGTTTTATGTGAGAAAAATGACATGAAAAGAGAAAAACTAAGCAGCTGAAAAGAAGCCCTAGGGCCTGAAGTAGCTGGATATGCAGGAATATGAAAAACGACAGCGGTCGTAATTTAAAACCCGTGTGGAGTCGCCATTTGTTAGTATGAATTCTTCGTCGAAGCGTACGAAAAAGAACCACTTTAGCTACGCATAACTAATAGCCCTAACAATGATAGAGGCTGCCAAACATCTTCAGATCTGCGATTAGTAGTTAAAATGCTGCAACAAACAGATCTATAAATGGAAAGACATTAAGCAGTAAAAGTAAAGAGTTTGCTCCATGCATCCAACAGACAAGACAAGAACACGATTTTTGAATGAATTTTTATATTACAGGGCACCTGGGAGGAAACAAGAAGGTGTATCCAGATCTTCTCAATGGGATGGGTTCTTTGTAGTCCTCAGCACTTCAGATCTAAGCTTTCTCTCTCTTGTAGATGTAGAAAACCCAATGTAGAAGATAGAGCTCAATGGGAGCAAAGTGGTAGAAATGAGACCAAGTGTATAGATCCAGAGTGATCTAATGGGCAACAAAAGGTGAAGAATGAAGGGGAAAAACCCTCCTATTTATAACAAAATATTGGGTCATTCTAGATCTTGGTGCATGATTAAAATAATGTTAGCCAAATCTAGATCCACCTCTATGGAATATTTTATTATTATTTGTTGGAGGGAAAGGGACTTTGACTTGGGTCAAAATCCCTTGATTAGTGAAGAATAAATAAATAAATGATTTATTTATCCTTTTAAGGAAGTGTTTGAGATATAATCAAATAAATAATGATTTATTTAATTAATAGTGGTTGATTTGGTCATATTTAACAAGGAATATTATTTAAATAATTATTCCTAGAAAATAATAAGATAACTATGGGTGTATCTCATTAATTTCTTTGTTTTTGGGTTAAACATGACTGGGAATAATAATTAAAATGTGGTTTAATTAATTATTCCTTTTGGGGTTTCCTTAATTAACATAGTGAAAGCAGTTTTACTTGGGGTAAAACTGGTCTTACATGGTGTACTTGGGTCCATCTAATAATAAAAGGTGAGATGACCAAAAAATGGTGTAACAGCTAGCATGGGAGGAAATGAAAGTGCCTCTCAAGAAGGAAGTCAATAACAAAATGAAGAAGACACACATGCTGGGATCATTAATGAGGAGAAAAGCAATCTTAAGGTCACCAATGATGAAGATATCCAGATGAAACTTATTACACCTTTCTCTCTTACCTATCAAAGAGGAGAGAGGCATTTTTTTGCTACCTCCAAAGGGCGAGGGGCCATGCCATCCTCATCAACTCCAAAGATTGACAAAGGTAAGCAAAAAGTGGAAAAAGAAGAGGAAGATCATGAAGAAGAAAGAGAGTTTGAACTTATTCACATACACAGTGATGAGGAGAATGAAATGATAATTTCAAACTCCCTTCTCCAAGACATGAATGCACAAATCAAGAACTTGGAAGTTGAAATAGAAAGAGCAAAAGATGCCATTCACTTCTATCAGATGAAAAACAAGAAAATGAGTGCCCAACAGGCCATCTATGAAACAAGAACACTCAAGTACCGGAAAGAGGCTCAAAAGGCACAAGTGAAGTTGGAAGATTTCATGGGTGCTTATGAGGAAACTGAATATCAAGAAGGTCAAACTAGAAGGAGACCTAGAACCTTGAGTCTAAAGAAAGCCTTGGCAAGAGAAAGAGAGTGAGAATCATCCCTACCAGAAAAACTCTCTCAATGAACTCCTTGCTATGGAAATTGAACATGATAGGGAATCATGGCTTGAAAGGGTTAACATACACCTTGAGGCCAAGCTGGAAAAGGCAAATAAAGACTTGGATCTACAAAGAAGAATGACTAAGCATTATGCCCAAAGAAACCAATTTGCAAGGGAAAAACTCAAGAGGTCCCAAACTAAGATCCAAGCACTAAAAGAGGAAAAGAGCCAAGCTAACCTTGGTATTTTGGTTCAATATTCTCTACAGGTCTCCCAAAACCCATGAGGCATACTTCCACCAAATTTGGGAGAATTTTGACAAGCTTTTGTTTTTCGCAAATTTTGAGGCCAAGAGCGCATCACACCTAGTGCTATGATCTTTTTTAGAGCACCCTCGAGAGGAAAGGATTACATTTTTGGGTTCCTCATCACTCATATAGCATGCTCCTATATTTTCAGATCAATAGGATTTTTTTTGGTCCTCCAAAAGGATCAAAAACACCTAATTTTTCATCATTCTACCCACCTTTTAGGACATGTGCTGCACTCCTACCAGCTTTGGAGTTTTCACTTTTTGAACATATTTAATAGGTCATATTAGAGAACCAAAGGTATATCTGGAAATTATACTTCAAGGGATTTCCAACGAGCCATCACGGAGCCTTTTCCGACATAGGGAAGGCCTTCAAAACACTGCTACAAGATGCCCCATTTTTCCTACTCCTTTGCTACGCCCTTGGCATGAAATTTTATTTTGAAACACAATGCTACACTGCTGTGGTTGAAAAGTAAAAAATGTATGCTTGGAAAGTTTTAGGAGGCTTTTCAAAGCCTAAAGGTCAATTTCTTTGTTAAAAATTGCCGAAATTATATTTATTTTAGATATTTTTGTGCCTTGGGGCTTGCAAGGCCTCAAGGACAATAGAGACACTTATGATTAGCCAATAGACTTCTAGATACTTTATTAGGTTTTCCTCTTCCTATATTGTTATATAGAGCATGAGGATTCATTGTAAATGTTGGCATTTTATGATTTTTGAGAGCAATACAGGGTTCTTTGAGGTTGAAGAGAAATTTGGTGTTGTGGAGCTTGTGGATGATTTTCCTTGATTGATGATGATGAAGGCTTACTTGAAAGATCCCTGAGTTTAGTTAATGGTGACGTGTCTCTAATTTTTTCATATTTTCTTTTTTATCATATGTCCATCTTTCTATGTTGCAATAGCTCAGAAAAGTATAGGTTGAGAAATGTTGTTTGACGCACCTCAGTCCTCCTGTTTGCTATTGTCTTTATGTTTTCCTCTGCTAGGTTAGTTTAAGGAATTCTCAGTTGCTCCTTAGGCCCACCTAAGCTTGTTTATTTCATCATTGGATTAATATGCTAGCTTACAAATATGATTTATGGTAAGCCATACTTATTTGATGCTATCTAAACTCTGTCTTGAAATCTCTCTTTGATGTATTGATTGTTAGGTTAAGCCAAGGAGGTCTTGTTTTGATCTTGCCCTTTTTACATGCTTATCAATTTTCCTCAAAGTTATTTATAGTTTAATAGATGGTGTTTAGGAGTTCCCTCTTCATTTATTAAAGCTATTTGTCTTCTTATATGTTTTCAAATCTTGAAAGTAGAATCATTGAAGTTAGATAAGTTTTCTTGCTTCCTTTGTTCCACTGGATTATTCATCTTGAATGCTTATTTGTTTAAAATTATTGTCATTGAGCAAATGGTGTGCCTTATCTCATGATTAGTATATTTTACTTATCAGTATTTAAGAACTTCTTGTTCATGGGTATTTGACAAAGGATTCTTAACTTCCTTTTTCCCTACCTTGTTTCACAAACTTAATGTTCATTTCACCTCACACATAAACTTTAAAGATCCATTGACTACACTAGATTTTCCCTGTGATGTACCCTGATTAATTATTGAGATATCAATGACTTCATAGACTCCATAGCCCAATTTATTTGATGACCTCTCACTCCACCTATCCTACTTAACCATCTTACCCAACCAAACAAACAACAAACCCTACACTTAAAAAATAGCCTAAAATAAACCATCTAAAGCGAACAAGTTCACATCCTTCACACATAATAGAGAAAGCCCTCTCTGAGTCCAGGAAGGCTAGGTCCTAGGACTCCAAACACTGGTCTGATGTTACCCTATGCATTTGGTCTGCCAATCTGCTAAATCACGGGACACTAACATAATGGCGAACACGGTGGGACCTTCTGAGTTAGTGACAATCTAAGTATTCCTTAGGACTTCAGAATCCCTTATTAAAGAGTATCTATTGATTTATCACCACCTCATTGCCACACTAACATAATGGCGATCACGGTGGGACCGAGTACATAGTAGCCTAAAAACTCTTATAGACTCATTTAACCCTCAGTTAAGCTTAGAAAATCAACTGATAGCCAAGAGTAGACTCTGGTTGTTTCACCATCCTAGAAAAATGATGACCCAATTGTAGTACACTCATAGAAAACTTAGGGCTACTTAAGAAAACTCAGAAACCCTAAAACATTCCTAGATTGGTTTTTTGTCAGTTATTGGTGGTGGACCATAGACATACATCCTCAAAAAAAACTAAAAACATCCATGTGGCGACTCCACTAGCCTCCAGTAGGCCTACCACTTCACTAGTTCTTATCATACTTCCCTTAGGATTGGGTCAAATCATCCCCAAGAATTTTAGAGATCTAGTCACACATTGTGTGAGTTTAGAAAACACAAAGAGAGGTAAACTTCTCAAAAAGTTCAAAAAAATTTAGCCTCTCTAAATTTTGAGTTTGAAATCTAGCTTCGTGAAGAATCAGTACCAGATCTCATCTGGACCCAAACCCTCCTACTATAGTTGATGACCCAGAAAGGATTTTGTGGAAAACTTATAAAACTGGAAACTTAACTACTGTTAGGACCATTCACAAAGAAATATTTGTACCTGAATAGCTCACAGGCTTGCAAGATCCCCAGTTTGACTTGCACCATACAAGAAACCTTTTCAGAACCAAGTTACACAGTAGGATCGACAATACTGATCTTGAGCCCATAGATTTGCAGTAGAGTTCTAAGAGAGAAGCCTCTTCCACCCCACCTTATTTTCAGCTTCTCCACCACTTTAACTCTTTCCATACCAAATCTGCTTAGAATCATTCTGTTGGTCCAAGTACTTCCACTACACCCATCCATACCATTGTTGTGCAAACCACCCCACTTCATCCTACACCTCCCCTCATGAACACCTCGCTTGTAAATCCACCATTAGCTCCTATCATGGCAGCATGGTATGCCCCCCTGGTTTTACCACAACCTTTGATACCTTTTCCAAATGACTATCAGTCTAGAATCCCTCACTTCACTGGGGCTGAATCTACCACTGCCCAAAAACTTGCAGATAGAATAAATTATGCTTTTGACTACATGGAATTAGAAGAGGAAACCATGAAGATGAGGATGTTTGCCCAAAGCCTAGGAGGATAAGCTAAATAATGGTTCAGAAATATAACTCCCAACAGCATACACGATCTCCCTTCCCTTTACCAAACTTTCATAAACAAATGGGAGTTTAAGAAAAACCATCTCCGGATTCTCTCAGAATATATAAATCTTAAAATAAACACAGGGGAAAGTGTCCAAGACTATTGCACTAGGTTAAATAGTGTTTATAACACACTACCACTAAACATGAAACCCTCACTAGGCCAAGCCTTAGCTAAATTTCCGGAAGGTTTTGACCTGGACATGGCCTATCAACTAAGAGAAAGAGAGCCCCTAACTTTAGAAGACATGCAAAAGGGAGCTATAAGTGTAGAGGCCAACTTAATTGAAAAGAGATCTAGACTAAGATCAGAAAAGAGAGTAACCTACAAAGATGAAACCATGCCCTCAACCTCCTCATCTGATTGCAAGATTGACAACCTACTTAGAACCATGGAGACAATGATGGAGAGAATAAGCACAAATGAAAGAGCACCCCCTAGGGAGAACCAAAAAAGTCCCCAAAACATAAATCGAAATCAGAACTTTAGAAGAGACCCACCCCAAATCAAACAAAGGGAAAATGATCAACAAATCAGGCCACCCTTCCAAGATAACTATGTAGATGAAGGGGAAAGATATATTGAACAGCCTGATGAAAATTATGTGAACTTAATAGGCTCTGATAATGAGGGTGATTTTTTTCTCATAGAAGAGGAACGAGGTTTCTTCTCCTCAGATCTAAATAAACAAGCTATGAAGATTCTGAAGACTACAAGTTGGGATTGGAAAAAACCATAATGGAAGCCCATAGGAAATATGATATTAGGAGTAAGAAAAACCAAGACAACTCCAAGAAGAAAAATGTAGACACTGATGTTAGGAAACCCCTTGAAAACATTCCTAAAATGACAACAGACAATACCAACACCATGGCTAAGAAAATTGATCCTAACAGAGACAAACTCAGGAAACCAAGTGATAACATAAGCTGCCCTAGTACCTCTACTGGTGGCCCTGAAAAAATTCTTTTGTCCAAAGCCCCAAATCAAAATCAGTAAATAAAAAATGTAGAAAAAATTATGGCTAATAAAACTGATGTAAATATGTCTAAAACATAAATACCTTTCAGCCTTGAAGGAGAGATTGCTAAAATCAAGATAACCATGCCTCTCACTGAACTGATTACCCAAGGCACATACAAATCTCAAGTTCTGAAAGTTCTAAACATAGGGAATGATACTGATACTTTACACTTGGCTGATGACACACTTGAGTTGTTATTTGGACCCAAAATAGAAGGAAAATATCAATAAGGTGCCATTCCCCCTTTCTATATCAGCCTAAACATACATGACAAAATCTTACATAATGCCATGCTAGACTCTGGTGCCTCTCACAATCTTATGCCAAAGGTTTTGATGGAGATATTAGGCTTATAAATAAATAAGCCTTACAAAGACTTATACTCTTTCAATTCGAGTAGAGTCAAGTGTTTGGGCCTAATCAAGGACCTTTGTGTCAATCTAGCACAAGTACTGGCTAAAAACTTAGTTATGGACATAGTAGTGGTAGATATTCCCCCCAAGTATGGCCTTATTTTATCCAGATCTTGGGGATCCAATCTTCAAGGGAACCTTCAACTAGACATGTCCTATGCCACTATCCCTGTCTTCAATCAAACTAGGATATTATACTGAGAATCTCACATGAAGTATATGGTGAGTACCCTAGAGAGGCCAAACAACACCTCGGTTTATTCCATTCATTCAGATTTGGATTCTTTTATCTTGTATAATGCAAATGAGATTGGTGAACAGGTAAAAGGAAATGAGAAAGAACTAGGCCCTCCAGAACACTCACACTCACCCTCAAATGAAGAAAATGATTACCAAAACTCTAGCAACCTTGAACAACAACTTAGTGACACACAATAAGTAGAAACACTTTGGAACATGAGCTGGTGTCTGGATACATAACACAAATGAGGGTCATTAATACAGACTAGAATTTCAATGCACTAATAACATCGCAGAATATGAGGCTCTTCTCCTTGGTTTGCACTTGCTTGAAGACTTAGGAGCTAAGAAAATATTAGCCCAAGGAGATTCAAAACTTATCATTAAAAAAATCAAAGGTGAATACTCAGCAAAGAATCCAAGATTAAGAGATTACAAAAATGCAGCCCTAGAACTCCTTAAAACATTCAAGAAATATGAGCTCACTTACATTCCTAGAGCCCAAAATAGTCTTGCCAATGAGCTTTCCTTTGCTACCAGCAATTGCCAAAAACCACATACAAATGAACAATACACTATCAAATTCAAACACCTTCCTACAGTGCTTGACAACATTAACCATTGGCAAGTCTTTGAGGGTGATGAACAAATTGATGATTTTCTACTATCTAGGAATTAATTTTACATTGACTAACTCTAGCTTAGAACATAAGGAAGATGTTTTTGTTGAAGAACAAGCTCATGAAGCAGAGTTGTCCTCTTTTGCTGATATAAATCTTCTTACACATCCTTATGAGGCTGAAATGTTTGAGGACCTAGACCAAAAGGACCTTGAGGTCTTACAATGCAAGAATGACACATTACCAAGAGGCCTTGCACCTTTAGAAGATTTGTTCTACTTTAATGATTTAGCTAAAAATCCAAAAATAGAATCTACATAGACTGATGTAGAGGATTAGAACATAGGAAGCACAAAGTAACCCAAAATGATCAAAATCCAAGACCCTTCCTCCTCACATAAAACAGAATTATATTGAGCTTTTTAAGGAGTTTAAATATGTGTTTGCATGGGGGTATCAAGACTTAAAATCATATGACACAAGCATTATTCAACACAAAATCCCTCTCAAGGAAAATTAGAAACCTTTCAAGCAAAAGCTAAGGAGAATAAACCCTGTTTTACTACCTTTAGTTGAACAATAGATTAAAAAAATGTATGATGACGGGATCATAGTTCCCCTTCGATACTCAGAGTGGGTTTCCAACCTTATGTCAGTTAGGAAGAATACCGAGGACACTAGACTTTGCATTTACTTTAGAAATCTAAACAGGTCCTCCTTGAAAGATAACTATCCCTTGCCTAAAATGGACCACATACTCCAAAAGGTAGTTGGCTCTAAGAGAATCTCACTGCTTGATGGTTTTTCTGATTACAACCAAGTGCTAGTATTCCCAAGTGATCAGCACAAAACTGCCTTCACCACACCTTGGGGTACATTCATGTATGCTAAAATTCCATTTGGGTTGATGAATGCAAGGGGCCACTTTCCAAAGGGCCATGGACATAGCTTTTTCAGAAGACATAGGCTACTTCATAGTCATTTACCTTGATGACATCACTGTTTACTCTAAGACTGATGAAGAGCACTTATTCCACTTGAGAAAAGTTTTTGAAAAATGTAGGAAATATGGTTTATCTTTGAATCCCAAGAAAACATTGTTTGGTCTCCAGGAAGGAAAACTCATAGGCCACATCATCTTTGAAGAAGGAATCAAAATAGACCCCAAAAGGATTGAGGGCATATTGAAAATTAGCCATCCTAGAAACATTAAGGAATTGCAATCTTTCATTGCGAAAATTAACTTCTTGAGGAGATTCATCCCCAAACTTGTTGAACTTTTGATAAATATTACAAACATTCTCAAAAAGGAAATAGGAGTTAAGTGGACTTTGGAAGCCAAACAATCTTTTGAACTTGTTAAGCAAGCCCTCACCCAAACACTGGTTCTAATAAGTCTTGATTTCACCAAAGACTTCTATATTTTCTCATTTTCATATGAAAATACCGTGGCTGTTGTTTTGTTACAAAATAACATGATGGGGCAAGAACAACCCATAGCCTTCTTCAGCAAAGCCCTTAGAGATGCTCCCCTAAAGTACAACATCATGGAAAAATAGGCCTTTGCATTGATTAAAGCATTGAAAGACTTCAAAGTTTATATCTTACATTATCATATCATTGCTTTTGTTCCTCACATAGTTGTCAAAGACATTTTAAATCAGGACCCAAATGGTAAAAGAGGAAAGTGGATTGCTATTATTTTAGAATATGACTTAGAAATTAGACCCACTAGATTGGTTAAAAGACAAGGGCTTGCAAAACTTATGGCTGAAACAAATCTCCAAGCATTAGATATGAATTTTTTTGATACTTTGGAAGAGAGAGAAGAATTCACATCTCCCCATGTTTAAGAAGTATTCTTGAATTCATCCTTGTATGCTAATATCCTATATGTACTATTTTATCTTAATTCTCCTCCTACCTTATCAAAGACAAAAGCAAGATTCCTGAAACAAAAAGCTTTGAATTTCTGCATTTTAGATGGAGTTTATATTGGAAGAATCCTATTGGTATATTTCTTAAATTCTTGCTTGAGGATGATGCAGGAAATATCATGCATGAACTGCATGAAGGAGAATGTGGGGGCCATCTTTACTGGAAAACCACAACTAAAAAAATTCTTAGAGTTGGATACTATTGGCCCACCCTTTTCCCTAACACCCACAAACTAGTCATGACTTTCCATAAGTGCCAAATTTTTTATGGCAAGAGAAAACTCTTACCTTTACCTTTGTATCCCATCATTGTTGAAGCTCCTTTTCAACAATGGGGTTTAGACTTCATTGGAGAGATCCACCCTACTTCATCTTCCCAACACAAGTGGATCCTCACCACCACTAACTACTTCACCAAGTGGATAGAAGACATCCCCTCCAGGAACGCCACTGATTCAGTCATTATCAAATTTATTGAGACCAATATCCTATCTAGATTCGGTTTCCCCAAAAATATCATCACAGATAATGCTACTGCCTTTACATCCAAAATAATGGTTGACTTTTGTTATAAATATAGCATCACATTAGGACATTCCACAGCTTATTACCCTCAAGGTAATGGGATAGTTGATTCCTCTAATAAAATATTGGTCAATATCATTAAGAAGTTGTTGGAACAGAATCAAAAAGCATGACATGGAAAACTAGTACATGCACTATGGGTTGATAGACTAACCACCAAGAAATCAATCGGTATGTATCCCTATCAACTAGTGTATGGCATGGATGCCATTTTACCAACATCTTTGGGAGTCACGGTGATGAAACTACTACAAGAAATATAATCATAAGAAAATGACATGCAAAGGAGGCTTAACCAAACTATCCATTTACAGCAGACAAGAGAGGAGGTTTATAAAAGGACACAAGTAGTACAAGAAAATATGAAGAAAATTTTTGACAGAAGGACCAAGGACAATGATTTCCAGATTGGAGATAAAGTGTTGAAATGGGACTCAAGGAGAGAAGGAAAAGGTAAACATGGTAAGTTTGAAAACTTTTGGAAAGGGCCATTCATTATCAGTTCAGCTAGAGGTAACAATGCTTTCTTTTTACAAGAGCTGGATGGAGCTGAAGCATTTGGAGTTCATGTCAATGGCAGGACACCAAAGCACTACCTTTGTCAATATTTCTAGTTTTTAGGCCTTCACTCATTGTACATACCATTGCTTGATGAAAGGTCATAAAGAGAAAAATGGAAAAACAGAAAAATAGAAAAAGAGGCCAGATTTGAAAAGAAGGTACAACTCCATACCCAAAAAATAGTGATACTAAAAGTGTGCAAGCCTAAATGCCACTACCTATTCAAAAAGAAGGTCTTGTTCAGCCATTTAGCCTAATCATGGACGAGGATGTTTTAAATTTATTATTGATAAGTTAGTGAAAGAATGTCGGTCATATCATTTAAGCTTGACTTGTCAAAATAATATAGATTAGGAATGAAAGTTATTGGAAATGTTGTAGCAGCTAAGACATCTTGTAGCAATTACAAACAAGAGAAAAAAATGGTTTTTCTTCTTACTTGAAGGGAGAAATGGGTAGATGGATGCATGTTGGATTTTCTCATGGAGTGGGTAAGCAGAGGAGAGAGAGAATATAGGAAGAAAAATGATCCTCTGTGCATAAAACCGCCTTTGATCAGCAACCTGCAAAACAAAAATAAGTGAGCTACCCTCCCCAAGTGTTGCCACTATCAGTCATCAGTAATTTTTTGCCTTTGTAGATGACTAAATGCTTATCCTAGATTTCTAGAAACAAAATTCAAGAATCCTGTGAGTTTTATAAATCTCACTGCCTTCATTATCCTTAGGATAAATTTTTCACTATTCTACTACTCTACCAAGGTATGACCAGTCTATCACTCCCAAAAGACCAAATCATGGACTTATGTCACTCATTCTCACTTTGTTTTCCACCTCTTACCTTACCGCTCTGTTTCTGTTTGCCTAACCCTTCTATTTACACCTTTGATTGCCAAGTAGCCTAAACCTTTTCCACTATTCACCAAGTGCCTCAACCAATGGTGTTTTTAAACTACCTTTCTAGGTTCTTTAGATAAATCAAAGTTATCAGTTTCTAGGATTGCAATGCATAAAGGTCTGTCAAAACTCTGTTTTACACCTCCAAACCCTAATTCAGGTTTTTAGCCAAAAACCAAGTCCAAAAGATATCCTAATAGGTCATGTAGGGTCCCCTAGGTTATTCATTGTTTTGGTTTTCTAAAGTTATTGTTACATGTGCCCAAAGATGAAATAAAATGAAAAGGAAGGTGAGCTCATGATTGTCCAAAGAGTATAAAAAATACTTCAAGAAAGAACCTCCTAGATCAAAGCGTAAAGTCTACAAAAAGACACTTGCCTATCTTAAAACATTTCTGCAGGAATGGTTTATGATGGTTATCATCAGAAGAAAGGCTAAGTAAAAAAGCCAAACTCCTCAAGGAAATTCACAACAGAAGAGAATCAACATATCCAAGTAAACAAAGAGTATCAGTGGTTTTATAACTAATTGGATATAAGGTGTTGCCTAGCAAGATGTCCATGCAAAATATCAAAAAGACAAAGATACACCAACACCATAAAACATGAAACCAAAGTTTCTAGAAATGATAAATAATAAAAGGAAAAAAGCCCTAGAAAAGGCTAGAATTCTAGGAAGGTAGGCAAAAGTGACATCAAGGTCATAAAACTCCATTACAAAGTCATGAGGTTTTCAAAGGATGTCTGAAAGAAGACCTCCATGGTTAAAATAAGATGAAAGGGGTTTTTCACTAAAGAAAAGGGACAAATTGTAAAAAGTATCAGTATGAAGGCCACTTAAACTTTCAAAGTACAGTCACATGTCTACAAAATGATAAAAGGAAGGAAAGCAGGAGGTTAAAGGTCAAATAAGAAATAAAATGGAGCATAAGTTCTACTGATTGAGTGCTTAAGGTACCAAACTCCAAAAGAAGTGTAAGAAGGTCAAAACATTGTATTATGGCACCATCAACAAGCAAAAGTGGCAAAAGGGAGAATAAAATCAATTTTTTAAGATCACACACAAAATACCATTTTTATGCTTAAAACACCGCCTACAAAAGGAAAAGGAAATATTAGCAAAGGAGAAAAAATACCAAAAGCAAAACATTAGTAAAGTGGGTTCTTGGCCTTAATTATTTTTTCCAAGGGTATAAAAATATTTTGGTTATCAATCAAACTCATTTTTCATATGCAAGAAAGAGGGAAAAACTTCCAAGCAAGAAATCATGGTTTCTGACAAAGTTCTGAGTACGAGAAGCCTTGCGCTATGCTACTGTTGAGCCGCGCTACGAGCCTTTTTCTTCTCCCAATGCATTTTTCTAATGGGCGATGTGCTCCTGTAGTGGCGTGCTACGCGTTTGTCATGTGCAGGACCATCCGACCAACCCTGCCAGAGCAGCTACACACGGGGCCGTTCAGGCCAGCAGAGAAGACCGCCCGATAGTGTGTAGGAGGAGATCTACGCCCAACGACCGGCTGCCCAACGCTGTGCTTCTGTGCATATAGACTCTTCCCAGAAGACCCGACACCCCACTACGCTACGCACCTAGGCATGCAGAGGCTACCCAACACCTCGTGTAGAGGCAGCCCGACACTCCACCGTGCCACACACATGGAATTTTCAAGCCTGACCCGACACTTGCGTGAAGAGGTTGCCCGGCACTACATTATGCTACACACCTGGACGTGTAGAGGTAGCCCGGCACCTCGTGTAGAGGCCGCCCGCCTCACCCATGCTACGCTCCTGTCCTGCGCTTTCAGCCAGAAGACCCTTCAAAGTTGTTCCAAACTTATAAATTTCTCAAAGCCTTTAAAATTCTCTGCTAGGCATCCTCATAGCTTTTATAAAAGGTATTTAGACACTCTTTCTCCTCTCATTCTATTTTTAAAGGGTGAAATTAAAAAGAAATCTAGAAACCCTAGAGGAAGAAAATGGTCAGTCTCTCTGCTAAGAAGTAGCTCTTGCGCCATAAACTCTCCATTTGCAAAACTAGCTCTCATACTTCCAAAACTAGACACTGTTGTCTCCTCACCATCTCACTCACCTCCTTCATATCATTTCACAAGAAGTTTCAAGGTTTGCTTTCGAAGGAAAGGGTAAAGGACACAATTCCTATAGAAGGCAGTGTTGACATGGGCGAGGGAGGCCAAAGGCCTAGAGAAGAGTAGAGGAAGGGTGGGAGAGAAAACATATTTGAGCCTTCAAGCACCAATGATTTGACAGCCTCCCCTACCACAGTTGCATATTTCCGAGAGGTGGGATGATATGACTTCTGTGAAAAAGTACAAAGAGTCAAAATTCACCCTGAGTTGACCAGACTTTTCATCCTAAACCTCCATGATCACCAAGTACATCTAGCTGGAGTGAATTTTGAGTTATCCCCCAATACAATTGCCATGGCCACTGGGATACCTTGCATGGGATAAAAATCGTTCAAACAAGTGAGTTTGGACTTAAGCCATTTCCAACCTTTTTTGAAACCAGGGTACCAAGCTGATTGCAAGACCATTTTTCCTTTCTTTCGTCTCTTGGAAAGATATGCCCCTCTAATGAAAGTCATCATGAAGTACTTCACCTATGAGGGTAGGTTTTCTAGCCTCTATTCCTACCACATAAGATTTCTCATGCATTTCACTAGGGCCAAGATGCTACATTTTCCCTACTACCTTTATAAAAGTATTGATAAGATGTCATCCATTGTGAAAATGAGACATCCTTCACAGCAAATGCAAATTCTTTTCCACCATTCCATTATCAAAAATATTGTGTTTCATCAATTAGAGAAACAGGGTATCCCATGGGAATTTTTCATTTCCCATGGTGTTTTCACAAATCCACAGCCTCTTCCTCTGCAAAGTTTACCCTCGTTATCCCATCCACCTTCCTCCACTCCTCCATCACCCCCCATTGACCATGATTCATCCTATTCACATGAACCTTCTCCCCAAACAAACCTCCCTCTTTCACCTTCTCCTAAAGCCTCAGAACATGAAGAAAGTGTTGAATAACATGAAGAAAGTAGTGACAAAGAGGAACATGGAAGTCAAGAAGAACATGAAAGTCAAGAAGAAGAAATAAGTAATGAGGGAGAGGAAAATGAAAGCGAAGAAATTGATTATGATGAAGAAGAGGACAAAGAAGGAATTCTTGATGAGGAAGAAAGTAGTGACAAAGAGGAAAATCACAGTCAAGACAAAGAAGGCATTGACAAAGGCAGTAAGCCAAAAAGTGAAACGGAAGACAAAGGTAGTGAGCCAAATATTGAGGGAGAAACAGATGAAGAATAAACTGAGACAAATGATAGTGGGGAAGAAGAAACACATGATGAGGCAGAAAGTGAAAATCATGAAGAAGAAAATGACAGTAAAAATGAAGGAGAAACTAATGAATATGCCTCTAACAGTGACCCCACAGAAAATGCAAGCAACGGTACAAAGACTGAAGATGATGGAAAAACAGAGGCAGATTATGAAGACAAAGATAGTGGTGAAGAAAAGGCAAATGAAAGCAGTGATAATGAGGATTCAAATTATGAAAACAATGAAGATGAAGAGGACATGGAAGAGGATGACAATGATAATTATTAGGGCAGTGATGCTAGCATGGGAGGAAATGAAAGTTCCTCTCAAGAAGGCAGTCAAGAACAAAATGAAGAAGACACACATGCAGGGATCATTAATCAGGATAAAAGCAGTCTTAAGGTCACAAATGATGAAGATATCCAGATGAAAATTATTACACCTTTCCCTCTTACCTATCAATGAGGAGAGAGGCATGTGTTTGCTGCCTCCAAAGAGCAAGGGGCCATGCCATCCTCCTCAACTCAGAAGATTGACAAAGGTAAGAAAAAAGTGGAAAAAGAAGAGGAATATCATGAAAAAGAAACAGAGATTGAACTTATTCACATAGAAAGTGATGAGGATACTGAAACAAGAATTTCAAACTCCCTTCTCCAAGACAGGAATGCACAAATCAAGGAATTGGAAGCTGAATTAGAAAGAGAAAAAGATGCCATTCACTTCTATCAGATGCAAAACAAGAAAATGAGTGCCCAACAGGCAATCTATGAAACAAGAACACTCAAGTACAGGAAAGAGGCTCAAAAGGCACATGTGAAATTGGAAGAGTTCATGGGCGCTTATGAGGAAAGTGAATATGAAGAAGGTCAAACTAGAAGGAGACCTAGAACCTTGGGTATAAATAAGGCCTTGGCAAGAGAAAGAGAGAAAGAATCAGCTCTAGCAGAAAAAATTTCTCTCAAAGAACTCCTTGCTATGGAAATTGAACATGATAGGGAATCATTGCTTGAAAGGGTTAACATACACCTTGAGGCCAAGCTAGAAAAGGAAAATAAAGACTTGGATCTACAAAGAAGAATGACTAAGCATTATGCCCAAAGAAACCAATTTGCAAGGGCAAAACTCAAGAGGGCCCAAACTAAGATCCAAGCACTAAAAGAGGAAAAGAGCCAAGATAAACTTTTTATTTTGGCTCAATATTCTCTATAGGTCTCCCAAAACCCATGAGGCATAATTCACCAAATTTACGAGAATTTTGACAAGTTTTTGTTTTTTACAAATTTTGATTCCAGGAGCGTAGCACACCTGGTGCTACACTATTTTTTAGAGCATCATCAGGATGAAAGGCTTACATTTTTGGGTTCCTTATCACTCATATATAATTCTCACAAATTTTCATATCAATTGGAGTTGTTTTGGTCCTTCAAAATGGTCAAAAACACCCAATTTTTCATTATTCTACTTGCCTTTCAGGACATGTATTGCGCTTCGATCAGCTTTGGATTTTTCACTTTTTGAACAGGTTTTAGAGGTCAAATCAGAGAAAAAAGGGTAGATCTGGAAATTATGCTTTAAGGGCTTTCCAACAAACCATCAAAGAGCCTTTTCCGACATCGGGAAAGCCTTCAAAACACTGCTGCAAGATGACCCATTTTTCCTGCTCCTTTGCTACGCCCTTGGCATGAAATTTTATTTTGAAACACAGTGCTACGCTCTTGTGGTTTAAAAGTCAAAAATGTATGCTTGGAAAGTTTTATGAGGCTTTTCAAAGCCTAAAGGTCAATTTCTTTGCTAAAAATGGCCGAAAAGATATTTATTTTAGATATTTTTGTGCCTTGGGCCTTGCAAGGCCTCAAGGACAATAGATATACGTCTGATTAGCCAATAGACTTCTAGATACTCTATTAGGTTTTCTTCCTCATATCTTGTTATATATAGCATGAGGATTCATTGTAACTGTTGGCATTTTATGATTTTTGAGAGAAATACATGGTTCTTTGAGGTTGAAGAGCAATTTGGTGTTGTGGAGCTTGTGGATGATTTGCCTTGATTGATGATGATGAAGGCTTGCTTGCAGGATCCATGAGTTTAGTTAATGGTGATGTGTCTCTAATTTTTTCATGTTTTCTTGTTTATCATATGTCCATATTTCTATGTTTCAATAACTCAGAAAAGTATAGGTTGAGAAATGTTGTTTGAGGCACCCCAGTCCTCCTGTTTGCTATTGTCTTTATGTTTTCCTCTGCTGGGTTAGTTTAAGGAATTCTTAGTTGCTCCTTAGGCCCACCTAAGATTTTTTATTTCATCATTGGATTAATATTATAGTTTACAAATATGATTTATGGTAATCCCTGCTTATTTGATTCTATCTAAACTCTTTCTTGAAATCTATCTTTGATGTATTGATTGTTAGCTTAAGCCAAAGAGGTCTTGTTTCGATCTTGCCCTTTGTACATGCTTATCAGTTTTCCTCAAAGTTATTTATAGTTTGATATATTTTGTTTAGGAGTTCCCACATCATTTATTAAAGCTATTTTTCTTCTTATATGTTTTCAAATCTTGAAAGTAGAATCATTGAAGTTAGATAAGTTTTCTTGCTTCCTTTGTTCCACTGGATTTTTCATATTGAATGTTTATTTGTTTAAAAGTATTGTCATTGAGTAAATGGTGTGCCCTATCTCATGATTAATATATTTTTCTTATCATTATTTAATACCTTCTTGTTCATGGGTTTTTGACAAAGGATTCTTAACTTCCCTTTTCCCTACCTTGTTTCACAAACTTAATGTCCATTTCACCTCACACATAAACTTTAAAGATCCATTGACTACACGAGGTTTGCACTATGATGTACCCCGATTCATTATTGAGATATCAATGACTTCATAGACTCCATAGCCCAATTTATTTGATGGCCTCTCACTCCACCTATCCTACTTAATCATCTTACCCAACCAAACAAACAACAAACCCTACACTTAACAACTAGCCTAAAATCAACCATCTGCAACAAACAAGTTCACATCCTTCGCACATAATAGAGATATCCCTCTCTAATTCCAGAAAGGCTAGGTCCTAGGACTCCAAAGACTGGTCTGATGTTACCCTGTGCATTTGGTCTACCAATCTGCTAAATCACGGGACACTGATAGAACATACCTCAACAGGGAGGTTAATTTTGCAACATACGTGTCAATGGTTAGTTGACCCAGTCTGAGATCATGAAAATACTTAACCTTCTCTTCATAATATCACTCAGTAAGGTATTTATTTTTGATTTTTTTTTTAAATTATCCCACAATACTCATTGTTCATAAATTGCATGAATTGATTTAACCTCCTCCCACCATAAGTTGGCTTTTCCTTGGAGATGGTAAATTTCTAGGAAAGCCTTTAAGTTACTATCATATTCATACATATAAAGATGCTTCTACCCCTTCCTCAGACTCACCATTCAATTTTGTGGGTTTTATTTTCTTAAACCCCCCTTGGAGTTCTTTTTTCTGTCTTTTTGTTCAATCACATGATTTTCCTTGAGAGATGTTCTCAAGTTCCTCTTCCTTTGTTTCCTTTGTTAGAAAATCATATAGGAAAAAATATTTCCTTCTGTCGATAATTACTTCTGTTATTATTGTATTCTTATTATCTTATTTATTTTCTTCTTTTATCTTCCTTTCATCAAGCAATCATCAAATTAAAACATGAATTTTAAAAACACTAGATGTGGGATATCATCGAGGGCTAAAAACCCTCTATAAGGGAAAAACCAATAAAACACTTCCACCAACCAAATTAATATAGACCAAGACCTTAGACCTGACCAAAATACCTTCCTCCTCCACCAAGTTAGGCTTCCAAGATGTTTCAACAAACTTCAGTAGTCTCTTCTTGTCCAACAGCTTTAGCCCAAAAACAATCTAGAATTTATGTCGCCATATTTAGAATTTTGGTCCTACTGTAGCCTAGAAAATTTGAGCTCTCCAACAGCTTCAGAACTTATACCCTACTGTAGCCCAACAACTTTGACCTCCCCAGTAGCTTAAAAATTTCACACGTGGGAGAGTAGAGAGAGACAATTCAACTTCTTATTTCTCTAAAAACACTTCCTTGTCCTTCGCTAAGGTTTTCTTCTTATTCCTTGAAATTTGCACCATTTTTCTACCTCTAGCTACTGCAGATTGAACTTGTTGTGGATGTGATCCAAATTAGTCGAGTTGTTTCCCTTTGTAGTGGGATTCTTTCTCCCGAATTAGGCCAACTTGTCCAGGTTGAGGCTGACTTGGTGGGGTAGGCCTAAATGACCTATTTTACATAAAAATAATTTTATTATTTGATAGATGAAGCCCAAGAAGGGTCTTTTACATATTGACAAAGATAAGGACTCTTGATATAAACCCTAGAATCCTTCAACGGAGGCTTTGACCTAAAAACATTAACTCATGCATGAAACACATGCTTTAATAAGTCACTTTCTTTTATAATAAGATTCCAATTTTTTTCTTTTGAAAAATACATTACATCATGGATTAAACACAATTATGAATACTTGCACTAGTTACATTTTTCAATATCCTTATCACCCTCAAGCTCAAGTGTAAAATGTTTCTTAAGAACACTATCCTCCCTCTGCCTATACAATTATGCTTTGTTTATGTTATCAAGGGTTGGGGTTGAGGTCCTTTTATTCTACCTATCATTAAATATTTTAATATTATTTCTTGGTCTCTCATCACTCGCTCATTTTTTTTAGACTAGATCACTACTGAAAGGGGGGAGGGGGTTGAATCAGTATTAAGAGCACATATAAAATTTTTCTCTAAATTAATATTTTTTTAATCATGCACAGACTACATCACAACCATAAATAAAAGCACCAAAATAAGAATGCAATCATAAACAACAATCACACAATGGAAACAAATATGTCTGGTGGAAAACCCTCTCCATGGAAAAAAATCACCCGATGCTACTACACTGCTCAAATTCTATTATGTCAAACAACTATTTTACATAGAGATACAAATATGGCTACTATCAAATGGAGACTATTGGTGAGCCCTAGTATTGCACCAAGAGTGTTTCAACTCCCATAGGCTACTATAATTTAATTTATCAACCCGGGGTCCGTACAAACTTGGAGGTGACAGTGTTATATACACAACAGATGCATTCTACTCATGCCATCCTCTTCTGAGTCCTACGAAAGGGTGTTATTGCAACAGTTTCTTAGTGAATTTTTTCATACTTATAAATTATACCTAGAACTAAAAATGACTCAAAACCATTACTCTATCAACAATCAAAGGACTATTCTAATTAAAGAAGATACATCTAACTATTTTGCAAGGAAGGAAATCTAGAATTTAGGCTTTTGCAAGAAATAGAAGTAAAATAGGCAACATTCATGAAGTAAATTGTTGAATTTAAATTACAGAAAGGAAGACTAATCTAATCACACATTTTTGGGGAAAATGGCTAAGTAAACTCTAAATATTTTATGCTTAACTGTTGTGCTTTAACAATGCACCAATCATGGGCTAACTATGCTTGTAAATACTTTGTTTTGCAGCAAAAGAGGGAGGCACTAAGGTGGATTAAGAAGGTCTTGGACTCATGGATTGAGAGCTGAAGGTGTCTTGGAGGTTTTGGTAGGGTTAGGTGAGGTGGAATATGGTTTATGGGCTGAAGGAGAGGCTCACTGGTGCTTCTACAAGATCTGCTACAGGTTTCTTGTAGTGCTATAGGATGTCCTGTAATGCTAAAGGAAGCGGGCCGAGGGAGTTTTGAGGCCAAAATTGATGAGGAAAGGGGTAGGGAAGGTGAAATGAAGTTGTATTTAGGTGGACGGAAGGTGGCCAAACCCTTGGAAAATCTTAGAATTTATTTAAAAGCTCATATAGCACTTCTAGGGTTGATCTTGGTGTGGTGGTGAAAATATCAAAAGTAGGTCTAAGGGAAATTTTGTTGAAAGGAGGATGGTGAAGGGTGAGAAATGGAGTTGGGGATGCTAGTGGAATCCTCCTCTGCTACTCTACTCAAACCTGCAAGCAAACTACATGTTCATGTAATAAAAATTGACAAATGTATGATAAAGAAGATGGAAAAGATGAGTTAAATTTGATAGGGAAACCTAATTATGCATTCAAACATAAATCTAACTTATTATTCTCAACATGTTCATGAAAAATACAACAACCTGTCTATTATTTCCAAGAAATCATAAAATGAAGAGAAATTTTGGGCCTGTGGTGAAGATCTTCCCTCATCAAGCTCCAATGAAAGGTGAGAGAGGGAGGATTTGACACACAACTTTTGGAGTTTATATTCTACTGTACCATGATCTACAAGAGCATAACTACAACAAATTTGAAATGGAAGCAAACCAAAACAATAAAATTAAATGTAAGCAAACTAGCTAAAAATCATGAAGTAAGCTAGCTACAATGGCATAAAAATAAACATAAATACATAAGAGAGAGACTGAGGCCAATGGATTGGGCCCTAACCCACAATATTATCTCTCTAAAACCAAGTCAGTGAAGGACAAACTGAATACACATTTTATTGCAGAAATAGTCTCATTACATAACCATGAAAGTCTAATAAGTTTATCACAAGAGCTAAGAGTCTACTAGCTTCCTCCAAAATTTGAATCCTAATGACCTCTTTCTCTGCCCTGTTTAACCTAAAGGATAGCTACCAACAGGTCCCTAAAAATTAGGTGATGTGTCACCTTTTATTGCAAGAAAAGTGAAGCTTTGGTGCACTTGATCTTCCACTTGCTTTGCTGCCTTTGATTTTGAGTTGTTGGAGGGAATCTCGAGGATCCCTTGGCTGCCTTTAGGAGTTAATGAGTTGGAAAACCCTACTATAATCTCTCTTTTTTGTCTACTCCAAGGTTTAATTGCACAATATTTAACAAAAATGGAATATATTTGTGATTATCCTACATTTAAACCATATTAGGAATTCGAAATATGGCAAGCCTGAATCACCATCTACACTAAGCAACATATGACCATAATGTAATTAAATATGAGAAAGAGAGACTAATAAGGCTAAAAAGATGACAATTAACCCCTCCAAGTATACCTAATGATGTTTCTCATAAACTTTTAGTCATTAGTATTTTTACCTGTTTTGATGACTAGACTCCTTGGCTGAGTTTTCTAGAAGCTATTCTAAATCTGTAAATTTGTCATCTAGAAAACACCTCAAACAAATTTTTGTCTTCCTACCCCTCTCCTTCAGCCTACCTATCACAATTCAGCAAAAGCCTCCCTATCTATAGTTGTTATAAGTTTGTCTCTCTACCATCAAAATCCTTTGTTTTTCATGCAACTCACTGTCCAACATTTAGCAAAGTGTTTACCCCTCTCTCGCTGATCAATTTGTCATGTGATAACCTAATCATGCCTAAGAAGCCATTCAAAATCCATGACAAAGTATGTAGGTCTAGGTGGTGGTGTTTTAGGAAAAATTCCTTGGCGAGACTGTTTTGAGCCAAAAACCCTGTCTTCAAATATCAGTCCGCCATCATGTCTTGTTATTTTCCAAAGAAAAACCCTTGTCTATCCCTAGGTAATGCACCATCAAAGAGGTCACTTTTTTTTCTTTCTAGCAAGGCTCAGGAATGTTCAAATCAGGAAAAGAGAAGGAGTTTTCCCTGTCTAAAGAAATATGATTAAATCAGGCATGATGCCCATGAAACATCAAAGAAGCCCTCCAAACTTCAAAAGCATATGTTTTTACATCTCTGCGGGGATGTACTGATTGATGAAACTAAAAAAATTATGAGCAAAAAGAGAACCTCAGGAGAAATTTTCATGTTGTGTCAAGTTTACTATGGAAGTCAAAGAAAAGTGCAGGTTGTGGCCAGCCCTACAAATCATCCTTGTACAACCAACAGTGATAGTCTTCTGGAAAGAAGAGCTTCAAAGAAAGTTAGGCAACTAGGATGAGAATATAAGAAGGACAGCTGCTTCTTATAACTTGTGATGAACTAAAGTTTGAAAGGCAGTCACAGACAATTTCACTACTCCTGAAAACACAGTCAAGGGAAGAGTTGTTTCAAGGATGTCTAGCAGTGAGCGCTCCCCATGTACCAATCGCATTGTTTACTCCCTAAAAAGGAAAACTTCACAATGATGAAGTACAAAGAAAAGACATATATTACACAACAAGGCACAATGTTGAGATGGATGAAGTTTCTATGTTTAAGAGGACCTCCTTCAAATAAGCAGAGGGTCAAAATTCATCAAATATTGACAGTGTTTGGAAAAATTTGTCAGTAATTGGCAGTTTGAGAGATAATGCGTTTGAAAGAGTTCCTTCACTGACAAACCAAGGCTAGAATTTTGATTAAAGAAACCTCATCTAAATGGTAAAGAAGGTACACAAAGCTCCATTTAAAAGTGACCTCTGCAACTGATAGAAAAGAGGAATTCATTTTCATGATTTATGTAAAAGAGGCATCTCTCATTTAGACAGGCCTATTTAGTTTATCAAAATACTCCCTCCAAATGATGAGTAAAGGGTAAACAAAGATAACAAGGAGTTTCCAACTTTGAGATGTTTTCATCAAAAGATAGGCAGAGGGTAAAGGCATAGTCTCAAAGGGCCTAGATTTAGAACAGGTAGCCTTTCTCAAAGGTTAACACTGACATCTCAAAGACCTACTTCCAGAGGAGAAAGGGTACCCCTCACAGTCCTAAAGAAAACCCCCTTGAATGACAAGCACAGGATCTCTTTTGAATGATAAGCATAGTTTTTCCAAAGAGCCACAAACATTTTTTTCATGGGCATTTTCAGTTGGTTAACAAAGGTCAAATAAGCGCCCATGTAGTTTGTCAAACTTTGCCTCCTTCATGATAAGCAAAGGGCCCACAGAAAACTGGTTCAAAGAAAGTTTTCAATGGTAGCAAGGATGAAAGAAAAATTTTTGTTTATAGTGTCTTTTTGAGCAGAAGGCAAAAGCTCTAAGTTTTCAAGAAGCCTCCTTCATAAATAAGCAGATGGCACTCAGTTGGTCTAAAATTTTTCTGTGAAGGAAAAGAACAGTTAAGTAAGGACCTCCATCAGTGATAAGAAGAGGACATACATAGTGGCTTTGATAAACCTAGGTAGTTGCATCTTGTGTTACCTCCTCCTAAGGATAAATAGAGAAAATATCATCATAATCAAGCCACATTTTTTGGTCTAAAAGTTTCAAAGTGATATGATGAGATAAAGGCATATGTTACAAATAAGATGTCATATAGCAAAAGGGTCAGTTTATTTGAAGATATTCAAGAGTGTCTAGTGGAAAAGATCACGGTTTGTTCCTAGTGGTCTATTCAAAGAAAGAGGGCCAGAAACACATTTTTATGCCTCCTCCTAGAGATGAGCAGAGGGAAAATCACCAAAATTTGAAGTTTTTTTGAAAACAGAGAGACACTGTGTTTTAAGGAATCTCCAGTTTGATGACAAATAACAAAGGAAACAAATTCAAAATCACCACAAGGAGGGAAAAAGTGTTCAAAAACTTTTTAAAAAGGAGCTATAAAATCTCTCAAAGAAGAAGTTCATTTTCTATTGTGAAAAGGGACAAAAGAAGAGTGTTTCTCTCGAACCCTGGGCAAGCAGTGGTAAAAATTTCATGACACGACGTGCCTGTAGCGTCATGCGACGTGCCTCTAGCGTCTCTACATAGAATTTAACACAAGATGCAACGCGCCTGTAGGATAACGTGACGTGCCTGTGTGTCGACCCGTCCGACATTCAGAGGGCGCCCAGTGCCCAACCCGACAACACCACAGTGCGTGCAGGTGCTACGCGCCTGTGCACAGGAGTGTAGCACCGCTCAAAAGACCTCCAACTCACCTCAAATCAGATTTTTTCCCTATGAAAATTTCTCCAAAAGCGCACAACACATTTTTGAGAGGTATTTACTGTTTTCTTCGCCTAATTTTTTGAGTTTGAAGAGGTTTTAAGAATAAATTTTGTTAAGAAAAAAACACAGTCCAATGAAGGAAAAAACACATTTTATTCTTAAAACCACCATGTTTACTAAGAGAAAACAAGACAGTGTTTAAGGAGGAAGGAACCTTCTTAGTTAAAAAAAAAACTTGTTTGGTTTGATTGTTTAAAAAGAAACACAATTCACAAAGAGAAAAACAGCTTTTGTGCTAAAGGAAAAGGGGCCTATTTTCAAAGTCAAAAATGTGTTTGAAAAATGGTGAAAAGAAACACAGTTTAGAGAAAAAAACTTATTTTCATAGAAAAATACAGTATTGCAAGAAGGGAAAACAGTGTTTGAAGAAAGGCTTAATTCAGTCAAAGACCTGTGTTGGTAAGAGAGTGAAGGGAAAGCCTAAACAAAACTATGCTTCCAAATAAAGCCAGCAAGGGTGGATTTCACAAAAGGTTTGAGCCTATTACAACCCAGGAAATAAATGACTCCCCTTCGGTTCTTTTCAACTTCCATGAGGTAGGCTGCCTCGATTTTTTCCAAAAAGTCCAGGAGGTCACCAATTACCCTCCCTTAACACAGTTGTTCGCCTTGAGGCTGCAAGGAAAACATGTCCACCTAGCAAGTCTGGACTTTAAACTCACTTCTAGGGTTGTCTCCAAAGCAATTAAGATCCCCTATATAGGAGAAAAGTGGTTCAAACAAGCATACCTGGATCTAAATCACTATAAACCCTTTCTAAAACCAGACCTTCAGGATGCTTGCCAAGCTATATTTCCTTTTTCTCACTTATTGAGCAGCTATGCCCCCCTCATGAGAGTTATCATGAAGTATTTCACATGTGAAGGGAGATATTCCCGAGTTTATTCCTATCACATCAGTCTTCTCATGCATTTCACAAGGACTCAGTTACTAAATCTCCCTTTTTTCCTCTGCAAAAGCATAGACAAGATGTCCTCCCTTGTTCAAAAGAGACCTCATGCTCAGCAAAAAGCTAGTCTTTTCCATCATTCTCTCATCAAAATCATCATCCTTCACCAGCTTGAAAAGAAGGGAGTGTCTTGGGAGACTTTCATTTCTCATCCATATTTTTCTACTCCCTCTTCATCTCATGGCCCATCTCATATATCCTCCTCACTCTCCACTCACTATGTCTCTCCTCCATCAAGTCAAAATACTCCTCAGAGGAAAACATCACCCATGATTGATAGTGAAAAAGAGCAGTCTAATGAAAGCAGGCATGAAGTTAGTGAAGATGAGGAACATAGGGGCACTAAGCAAAGCAGTGAGCATGAACCAAGTGACAAACCACAAGGCAGTGACCATGAGTATACTATTGATGGTGAAGAAAGCTCACGAAAGGATAAGGAAGTCAGTGGCACTCAAAAAATTAATGAGGATGAAGATCAAAGCAGCCCTAAACAGAGCAGTGAAAATGAGTAAGGGAAAAGTGAAGATTCCAAACAGGGTAGTGATGATGAAGAGAAACAGGGTAGTGATGATGAAGAGTAGCAAATTAGTGATCATGATGGAAACCCACACATAGAGTCTAAGGAGAACAGTGAGGGAGGTGACAGCATGAAAAATGACAATGAAGACAGTCCCAATGAAGACATTCCTAATGAAGGCAGCCCTCAAAAAATTCAAGACAGTAAGGAGGGTAAAAAAGGAAGTCCACAGATAGGCAGTGAAGGCAGTCAAACAACAAAAATAGATGATGAAGTTGGACGCCCTAAACAAACTCAAAACGGTGAGGAAAATAGTGAATAGGGCAGCAAAGCAAGTGATGATGAAGGCAGAAATGTAAAAGATCAAGTTGAACAAGTGCAAGTGATAAAAACTCCTCTCTCTTCTCCTCAACACAGCCAAGATCATTTGCTAGCTTCCTCTCCTAGGCAAGGGGCCATGACTCTTCCTCCAAAAGTGGTGAAGCCTAAAAACACCAAATCTGCAAAGAAGAAGATCACTCCAGCAATGACTAGTAATTTCACTAGGGTGCTAAGAAATAGAGGCAAACTACCTAAGAAGAGTATTGTTGAATTTCCAAAAAGAACAAGAGCCAAGAAGTTTATCCAAAGCAAGGGCAAAGAAAAATTTGAACAGCAGGAGAGTAGTCATGAAAAATAAAGGGAGTTTGACATCATACAAATAGACAGTGATGTTGGAGATGATGAAGCTAGGATTCTTGAGTCACTTTTGCAAAACAGAGAAGCCCAAATCCATGACTTATAAACTGATCTAGAAAGGTCAAAGGACCTCATACATTTTCTACAAATGCAAAATAAACAAATGAGTGGGCAAATGGCAATTTATGAGGCCCAGGCATTCAAATGCCAAAGGGAAGCATACAAAGCACAGGTCAAGCTTGAAGATTATATGGGTGAATTTGATGATACTGAGGAAGAAGAGAAACCTGTAAGAAAAAGGCCTAGGACTATGGGTCTTAGGAAAGCTTTGGAGAAACAGAAGGAAGAAGAACCAGCCCTTGTTCGATCTTATCCTCTCACACAATTGCTTGCCCAAGAAATAGAAAATGATAAAGAATCATGGCTTGAAAGAGTGAACAAGAATTTGGAGGATAAATTAGAGAAAGCAAATAGAGACTTGGGTTTGCAAAGGAAGATGACCGGGCACTACAAGAAATTGAACCAATTTGCCCGAAGAAAACTCAAACTTGCTCAAGAAAGGCTCAAAACTGCCCGAAGGAGGCACCCGGTGAAAAAGGGGGAAAAAGGCATATCTAGGCTTGAAATCTTGGCCTCATCTTCCTTTCATGATTCTAAGAACCCATAAGGGGATTTCTCGCCAAAATTGAGCAAATTTTGACATAATTTTGTTTTTTGTGTTTTTTGGCCCTAATTGCACATTTTGCTAGGTGCTGCCATGGGTTCTAGGAGAATCCTCAGCTCATGAAAGTAATTTTTTTGGATGTATTAAATTTGGGGGTAGCTACCCACAAATTTACAGATCAAAAGGAGGTGTTTTCATCCCCCAAAGAGGCAAAAATCAATCAAAATTCACCTTTCTGCCTCACATATCAGCAGATGAGACCCTCATGGGTTTTTTCACTCAGTCCACCTTTTGATAGCTTCCAAGGATCATTTTGGGAAAAATAAAGTAGTTCCAGAAACTAGACATCTAGGGCTTTCCAACGAGATATCACAGGCCTCATTTTGACATCGGGAGGTCCCTCAAAGGTTGTCTGCAAAACAGGCTTCTTTCTACTGCTATGCTCTTGTATCATTTTGGCTAAAAAAGCAGTTTTCTGAATATGATCATCCAAATGTGAATTTAGCTATTTTTAACTCCATGTCAGAGATGAAATGTCAATTTTCTTTCTATTATTAGCTTAAATATATATTTTTGAAGATATTTTGTGCCTTGGGCTTTGCAAAGCCTCAAGGACAAAATCAGATATTTGTATTAGGCCAATGGCCTTCTAGATGCTCTAGGAGGGTTTATTTCTCTTTGGCCTATATAATCCAAGAGAATTCATTGTAACCAGAGGATGAGCTTGATGTTATAGAGAAATACATAGCATTACAAACTTTTAAGAAATACTTTGCTCATGAAGTGGATGATCTCTTGTTTGACTTGGATGGTGGAGAAGGATTGTTTGTAGGATTCCATGGCTTGGTGAATGGTATTGTGTTCCTTATCTATTATGTTTCCTTAGTTTATCATATGTGTTTCCATGCTTCTTGCTTGATGTAGTTCAGCAAAGAATATATTTGAGATATGCCCATGGAGGCACCTCCAGTTTCTTGATTCATTACAGCTTCTATGTTTTCATCTTTCTTAGTTATGTCAAAGAATTCTTAACTACTCTTTGATACCCTAAGAACTTGTTATCAATTTCATTAATGGTTATTATGTATGCTATCTAGTATGATTCATGATATGCCCTGATTACTCATATCTAATCAAAACTCCATCTCTGAAGTATTGGTTGTCTAGCTAAGTCAAAGAGGTCTTGTTTCGATCTTTCCCTTTGCCCATGCTTTGCAGTCTTATTTAAAAGTTCCCAATAGCTCAAAATATGATGTTTAGGAGTTCCCTCTTCATATATTGAGTCGTTTTTCTATCTTATTTGTTTTCCCAAAAGTCTGAAGGCGATTTTCCTAAAGTTAGAGGGTCTTATACTTCTATGTATCGCCTAATTGTTTATTTTCTGCATCTATCAGTTTGAGTTTCATTTATAGTAATTAATGGTTAGCCCTACCACAAGAATGTTTGTTGTTTAACTATTTATGCTTAAAACCTCTTTGTCTTTCACAAACTTAGTGTTCATCTCATTTCACTTTCACCCAAAGAATCCATTTATCTTGACCAAATCGGCCCCGCAATATACCTTTTCCACCATTTGAGACAGTCTCGACCTTTTCGACCCCATAGCCCAGTTGATCTGACAAATTTTTTATCTATTTATCCTTTGATTAGTTCCCCCTAAAAAACCTAAAACAAACTAAAAACATACTTAAAAACTAGCCTAAAATCAAATACATAAAAAGAAAACAAGTTTACATCCTTTGCATAATAGAGAGAGCCCTCTCTGAGTCCATGAAGGCTAGGTCCTAGAGCTCCAAATTTGGTTTGATGTTACCCTGTCACTTGGCTTGCCAATCTGCCAAATCACGAGACCCTAGCATAAACTATCTATCAAGTGGATCTATGGACTACCATCCATTGAAGTCCACCA
This sequence comes from Pinus albicaulis, assembly GCA_034641835.2. Taxonomy (NCBI): domain Eukaryota; kingdom Viridiplantae; phylum Streptophyta; class Pinopsida; order Pinales; family Pinaceae; genus Pinus; species Pinus albicaulis. The sequence continues at coordinate 1,283,402,894 of CM076579.1, forward strand.
CGATCAACGATCCTCACTTTCTTAATCCTGAACTATCAACAACTCTAGAGAATCGAATCTACTGGAAGCTACCACGATCAACGCGCCTCGCCCATTTTCTGCCGAACTATATAACCACCATTGGATTTGAGAAATATGCTCACTTATATTTTTTTTTCCTGAGTCCTCCAACTCTTCTCCTCCATGTGGTTCTCGTTTAAAATATTTTAGATTTGAACCGAGAACTGCTCAACATGATATCTGCAGCAACGTATCTTCAAAGCATAAACAAAAATCTAAATCTCCAATCTTTGAATACTCCACAAGAAGAAATACAACCTCAACAAACACTATACCAATTCACACTGCAACACTTCACTCACTGCATGAAAATGTGGTTGAAATAAGCTTCAACTCACTACTGCTACAACTACAAACTAGCTAAGAAATCTACATACTATGGCACACATGTAGCTTGCAGTCTCTTCTCCACATTCACACTCTCACAAAACAACTCAGCAATCAACTTATCCAACCAAACTCACAATGAGCTTCCTCCAATATGTATATGAACTCAAGCGCTCAACTCAATAATTACTTAGAACCACTGAGATCAACAATATTGTTCATATGCTAGATTAAATCTAGATTCAACTCATTGACCTTATTATCACTGGAAAATCAAACAAGCAAAGGTGACATTATTTAATGTCAGGCAAAAGGATTTACCGGACTGAAAGACATTAGAGAATATGAAGTATTTAAAAATCTCTAAGGTCTAAAAGGAAAAATCAAGTTGTGCACTAAAGGAACCAATGAAATTCCCCTTTGCATGCATAATTCTTTGATAAGCGCACCTTGTGCGGATTTTCCTTAAAAATCCACCCGACCTTGAAAGTGGCGAAAGTCACTTTCCGTGACCACAAGGCACACTCCAGGACATTGATCCCACACTTGAGTCTGCCTAAGGACAGCCGCCCAGACCTCCTTAGGACCTCAAGGGAGCACACAATGGAATAAATGTGGTACAAAATGGAATCACCCTCCTCTCTTGGGTCACCATCCACAATGTACCAAGAGAGGGAAGGAGGATTTGAATTCTCCTATAAAATGCCACCAAAAGATGAAAAATATGAGAACACATTGTTATGCTAGACAGAATTTCCCCAAGAAATACCAGTAGTGTGTGATCCAGAGCAAAGATAAGGGGGAATCAGTTGTTGGCCATCCAACAACTCGAATCCACCATAGTAGAGAGAGGGAGACTTTGCACCAAGGTAGCTCCGAAGTAAAGACATCCTTGCATTGGGGCTTGGAGCTCCCTAGTTTGAAGGGCCCCTTAGCAAGTGGGTTAAAGTTTCATCCTAATTTCCTACCAGCACTCAATAAGAGGGGATGTAAGCATCATCATTCGGATTATTGAATTTGTTTGACTATATTTAGAGATTTTGTTTTATTTGTTTTAGTTTTAGTTTATTTTTTATGTTTGAATATGCATGCTATTTCTCTATCTAGTATGTTTATGTTTTAGCATGTTCCACTAACTTGCTTGACTCCACCTCTTTTCTTCCTGTGACCAATAACTTAAGAGGGAAAAACCACCCCTCTTAAGCAAGTGTGATTTGGTACATTCATGCACCAAACACACAAACACAGGATTGGCGACTCCACTAATTTTTATTTCCAAGTTTATGTGGTTGTGTCTTTTTGCAGAGACCTCCATCTTTGTTGTGGAGCTGGGCTAGAAATGCCCCCTTTCTCTCCTTCACTTCCTAGTTCATCCATAGTGACAGGTTGAAGCTGAAGAGCTACCAAAAATTACTTTTCAGGAAAATTGCACATCTTTCTTACAGAGAGACGCACCCTAGTGCGTGCGTTCAGAGGTGACCTACGCGCAGCCTTTGTGCATATTTCAACCTTTTTCACGCGGAAACCAGAAGTAGTATTTTTTCCACTATTTCCATCTTTTATTTCTTGTAAAATTGACTCGTAGCCCATAATACATCTGTCAGCACTATTTTAGGTGCCGTGAAACTTGTTAAAGCTCACTTTTAGCTGCTTCTAGTAGTTTTAGGTGTTAGTTTTATTTCAATTTGATTTTCGCAAAGTTAAAAAATAGTTTAAGTAGGAGGAAAATTAACTTGCATTCCAAAATAATTTATGTTTTATGAATGTAGGTACCAAAAAACCTATTCAGTTAGCCAAATTAAGTGGCCCAAGTCCACGCATGCTTATCTAATTCTCTTTCATTTTTCTAGTGTAAAATTCATTAGTTTAGTTCAATTTTTGCACTAGGATTTCGGAACCAGGATCGAATTGTCGATAGAAGAGAAAGTAATATCTACTGCCTTTGCACCCTCGGGTGATCCTAAGAAAGCATATGAACACTCTATATTGACAACTGACCATCTCCCTATAGTTGACCATATATATTAACTAGGAAAAATTGAAAGCAGCCCATATCCGCGCATGTTTTTCTTTTGGGCAAGGAACAATAGAACATAGTTTAAATAGGGGATTTTAAAAAGGATCATCGCATATCCACATGTTCAAAGTATGTGCTTGTTCATTTTTTGTTCACACACATCCACACCCTAAGTAAAGTAAAGAAACATAAAATAACTTAGCAAAACTCACTAAATTCTCCCCACAGGGGCCACAAAATATTTTATAGTCTAAGTTAGGACCATGGGGGTAGGCATCTAATAAGCTACCTTGGTTAGTCTTCATCTTCAAACATAGAAGTTGAATATTTAGGGAACTTTCAAATCTGCCTATCAGCCCATGGAAAATAAAACCCGAGCACAACAGAGACCCGATTCAGAGGGGGTTAGGCTTAGGCCCAATGTGTGCAGTATCATTTGGGGCTACCTAACTAGGCTGATACTCTTTACTGGTAGCTAAACTACCAAGAAGCCTAAGACTCGAATTCTCACGTGGGACAGCAATGCTTAGTGGCCAAAATTAGGGCATCCTTTCCCTATAGGTGACAGTGCAGGCAACACTAGATCCTCTACCCTTACCGTGGTGGATTTTCTTTGGTTGATTGGGGGCGTTGCCAGCTATATTTCGAGATGTTGTGCTAGCATTCACAAGATATATTATCAAGGCTCAGTTACATTTGAGTGTGTGAGGATGATTAGGTCTTCTAGGATTTGAGTATCATATGCAAACAAAAAAAAAACCATATTTTTTATTGACTGATCACATAGTATTAATCTAAAGGGAAAATTTATTTTATTTTCGCTTTGTTTTATGTATGCTATCAAATTATTTATTTTCTTATAGTCTTTATCCTCTCAAATATTTCCAAAACCATACCTAGTTGATGCCATAATGGACCCAATTTGACCTCATCAATCTAGGTGCCTTTTGGACCTCCCCCAATTACCGAGAGGGATTCCAGGTCTTTTTCCATTTAGGCATCAAAGATGGAACATGGCCACAATTATTGGTTCATCCTTTATTGGGGAATATTTAATTGGGAACCCTAGTCAGTCTCCTAATGCCACACTGGTGAACACCCCCATAGGGTCACCACACACTACTCATCCCACAACCCCTAGCGGGCAGAGGAGTGCTACCCATTCGAGAAGCTAGGTGAATGCACAGCAGGGTACATCAAAAAAACACTCTATTCCTAACTAGAACATTGTTTTTTCACAAGTTGTAATGGCTACAACCTCGCAGTCACCTTACCTAGCTTCGTTAAATCTACCAGATTTAACCAAGTTGACAAACGACCCCATTGCACATAACCCCATATGGCCTCCCATGCCGACAAAGCTCCCTTTGGAAATTCCAAAATTTGAATGGAAGTAAGCAAAAAACCCCAGAAATCATGTTATGAATTTCCACCTATGGTGTTCGTCGAACAACATCGTTGACGATACTATTCGACTAACACTATTTCAACGTACTCTAACTGGAGTAACAGTGAAATGGTATATGGAGCAGCCCTCTCCTACACATGGAACCTTTAGCGCCCTCACTACTGCGTTCCTGACCTATTTTCAGCTACCCATTCACCACGATTCCGAAATGGAGTTACTGACACACTTTAGGCAAACCCCCGTTGTCCATATCTCAGACCATCTCCATGAATGGTGACGGTGTCATAGTTTGTGCAAATCCAAACTCAACAATCAAGTTATGTTAGACCTGTTCTTGCAAACTCTCACTATAGAGATTTCAAAGGATGTGGTGCAACAAAATCCCATATCCAAAGAGAACACCATCAATAAGGCCCAACAGCTCGAGCTGATCTATATGCAGTCAAGGTATATTTACAATATCCTACCGAACGCCCCGTGCCTACAAACTTACAAATAGTTTCTAGGTGCGTCGAACTCTACAGACAGTTTAATTGGGTCATTGACCCAAAATCACCTAAGCAGCAGCATTCAAAACCCCGGTTTACGCATATGATTCTAGCCAAAACATACCACAATCCGGCTACCAAAGTCATCACATACCTCTCCAAAATTTGACCAGTAGGGCGTCATTGTACCACAATCAGTATGGAGGACCCTATCCTCTGGCTCAGGGGACCCAGTACGCAGATATAAATGTTGACAGAAGAGCTCCCCCCCAACAAAAATTTACAAATCTTGGACAGAAATACGCCCAATCTCCAGCACAAGACCCACCCATGCAAAATAATGCACAGGTGAACTTTGTGCAACCATACCAAAACCAATCACGCCAATCATATGACCAGAAGAATCCAAATTATCCTCCTAACGCGGTTAAGAAAAAAGGAAAAAACAAGCCTAAAGGAAATATTGGACAGGGTGGCAACAATTAACAATGCCCTCCGTGATCTCAGACTAGAGGAAAATCCAACCGAAATCAAAACCAGGAGACAAGCAACCCCCAAAGGCAGAACAAGAGGGAAATTCTTTGGATGAACCACTCTTGTTCGATGTATGGTGAGTACGGCCATTACAATCACCACTGTCCCGAGCTCCCTGAGCCGAAGAAGCTACAGAGTAACTGTGGACAAGGGGGATCCTCCCAGCAGACAACAGTCATGCAAGAGCCTTTCCCCCATCAAGGTACAATTATCACATAGCAACAAACTCCCGACGATTCTAGAAAAAAAAACCACAAAATCTACGACTGACGAAGAAATGTTTTTTTAAACACTGAATCAAAATTACAACGCCCCACCATACACCAACACGTCAGGGGCTAGTACCAGTGCGCTAACAACAACTTTGACCATATCAAATATGCCTATTGAACCTTTGCCAAAAATGGCTAAGGGACCAACTAGGCAGGCAGGAAACTATTCCAAAGTGGCCCATAACTATAGCATTGTGGATGATCTGGCTCAATCTCCCGCCGCTATGTCAGCTTTGGAGGCACTACAACAAAAAGACCCTCTAGCGGATATTTTTGAGGAACCCTTTATAAAAATACCCCAGACATATGTTTCTAGTAGAGGTTAATAGAGGAGGTTGGCAGGCAGAGGTTTTTGCGGATATTTTTCGTCCTGTGTGTTAAACAAGAGAAAGCACTGGTGCACACAAAGCATTGGCACACCAGACACCATGTGCTCCATACACACCCACCAGTGCATCTTATTACTGTAGTGCACTGGTGCTTTACAACTCTTCCAGACCGGTGCATCATAAAACACCACGCCAAAACAGAAACTGCTCGGTGCGGTCTTACGCAACTACACCGGTGCGCCTATAAAACCCCGTGCACCGGAACACGGTTAAATAAAAACAAATTACGGCCAAAAAACCACATTTTTCACTTTTCTCAATTCTCCACAACTCTCAAGCACCAGTGCAATTTATCCTTGTCCGAGCTTCCCTGACATCAGTGCTCCCATTGCACCCATTGCATGCACTGTTGTTGTGCATTGCCAACCAATATCTAGCTTGAATTTTTCAAAACGGTGGGAAAAATTTATTTTGCAAATTCTACAGCCAATATGCCTCCTCGACGGCCAAATGTATAGGTATTTTTCATGTTTTTCCATATTTAAGCCTTTTAGCAGATTATAATTTCAAATAACCTTAAAATTAACCATTTAAAATAAAAAAATAAATTGTCGCATGGTGCGCTCGAGCCGCTCGGCTCAAAACAGTTCGCGGCGTTGCCTGTAAATTTACAATCTGCCCTGCAATTGGTGCTAACGATTTCCGCAATGGTTCCAGGGTGGTACCAAAAGGCACATCATGTTATTTTAAAAAGTTTTAAAAAGTGTGGTGCGGTCGTTTACTCGGCCACACCATCGACCATCTGGAATAGTTGAAATTCGGTGCGTTGACATAAATATCTGCCCTAGGGTAGGAATTTTTGTCAGTGCACCACATTCCGCATTTCGACGGGGTCAATGGTGCGGCCTAGTAAAAGACCACACCGTTGACTATGTAATGATGTCAGGTGTTTGGTGCATTGACCCAACTATACGCCCCAGGGCATAGATTTTAGTCAGTGCACCGCACTCCTGACACCGTACATAGTCAACGGTGCGCTGAAAATTTTCAGGTGCACCACCACCTATGTGCGACAAAAAAAATGCACTGGAACTGGTGCATGACTGTTTTTTGTGGCGCACTGACTATTTTATTTTATTTTTCCAAAAAATATTATATATATCTATATATATATGTTCCTAAATACATGTCTCATTTAATAAAAAAAATTGTATTTAATATTTCAATCTTTCAGAGACATGAAAGGAGAGAAGAGGGGGAACAACAACAACAAAAGGTGGAGTAGTATGACATGTTTCGGCTGTGGGAGGAATGAGAGAGGGAGAGAGATGTGTACCCTCTCCCTATTAAAAAAACTACCCAGGGGCTACTAAGGCAGGTAGGCCTCCTCAAGTTTTATGAGGAGGCTACTTCCCTAAAGGGCCATGGTGTATTTTTGAGACATCTTATCCGCAGGTGGAATGCCCACCGACAGGCTTTCCAGGTTGGTCCTAAACAGTGGTACATGCCCACTAAGGAGGACATCTATTTCATTACAGGGCTATCAAGGAGAGGGGTGGATTTTCCCTCATTCCCAGAGGTTCCAGTTGGCTATGTAGTAGGGAGTCAGTTGGTGTACTCCCAGAGATACATTAGTGCATATATATTGTCTCCTTCAAATTTTTAGGTCTCCGGAGGTCAGTTACGTATTGGTGCATTTGGTAGTGAGGAGGTGAGGTGCCTCTCACTTCTGATTTCAACCATTTCACACAACACCAGTGACGGGAAATGCATTAGTTTCTTGCTTCTATATTATGTTGATTCTTTCTTACAGAAGCCATCACTTGTCAGGTGGTATACCATTTTTTTGTGGCAGTTATGTACAGCCTTAGATAGATGTCATGATCATGCACAATGGATGGTCAACTTTCCTTTATATTAAAATATTTTTTGTTTATTTTTTGAGAGGTTTCCAAAGACGAGGCCTACTTTTTTTCAGCAACCTCGTAGGCCAATGTTCGAGGCACGGATGCACATGTCGGGGCAGATGATGCCCAAGAGGGGCAAGACTATGTTTCCAACGAGGATATCACATGATGCATTGGAGTTGCTAGCCAGTGTTGACGAGTTTCATCCCTTCCTTATGGTCCCCTGTCCTTATGCTGGTTTGGATTAGCGAGGGTGTGCCAACATCCTCTTCACAAATGATGAGTCGCTGGATGATAGAGGTAATATTACTATTTTATTTAAATTTATTCTAACATTCTATTTAATTTGCTTTTATTAAATTGTGTAATTAAATTTTCTAATTATTGTTGTGTACTTGTATATATTTTGCAAAAAATGGGTCTTTTGATGGCGAGGACATGTCATCACCACCACATGACCTAGGTGTGGATCCCGATGATGATCAGGGCATGCTAGATGTCGAAGATCATTAGGAGGCTAGTGCAGAGAGACCTGCTCCTGCTAGTGCGCCAACACCGCCTTTTGCTAGGCGCGGTTGGCTTGATAGCAAATACAGGATGGACTTGGGAAACCGACTCACTACATTTATTGTTGAGGCGGGCATCAGGCCCGTTAATATGAAAGACATACAAGCTGATGGTAGGCTATTATGTTGTGTAACCAGCTCCAAAAATAGAATAAAAATGATATCAACGCCTTAGAAATAAGCCACTTCGAGGGGGCAACCTCCAATACATTACATAAATGAACAATTATTGGATCATCCAATTTACAAAACCTCCTTTCTATATATAGGAGTCCATGGGGCCATAATGTAATCCTAGATGACCTAACAATAATAATTTAAGGGCACAATAATAATAAAATGGGGGTTACAAGGGTAAAATAATAACAATAAGGGGGTTACACTAACAACAATAAGGGACTATACTAGTAATATAGGGACCTAACATGCCCCTCTCCTTCAAAAAATTGTTGTCCTCAACACTTGAGTAGCTCTGGGTGCTTCTGTATGAAATTCTCATCCTCCCATGTAGAATCTTCAGTGGGTAAGTTCTTCCACTTGATGAGATACTCTGAAATTGATCGATTCCGTAGCTGTCGAGTTCTTGTTTCCGTGACCGCTTCAGGTTCCAATATGATTTTTCCTTTCTCATCAAGTTCTGGAAATATTGTTTGAACTGGAAGATTTTCACCTATAACCTTCTTTAAGCATGAAACATGGAAAACTGGATGTACTCGCGAAGAAGCAGGAAGCTCCAATTTGTATGCCATAGTACCAATATTTTGCAACACCTTGTAAGGACCATAGTACTTTGGCGATAATTTATTATCCTTCTTTGTTTGCTTGAGGGACATTTGTTTGTATGGTTGTAGCCGTAAAAATACCCAATCTCCTACATCAAAACTTCTCTCGCTACGATGTTGATCTGCCTGTTGTTTCATTCGATTTTGTGCCAAATTCAGGTTATCCTTTAAGAGTTGGAGAACTTCTTGCCGATGCTCGATGTGATCTTCCACTGCTTGAACCTTCGAATTTTCCCTTAAAGATGATGTGATGGATGGTGGATGATATCCATAAAGTGCCATAAATGGGGCCATTTTTGCTGCAGTATGGAAGGAAGTGTTATACCACCATTCAGCAAGAGGTAACCACTTGACCCATTGTGTTTGTTTATCAGATACAAAACAACGAAGATATCCTTCCAAACATTTATTTACTATCTCAGTTTGACCATCAGATGAGGATGATAAGATGAGCTATGAGCTAATTGAGTACCCAAACAAGAAAATAACTCCGTCCAAAATTTCCAGTAAAAATGGGATCTCTGTCGCTCACAATAACCCTTGGGCTTCCATGTAGCTTTTGAATTCTATCCATAAATGTAGTAGCAACTGTACTTGCTTTAAATGAATGAGATAATGCACAAAAGTGTGCATACTTGGTAAGTCTATCAACTACCACCATGATGACACTCTTTCCTTCGGACTTAGGTAAACCTGTGATAAAATCCATTGAAATCTCCTCCCAACGTTGACTTGGAATGGATAAAGGTTGTAGAAGTCTTGGGGTCTTAATTATTTCCACTTTATTATGCTCGAAAACCAAACATTCCGCCACAAACTTTTGAATATCAGATTTAAGGCCATCCCAAAAAAATTCTTTCTTCACCCTGTGGTAAGTTTTTAAAAATCCTGAGTGTCCTCCTAAAGGAGAAGTGTGCAATTCCAGAAGAATCTTTTGTTTTAGTTGGGAATTTTTACAAAGATATAAGCGATCTTTGTACCATAAGGAATCATTTTTCCAACTAAATGTATCAGATGTACTAGGATCTTGCTGCAACTTTTGAATGAGTGTCCACACATCTTTGTCCTTCTTCCATTCATCTCTTGCTTCGGTTATCCAATCTGGTTGGATAGTAGAAATGGCACAAAGCAATGCTTCCACCTTTTCATTCTTTCTTGAGAGTGCATCTGCAACAACATTAAGCTTTCCTTTTTTGTAGATTATTTCAAAGTCATAACCCAACATCTTTGTGACCCATTTTTGCTGCTCTTCTGAAGATAGTCTTTGTTCCAAAAGTGTTTAAGACTATCATGATCAGTTTTTACCTTGAAGTGTCTTCCCATTAGGTAAGTTCGCCATTTCTTTAGTGCATGTAGTATTGCTAACATTTCCTTCTCATAAATAGGTTTCTGTAAATACTTTCCTTTGATTGGACAACTTTCAAAAGCAATGGGTCTCCCTTCCTGCATTAAAACTGCACCAATTCCATTTCCTGAGGCATCACATTCCACAATAAAGGTTTTTGTGAAGTTTGGTGTAGCTAAGACCCGTGCTAGGCACATTGCCTCTTTAAGACGTTCAAAGGCCTTAGTTGCTTCAGGAGTCCATGAAAATGCATCTTTCTTCAATAATGTTTTTAGAGGTGCTGCTATTCTCCCATAATTCTTAACAAACTTGCGATAATACCCTGTTAACCCGAGAAATCCTCGCAACTTCTTTATGGTTGTGGGGACTTTCCATTCCTTAATGGCTTTAATTTTGTTAGGTCTACTTTAACACCCTCGTGAGATACAATATGACCCAGATATTCCACCTCTTGTACTCCAAAGAAACATTTGGATTTTTTTGCATATAATTGTTTCTCCTGCAATAGTTTGAGCACCCCGTCAACATGTTCAACATGATCCTTCCAAGACCTCCTGTAGATTAGTATATCATCAAAAAATACTAGCACAAATTTTCTAAGGAAGGGTTTGAAAATGGAATTCATCAACCCTTGAAATGTAGAAGGTGCATTGGTAAGGCCAAAAGGCATCACCAAAATTCATAATGACCCTCATGAGTTCGAAATGCTGTTTTTGGAATATCTTCAGTCTTCATTCTAATTTGATGATATCCTGAACGAAGATCCAACTTGGTAAAATAAATTGCTCCATGTAATTCATCCAATAATTCATCAATCACAGGAATGGGAATTTTGTCTTTAATGGTGAGCTTATTGAGCTCCCTATAATCTGGACACATTCGCCATGATCCATCCTTCTTGTGTACCAATACTACAGGAGCAGAGAAAGAACTTTGACTAGGCTGAATTATACCCGCCTCTAACATTTCTGCAATCATACGTTCAATTTCACTCTTTTGGAAGTAAGGATATCTATAAGGCCTGATGTTTGGAGGAACACTTCCTGGAATCAAATGAATAGCATGATCATGATCACGAACAGGTGGGAGTCCTTTGGGAGTTTCAAACACCTTGGAATGATTGTCCAAGACTTGTTGGAGATCTGCAGAAATAGATGATTTTGATGTTGGAATTTCTAGTGAGCATAATTGTGCAATTACGCCTCGTTGTTCTTTCTTTAGAAGCTTTGTCATGACATTAGAGCTTATTATCCTTCCTGGCTTCCCCGCAATACCCCGTAATTCGACTTCCTTTCCTTCTGAAAAAAATTTCAAGAAAAGTTCTTGAAAATTAAAAGCTACCGTCCCCAAGATTGTAACCATTGTACTCCTAGTACAACATCAGCACCTCCCATAGGAATGGCAAGCATTGGACTAGTCAATACATATTCCCCCATGGTTAGCTTGATATTATGGCATTTTCCAGAGCAATTTATAGTTCCTCCATTTGCAACCATCACTTGAAATTCTGGTGCTGGGTATAGGAAACAATTTAATTCCTTGGCTACCTTAAAATGAATAAAATTATGGGTGCCACCTGAATCAATCAACACTATTACCCTTTTCTTCTTTATATGTCCTTCTATCTTGAGAGTTTGAGGAGTGGTAATTCCTGCTAGTGCATTACACGATATGGTCGGATTCATTTCTTCCTCTTCTAGGGGTGGTTCCTGGTGTATATCCTCTTCTTGTTCATTTTCTTCTTCTTCTTCACAATCTATGTAAAATAATTTCTTCTCAGCACACTTATGACCTTTAGTGTATTTGCTATCACAACTGTAGCAAAGCCTTTTTGCTCTTTTTTCTTCCAATTTTTGTGGTGTCAACCTTGTAGGTTGTGGAAATCTAGGCGTAGCAACACTTCCTTCTTTATAGAATTGAGCGGTAGGCTTCCTTGTCGCCATAATTTTACATTCAACTTTTCTTGCCAACCTGAATGCCTTCTCCAATGAATCAGGTTCCAAAACGCGAACTTCATGTTGGATGTTATCCTTTAAAATGCCTATGAAGAGATCAATCCTGTGTTCCTCTGGAATATCAGTTACCCTTATATTCAATTTTTGGAAGTCCTCAATGTGCTGCCCCACTAAACCCTTTTGCTTGAGATTTATCAATTGGCTAAAGAAGGTGTTGCTCTTTGTATCCTCATAATGTGCTATCATTTCTTCCGTAAAAATTGACCAAGTGACAATTTTTTTATGGGAGCAAAGCCATCGATACCATACAAATGTATTTTGTTCTAAATGTAAAGTTGCAATGCGTACCTTTGTGTGTTTTGCACGTTATGGAGATCAAAATATTGCTCCATCTGTAGTATCCATGTTACAGGATCCTTTCCATCAAACTTCCTCATATCCATTTTTGGAATCTGGTGGTTCTTCCCGCCAACATTAGAGTTTATGAAATCACGATTAACATTTATTTTGTTCTCATCATGAAGTTCTTCTACTATATTTCCACCATTAGGAATCATTTCTTGTTTTAAGCTTGTCATCAAGCCTTCCATGTATGCTTTTAGATCATTCTTCATGTTTTCCATGTTGTCTTTCATGTCCACTTCCATGCCATCCATCTTAGCTTCCACTCCATCCATCTTAGCTTCCATGCCTTTCTTCAAACCGTCCATCTGCACTTCCATGCCTTTCTTCAAAACTTCCATTTCATTTTTTGTTGCTCTTTGCGAGAGTGAAATATGTTGCACTTTCTCTTGTAATTTTGATAGATCGTGTTGCAATTCTTCATCTTCATGAGTCATAGTAGAGCCTTTTGAAGGCTTAATGGGTGTTGAATTCTTTTTAGGGGCCATTTTAGAACCCAATATTGATATCTATTTTATAAGAAGCCCTTGGAATCAATTCAACTTGATTCTTCAAACAAGACTTATGCAATTCGGAAAAAAAAAATACACACCTTTTACTTGCTTTAAGGAGCTCGATATTGAAATTGAATTATCTCTGTAATTGAAAATCTTCGATATCTGAAATTCAGCCCTGTAGTAGCCCTCTAAAGCTTCTTTCAAATGCCATAGGTATGACTTGATTTGGATTCTCCAAGACAAAGTTGTGTCCAATCTCCCACAATGACCTAATTCTGGACTGGTTCAGTAGAGCGAACTTGTACAACTTGCCACGTGTCACTGTTTTGTCCTTTGTCTCTGAAATTGATAGCCAAGAAACTAAAGTCTGTTTGATTGTAACCAATTTTTACGGCACTCTAATCCAATCCCTAGAGAGAGAGTTATTGAACTTTTCCCACGATCACCTCTTTGAGATGAAATTCAATAGCCTGAAAAATCACTACCTTCCACAGATCATATCTCCAAAAATATTGCGAACCAAGTTCTGAAATTTTTTGATGAATTTCCTCAGGATTTCAGCTTCGTACCATATGAATTTCAGACTCTGACCCTTCGTAAAAAAAAATTTATAGCGCAAATGCCACGATGACCTGTTTATGAGCCTGAAAAAATACCTAACTTCCACAGATGATATCTCCTCACATATTGCGAACCAAGATATGAAATTTTTAGACAACCTTCCTCAAGATTTCAGTTTCGCACCTTAAAAATTTCAGCTTCTGAAGCTTCGTAGAAAAAAAGTTATAGCGAAAATTCCACGATGACCTGTTTGGAGCAGCGAAACCCTAGAATCCAAAAGCTCTGATACCAAATGTTGTGTAACCGGCTCCAAAAAGAGAAGAAAAGAGATATCAACACCTTAGAAATGAGCCACTTCGAGGGGGAAACCTCCAATACATTACATAAATGAACAATTCTTGGATGATACAATTTACAAAACCTCCTTTCTATATATAGGAGTCCATGGGGCCATAATGTAATCCTAGTGGGCCACAATGTAATCCCAGCCGACCTAACAATAATAATTTAAGGGCACAATAATAATAAAATGGGGGTTACAAGGGTACAATAATAACAATAAGGGGGTTACACTAACAACAATAAGGGACTATACTAGTAATATAGGGACCTAACATATTACATATATGGAGAGGCATGTCACATGACATGTACAGCGTGATGCGGCATGTCATAGGATCTACGACCTTAGTTACGTGGTTGAGGAAGACCATTGCAAATTATAGGTGTGGTCAAGACGCAACACGTGATCAAAAGTCTGCGAGCAACAACTAATCATCTGATGATTGTTCACCTCACGCCGCGTCAGATGAGAAGCCTCCACTAGCATCTTAAAATAGTCATCATGGGGAGCAAGTTGGACGATCAACCATGTCTAATCAGCAGCCTGCAGCATCCAACAGTACTCATGATCATGAGCAGGCTGGACCATCGACCGTTGAGGCTGCACCATTGAGTGAGCAGGCCTTGACTAGTACTGATATTGATGTTGTACCACTAGCTTATCCATGAAATTTATATTACAGTTGTATATTTTTTACATTATTCAGTTATATGTGTGTGTGTGTGTGTGTGTGTGTGTGTGTGTGTGTGTGTGTGGTCCATGTATTTTATGTTCATGTTACAGTTGTACTTAATTTACATGTTGGTGATCATCATGATGTGTATATTGTTAGGTCATGTTATATATGTTCATTTAATGTGCAGCTTGCAAATATATGTGTATGTGATAATATGAGTTATTTGACATGAGATGTATATTTGATATTTGCGTTGTGATGATGTTATACAATGCTAATTGTGTTTTGTTAGATGATCATGATCACGATGATGTTAGCAAATTTGAATGTGTTTTTTAGTCCAATATGATGTTTGTACGATGGTTATCATGATCGTGATGTTTATTAATTAATTTAATATTTAATGCCCATGATATTTATTAAATATTATGTCGTGATTGTAATTGAAATTTTAATTTTAATTGCATGTAAAATTTTAAAATTTTATTTGTATTTGTAATTCTAATTTTAATTCTAATTGTATATATGACAAATTGTAAAATTGTAATTCTAATTCTAATTGTATGTAAAATTCTAAAATTGTAATTGTATTTGTAATTGTAATTTTAATTGTAATTGTATGTAAAATATTTGTAAAATTGTAATTCTAATTCTAATTGTATGTAAAACATTTGTAAAATTTTAATTGTATTATTGTGAAATGATTATAATTGTAAAATTTTAATTTTAATTATAATTGTATGTAAAACTCTTAAATTGTAATTGTAATTCTAATCATAATTGTATGTGAAATTGTAAAATTGTAATTGTAATTGTAATTCTAATTCTAATTTTAATTGTAATTGTATGTAAAATATTTGTAAAATTTTAATTGTATTACTGTGAAATGATTGTAACTGTAAAATTTTAATTGTAATTGTAATTGTATGTAAAATTCGAAAATTGTAATTGTAATTGTATGTGAAAGTGTAAAATTGTAATTCTAATCGTAATTGTAATTGTATATAAAATATTTGTAAAATTTTAATTGTATTAATGTGAAATGATTTTATTAAAATTTTTAAATTTGTAAATTTGTAAAACTGTAAATAATTGTAAAATAATAAATCTAGAATAATATGATTTTTTGCAACGTAATAAAGTTTAGAAAATAATGAAAATAAATTCATGTACTTTAGAATTATCATTATTTTATTATGATCTTACATACCAAAAAAAAAAAACTTTATACAGTACGCCATTTTTATTGAGATCAACATAATTGCAAATTATCAAGTGAAATATTGATTTTAACATTAATTCAAAATACATATTATAATGTTTTGAAAAAAAGGAGTTTTATAAGGTATAAGGTAATTAAGTCCTCTTATTTATAAAACCCATTTTAAAAAGTATAAATATTGATGAATTAATAACACGTGTACCATTTCACATGTACTAATTCCATTGAACAGATTTTAGAAGAATTCAAGTATATTACCATTGTGTTACCTCTTATAGATGCTAATTCCATTTCTTCACCATATTAGCAAAAAATAGAAAGAGTAATTTATTTCACCATAATAACACACAACTTTCAAAAAAGAAAACACTCCATTCTATTTTTGCAGGCATTTTACGCAAATGATGGGCATTTCTATGGAGTTTTATCCATATTCTGCAATTTAATGAGGGTTCGAGGGAGCTTACAATCCTGTATTTGTTAGTAATTGCACCCTTTGGTAGAACCAAAGAAAATTCATGCAGATTCCTCAGCGAAGTAGACTAGCCATAATCAATTCCTTCGCGACCTCAACATAATAAATAGATATGCATGTCAAAGGCTCCTGTTGGCCTTTTCTTGTTGCAAGTTGTGGAAAGGTTCAAGTTTCTTTTTCTGAAAGAAGAAGAGGTGTAGTTTTGAAAAGAAATGGCCCAAATATTTTCACAGCAAAATGTACATTTACAACATGTCTAAAAACTAAAATATCTCCAACTTGAATAAACTGCTCAAAAACAAAACTTTCCCAACCATTTGTGAAAACTGCCCACGTCTTAGCATAGCACAGGTTCAAATGCCACAATTTCCCACTTGGGCCCTGTAGTATGGCATATTCACATGCCCCATATTGCATTCACTCCACATAATCAGTGGGGACATCCTGCAATAAAAAAAATGCATTGGAAGAGTAGTTATTTCCATCAAGAATTTATCCAATTCTAATTCTCAATTCTAATTCTAATTCTAATTCTCAAGAATAAAAAAAATTGTAATTCTAATTGCATATTTCCATCAAGAATAGACAAAATTCTAATTCTCAATTTATATGGTTGGAGTTCACTAATTTTTGGTGTACATACCTAAAAGTAATTTTAGTGCCTTAACCACAAATCGGTGTTAATTTACAGATAACATCACCAGTGTGTTTTAGTTACTGTGCATCGGTGCCATGTTATCAATGGACGCACCGGTGATGAATAACCGCAAATAAAAAAACGCTACTCTATTTTCTTTAGATGAAAAAAAATTGGTAAATTGAAAAATGGGCAAAAAAATATTTTCGAAAATCTAATTTCATAAAACAATTCTTTAAATACTAAACACTTTTCATTATTTCACTAATTTTGTAAAAAAATTCTGCCAGAGATTTGCAGGAGACATACCTGGAGCAAGAGAGCACAAGAGCAATGTGGAGCAGCAAAATACATTCGAAAAAAAGTATTCATACAATCATAATTCCAAACCTCTGGTGATTCAAACCCTGTAGCATAGAATTTCAAACAATCTCGTGATTAAATTTCATTAATTTTTTTACTTTTTCTGCAGTTTTATTGCGAAGTTAGAAAAAAATTTCAATTTGTTTTTCATTTTCAGAAACAGAAAAAAATAAATAAATAAATAAATAAAAATAAAAATAAAAAATCTATTTTTACCCTAAACCCTTCATTCTTTTTGTTTCTGCCATTTCTTCTCCCTGTTTCTGTGATTTCATAATTAGGGTTTTTCATTTTATATTGACATCCAACCCACAGGACGACTTGTATAGTCGGATCCCAATCCATGTTAGCCCTTGTGTGAATTTTTGAAAAAAAAGGATTTTTTTTTTATCGGTGTGCCCTGCGTAACCTAGAGCACCAGTGCATTGTATTATCCCAGCGCACTGTGCTAGTACTGTGTAATAAAAAAATTAAAAACAATTTTTTTTAAATCAGTGCGCCATATTGAAAATAGGGCACCGGTGCGCTAGGTTACGAGGGGCACACCGATAATGTGCTATTTCATTATAGCGCACCGTGAACGTGTTGTTTCGCAAAAAATGTTTTCTTGTGTTAATCGGTGCACCATGTAACATATAACGCATTGCATCGGGTCTCCTAGTTGATAGGGAGCATCGTATGGTGGTCCCTTGTTTGCGCAAGGCGTTTATGCTACAAAAACTAACACTGGACGATTTTTATTATTTTCTCGGTGTTAATCGGTGTGGTGGTTAACATGTAACACACTGGTGCGCCTTTTTCACATAGAACACCGTATAGTCTATTATTCTATTTGTGTGGTGCATTTATAAGACCCCCACGCACCGAGGTCGGTGCGTACATCATGAACGGCGCACCAGTTTCTTGAGATTTATTTTTTACCTTAAAAGTTGACAATTTATTTATAAATATATTAATGAGTGATATGGTATTGTTTTCATATTGATAAAGAAATGACTGACAAGAGATCAAGTAACAAAAATATTGATAACACATCAAGAAAAGCAAAAAAGGCTAGTAATTTAAATTCTTTACAAAAAATATTATTTTTTAACTATATGTAAGTTTAACTAATATGTATTTTTTATTGTGTATCATGCAGAGCCACAAAATGATGAAGCTCGATAAGATTATTTCTGATCTAGGACTAAAAGAGTGTAAAAGGTTGATGGAAAAATTGCAAAAGGATGCATTAGGTGAATGAAAAAATACTATCGATCCAATATGAGTTTCTTTTTTTTAACTTTCATTAATAATAACTTAAAATTATTAGATAACATGTGTCAAACAGTCTATTAATTCACATATGTTTAATTTTCTACAAGTACCAACAACTTAGAAAATGAACGTTGTTCTAAGAAAAGAAAAAAAATAGAACATGCAAATGAAAATGAATTTCTCCTTAGCTCATCTAGAGTGGTGCTAGAGGTTAACGAAAGGGGGAAAAGATTTTACAAAAGTTTGAGGGATCTAGTGGAACGAATGTATAGATGTTCTTTCCACTTACAATAAAAAAATCAATCCAATGAATCCAAGAACCAAATTTTATCTAAACTACAGGAAGAGTTTCCAAAGAATTGGTCAATGAGACATGTCATACTTTTAATAGCAAAAATGTACAACAACAAAAAGAAGGAATGGAAAAGTAATATTCCTTTAAATGTTTGTCTAGAATTATTTATAAATATCACTTTTGTTATATTTACTTTTCATATATCAATATAAAAATTAAATAGTTTATTGTCATGTTACATTTTCAGGAAGATTATGAAAATCTCAAAATATGAACGAGCTGATATCAAAAATATGCCAGTAGTAATGTCCAAAAATGTGTACAAGGAGATGGTCAAAGAAATGGACAAAATTGCATCGCAGGAGGATCCATCTCAACAACAACGTGCTTCAAATGTAATATGTAATCATTGAAATTTTTCGATCATTAGGTACAATAAATAAACAATTTAGCATTAAATATTCATTTTCAAGTATTTTCTTGCAGAAAATAAAATAAAATGGAACCCATTCAGCACATAAAACTGGATGACAAGGAAGAAAAGGGTTGATATCTAAGTTTGTGAGTATTTGTTACTTCCTTATAACAACTTAACTAGATTGTATTTTTGTATTTTTTAAGTTGTTTTACAAAAATCATCATTGAATGTCTTAAAGCAGGTGCTAACATACAAAGAAGAACCATCAGAAGAATTTATTGAAATTGGGTTAAATATGGGTTGTGAGTATATGTTGGCATATCAGAAATTAATTGTGGAATTTGTAAGCATCTATCAATCTTGTTTTATTTAGCTCTGTCTATAATTAATATAAAAAAAAAATCCTTTATATTAAATATATGATTTATTATGGGGTATAAAACTTGCAGGAAACAAAGTATGGAACTGCGCCAACAGATGAAATCTTGAAAGATGGCATTGTACATGGTTTTGAAAGAATGTGTATAGTTTATGAGTCAATCGTTGCTATGGTATGTAATTTCTTTTCGATTTACATTGATTTATATTATTTAATATTGCAATTTTCATTATTCTCACCAATATATATATACACTCATTACAGTTTATTTTTATGTTTGTGGATGGAAGGTGAAGAAGAAGAAAACAATCAACACCGTGAACTAAACATTCTGAAAATAACCCAAGTCATGGAAGTAGCTCTAGCAGTGACAAAAATTCAAGCTAAGAATGATGATCACTATGTTTGGATATCAAAGCAAGGCATTGTATTTTTTGAAATATTTGTCTGTGAAATTAGACATTTTGTGGAATGTAATGGACATAGTGTCCCAATTGAAAGACAAAGGGATACCAATAACTGTCCTATTTTGTATGAAAAAGATTGTCTTATATATATATATATATATATATATATATATATATATATATATATATATATATATATATATATATATAATATGTTTTAATTTATTCTATTGCATTCTCCATTGTTGTTGTGAAATGTAACACCACTGAATAAATTTATGGATGATTAAATATTATAATGAAGAGATGTGAGATTTGATGATATGATATAACAAATTAATCTAAAAATCACATTCAAATGCACTAATAAAAATTTAATTCATATGAATACTGTTATAAGATATATATGTGTTGACTTTTGATGAATAATGAATTTTTAAAAATCACAATAATTATGATATGATATAACAAATTAATCTAAACATCACATTCAAATGCATTAATAAAAATTTAATTAATATGAATATTTTTATAATATGTGTCTACTTTTGATGAATAATGAATTTAAGAAAATCACAATAATTGCAGTGTCATAGGTCGATGTTTCTAAAAAATACAAAATGAACACCGGTGCATGTCAGTTATTGTACACTGGTGTGTTTGTATGCTGCAGCGCACCGATGTGTTTCTACGACCTATGGGCACCACACAAATACTAAAACCAATTAAAAATCTCGGTTCGTTTATGCGGTACTGCGCTCCGGTGCATTTATGTGGGACTACGCACTGGTGCATTTGTACGACCTATGGGCACCACACAAATACCAATACCAATTATAAATCTCAGTGCATTTTTCTGATACGAAGCACCGGTGCATTTCTATAAGTCTACGTACCAGTGCCTTGATACGACCTATGGTACCACACAAATCCAAAGACCAATTAGAATGGTCGCGTGCGTTGTATCACCAACACTGCGCCCAGTGTCATTTTATACCTTGACGGCCCGGTGCATGCACCTTTGACCGCCCTGGGCCACCTTCTAGATGACATGCACTGGTGCGTTGAAAACTTAATAGCACACCAATGAAAAAAAACATCTGTAATAACCTCTGGCCACCCATTTTTTTATTTGTGTTGAATTTCCCTTAAACGTTCCACCAAAACCTCCGTAACCATAAACGGATGTTGTAGAAAATGTTTTTTGACAATTTTGGCCAGTTTTATAACACTAAAAACCTCCTTTATAACCTCCACTAGAGGGTCTTTTCCTTGAAGTGAGGTGTTACAATCATGCCCAAATCAACAGAAAGTCTTACTTTTCGCATTAGGCACCATCGACCTTGTCGATTCACGCATGATGGCTTTTCATTTAGATAAAGTCACCCCTAGACTTTCTTCAATGGTCACCTTTTATATACCAGTATCAATCCAAAACATTACCATATCGATTTATCGTTGATGAAGGTGCATCCACATGCATCATGTCAAAGAACGTTTGGAAAAATTTAGGGTCTCCCGAACTAAAGCCATCAGACATCACACTTAGAGAATACGATGGTCTCCCTTCATCCCACGTCAATCTCTACCAAAATGTCTCGTTTTTCTTAGCCGAAAATATGGTCCTTATAGACATTGAAGTCTTGGACACCTAATTGGACTACAATATACTCCTTGACCGAAGTTATATGTACGCCATGTCAACCATCGCCTCCTCCGTCTTCTATATTATGATGTTCCCCCATGAGGACCGCATCGTTACTGTTGACCAATTGACACATAGTGAAAAGCGGCCCCTAAAAAATACCGACGTCATTCTACCCTGTGTAGACACATATGCTAACGTGCTTACATGGTACCAAGAATATGGCCTGGCCATTTCAAACCGTCGTCCATCCTAGGGTCATTCCTAAGAGATCCCCCTATAATACATGAGTCATCACCTGATGTCATAGGGGCTCCAGTGTGCATGATGTCCACGTAAAGCACCTAAGTTAGTCAAGACATAGAGACGAGCAGTAATAACACTGATTCCTCGGCCATGGCAGCCTCTCTAGCCTATGCCACCTCCCAAACTCCTTTCCTCTTCCCCCCAGCTGCTTTTGCGTCACAGCAGGTCATGGCCATGGTGGTCCTACCAAAATTATCATTTGCAATACCAGTTTGGTACCTAGTCCCACCCACTCCAATGGGAGTCGCACACATCACCTCTACAGGGTTAATCCCCATCAATCCTGAAC
Source organism: Pinus albicaulis (assembly GCA_034641835.2). Taxonomy (NCBI): domain Eukaryota; kingdom Viridiplantae; phylum Streptophyta; class Pinopsida; order Pinales; family Pinaceae; genus Pinus; species Pinus albicaulis. The sequence continues at coordinate 1,283,425,056 of CM076579.1, forward strand.
AGGCCCCAACAGTTCAGGAGATTGTCGCAAACATTCCTGCAAAGAAAATTCCCATTGAAAAACCGATGATTATGACTAAGAAAACCGAGAGAAGAGGAAAGAAGGTGGAGAGTCCTACCATGCAACTAGAATCACCACACTACGCCATATGTGACATAGTAGGACACCCTACCCACATATGCCCACAGTTGGACGAATTAAAACCACTCCTTAGCTCTACGGTAGGCATCGCGGCTCCAAGTTCCTGTAAAAAGGAACCTGCCACCAAAAGCCAAGGCAAAGCAATGCGTACCAATCACGCATGCACTATATGCAGCAATTATGGACACTATACCCATCATTTCCCATAGATTCCGCGATATAGAGACACCTTACACACCATCGAGAAATCCTATCAAGAGGAGCCCTCCACCCAATCTTCTGGAAATGAACCTTGCGTTATTCTATACCTGCAGGAGGAGCAACAGTCACCTAAAATACTCCCAACCATTCCCCATCCTCCCATCGAGCGTTATGTACTCTGCGATGAGCGCGATCATTTCATCATCGATTTCCTAGCTCTGGAAATGTTCTAGCAATGGTATCTAGTTCATGTAGCATATCACATTGAACTAGAGACCCAGTATTCATGTCAGATATGCGGTGACAATCATCCTGTATGCGATTGTCACTACATCCCCAGATTCTGGGCAGCACTAGCTTGTATGTGATCCACTATAGTCTGCCTCTCCTGAGAAGGTGGCTTAGACTCAGAATCTATGAACAGCACGACAACCCAAGAAGATGTGACGAGTAGATCCATCCTCTTTCTGTCAGCTGAAAAGTGACCAGTCAGGGAACCCTTAATTACCCCCAACCACACTTTGCATAGAAGACATACATGCGCATTGTGTAAAACACCCAATCATGTGGTTGCCACTTGCCCTGACTTAGAAGAACTACGTCGTTGGTAGCCAGTCATGCCATCCAATGAGCAGGACGGGAGCCCCATATATAGGTTGTTTTTCCTAGTATGTTAGCGAAATCACCATTAACATCGATGTACCTATATCTCGACAGTTATTCCTCTAATTGATATGATACATACATTAGAAAAGAAACGCGATGATCTCCTCAAGCAGTATAGAAGGTATATCACCCCATGCCAAAAACCCCACACCCGCATCGGTATAACGGGAAAACTTGGATGGCGAACCAACCAAGCATGACCCGAGTCCAACCTAGGATAACATGCAGACTATGCGACATGGTTGGCCACCAGGTCAATCAGTGCATAGAACTGAAGCACCTAGAAAATATTTTTCACACATTCTCTTCTCTCCCACACAGACTTCACTCTAACCAAGAGAAAATCATGCATAATTATTTCCGGATTTGTTCACACTTTCATCATACAATTAAATGTGAACATATCTCAAATCTTAGAGAAAAAAGAGAAGCATTGACTCTACACTCCCAAAAAGAGCTAGACACACCCATGCCAAAAACTTGGAAATGGAAGCATAATCTCTCGTCTTCTGCAACGTATCCTTCCCAAGCATCCACGTCTAGCACAAAGAGTAGTGTTTATTCCCACACAATCTACTTAGTTGGCATAGTGGTACCCTGCACCATTTTCACTGGCCATAACCACGAACCAGAGGCATGCCTGCTAATGGAAACATTCATGCACCTCTGCACCAGGCACGATTTCCACCGAAAAGAAATTGACCATCCTAATAGGGGACCCAACCTTGCGCTTACGCAAACTCCCATCATGGAGATTCGCCCCCCACCAAACACCGATGACTTGATACACCATATACGATTCATATCATCATATATCAGAACTAGGACTAAAGCCGCCCCGATGTCCCAAGTTTTTAACCTTGTTCCTGTCATAAAAAACCAGGGTACCCTATGATTTTGCATTGATTTTCGCTAGATCCCAAATTCACATGCTGCCATAGAACTCCTCAATGATACCTAGACTCTAGAACAATGCCTAGTACAACTAGAGCTCGTCAAAAAAAGCCAACGACAGTTTTTGCAACACAACGAGGCCCACAAGAAATGGGTAAAAGCATCGTTCGACTGCCACATCACCCCTTGCTTATTCATCGAGGGAGAGCTAGTCCTCCGCTATGATGTCGCAAAAGAATCCCTAGGGCTAGGAAAGTTTAAAACCTTGAGGAAAATACCCTACATCTTAAAACATTGCCTCCTCAAGGGGGCATACATATTGACTGAATTGGACGGAACATACCTCAACAACCCCATCAGCGGCCTTTATCTCAATAAATTATACCCATAAGGGCCAAGAAAATCCTACCCTAGAGGCAACGTACACAAACCCAACCACTTTAAATTTTTGACCAAAATACTTGTTAACAAAACGCGCTCGAGCATCACAATGGATTACCAACCCGACCCTTACTTTGGATTTGTTAATGGAGCATTAAGATGGTCTCAAAGTTTAGCAGCAGCTAAGTGGGTTATCTATCACCCTGACCGATCACCACTCTACACCAATGGTGTTTGTATCGGTTCAGCAATAAACAATTAGGCAGAATATGACATTGTAATTGGAGTTATGTGCGACGCCCTCAACCAGGGAATATGCCATATACACATCTACCTTGATTCCCAGTTAGTAGTCTCGCAGTTAAACCAAAAATTTGAGATATGAGATTCATATATATTTAGAAAATACTTACATGCAAAAAGATTAAGCAGAAAATTTGACTACATTACATTCACACATGTACCAAGGAGTCAAACCCAAACAGCTGATCGCATAGCTAACAATATTCAAAACTAAAATGCATCTAGGATAAACCACCATACATAAAAAAACAAAAACATAGAAAACATAGATATCCACTAGCATAACATAATCCATAAACAGAAACAGGGGGCAAACCATGTAAAGCCGCAAAATATATATCTCGTATATATATACCAAAATGTATGTGTCTAAGTACAAAAAATAATGTCTTTGACCCATAGGTCAGCCCAAAAGATACACATATAAGTCGACAAAAATAGGGGAAGAATCATCATAATGGGTGCTTTCCCCATGTACAAAAAGACTCTAGGGCAGTGCTCCCCCAGGTGGGGCACCTGGACCCACTATCTACTGGTACCAGTACTGGAGCTGTCGTCAAGTCAAAGACTGCCACCTGATGTAAAACCAGCCGATAGCCCCTCTCCCAGACCATAAAGATCTCCAGCCATACATCCTCCAGGTCATCCACAAAGCCTCGATTAGGCATCCCCTAGGTTAAGTGGTCCACTCGACCCTAGGCATCCTTTAAATCTCCCACTTTCTCAGTCAACTCAGCAACACAAGCCACTACCGCATCAGCATGATCTCGCTCAGTAGCAGTCTCGGCAACAACTAAACTGCTACCCTCCCTCGAGGGGCCAGCCTCACCACTCGGTGCTCCACCCAGAGGCTATGCAGGAGCTCCTCCCTACCCCGCGCAAGCTCCTCGAGGTCGTCGAATCAGTGGGTCCCCAACTAACTGAGCCACGGGACAACTGACCTCGCCAACATCTGCACGAGTAACCAAAACTATGTCAGTGTCAACATGATACACATATAAACATAAATACTCAAGTAAATGCAGAAAACACAAAGACATACCTGTTGACCCCCAAGCATATCCAGCAGGAAGACCCATGTGTGGATCTCCCTTGAAGTCCACCCCTGCATAAGGGAATGGCAGGAACATTTGAGGGTTGGCCTCAAACCAAGCCTCTGAGGTGGCATTCCAGTAATGCCCCACCCTACCCCCACCTCCTCGAGGCATCACGGGAGCCCACCTCCTCATGCGAGGCTCCTATGGCCCCCTAGTAGGCACCACCATTGTAGGTCTCAGCAACACCAACCTCTCATACATGATGCTGCATAGGATGTTGGCATAGGTAAATAACTTCAATCCATCCCATACCTTGGAAATTTGTGCCAACATCTCGTCATAACAGAAATGGGAAAAGTCAAAGAAGTGCCTACCCATCAAACAGCGTAAGACACTGATCTGTGAACTAGATGCCCCATGAGGAGAAAATGACCATGTCAGTCGCACAATGGCTGATAGAGCACACCGCTTGGCCAAGTCTGTCATTGTCACAATAGCTATACACTGCTCCGTAAGGGGCGCCCCACCACAATGATGTGCTGAAAATGCCTCAAGATCCACCCTTCTAGAGGGAATTGGATACTGAAGCACCTCACCCTGAGGCAGCAGCCTGGTCACAAAATAGATATTCGTCTCGAGATGGATAGTAAGGTTGCACCCACATATCACCATCAGCTTATGCCACCTATTCCAGCATCAGATCAGGTAGTGCAAAAGTCGATCCTCTGATCGAAGAAGGTCATTCTCCATAAATTTGAGGAGACCCCATCGTGCCAATTTTTGGCATGCATAACCATCATCAGCAAAGGCAGCATGAAGATTGAGCCAATCCTTCTCCCTCCACAACATCCTGTCATCAAAACAGGAACAGATCAGCCACACTGAAAATACTAAACACATACAAAATTTCCAAAAAAATTGACAAAAAAAACTTCGAATCTTTGCACGCCTATTCCTTAGACATGCGCGAGGAGGGCACGTATATCCTTCTCATAGACGCACCAAAGGCATGCCTACATCTAGGACAGGCGTGCTCAATGCGCGCAAAACCCAGTTTTCACGCACAAGATGCGCACCTGTATCTTGATCACCTGTGTAGTCAAGGTAAAATTTGACCTAGAATCTGTACAAAACCATCTTGTATGGACCCCAGCACCAGTACACTGAAAAAATTAAATTTCAAGACGTCATGGAGCTTACCTGGCTAAAAAATCGCTAATCCCGAGTGCTCAGGCTTACCACAATGGCAAGAACTGCTGTGCAAAAGCCTCTAACCTCTCAACACTCAAACAGACACAAATGAACTGATTTTATCCATATTCGCCTATATGTTTCCCTTTTCAGAAACTTTGGAGGACCACAATGAGAGTTGAGAAGGCCCAATCACTGGACCAAAAGTAGCACCGTGATCAACGCTCCATAATGCCCAAGGGCAGTGCCACACATTTGCACCCTCGAAAAAATAATTTCTCAGCGCCAGCAGGTATGCCCTCTCTCATCTTCTTTTTGAAGCACATGTCTTAAAATAATATTTGAATAAAGAAGATGCTTTCACTTGGGGTATTTGTTTTTTCAGGAAATGCTAAAACCATCCGCAACTCCATCCAATGAGAGTTTCAGAGCAGGTATCATTCTACCCCCAGCATGATAAAGTCCTAGAAAAACTCTTCATATCCTGACATCATTTCTCCATTAGAAATCATCCATAGGTTCCAGACACCCAATTATGTTTATCATCACCTCACCTTGCACATGGTAAGCATCCTCTTTGGTTGGTATAGCCTCCCCTCCATGTTGCTCGTCACCCAAAGTAGACGATATATCACAACAATAGTGATGCCATGGCCATACCACTGTAGTCTGGGAAGCAACTCATGCCCATTCACTCACCATGCATCAGGTCAAGTTTTACCATATCAAAATAAAACCCCTTTCCTTGATGACCAGGTTATGCAAGAAAATTGAAAGCGCACTACCGTACCTCGCATTTGGCCTACTATACCTCCATCAGCATAACCCATCTGTGACATTTTTTCATCTGCTTCATCAACCTCACACATGAGACCAACAAATGGGGCCCCCATCCTTAGTAAAAAACCTTCCTCACATCATCAGTGAGAAAAAACTTTCATGTTTTGGGGCACCCGTCTCTGTGTTTTGTACAAACCAAACCCCATTATTTTATTCTTTTGGTAAGTGTACAAATACTGCAAATGGCGCTCTATGTCCCCCACCCACCCATTAATTTTTTCTCCCATGGCATCAATCCCTGGTCAACCTTGTTCAAAGAATCACACCCTCACGCAAAAGCCACCATGGCATTCATAACCAGTTTATAACCACCCTATAATTCCTACCGACTCCAGGGATTTCCTCATCAGAAATAGTTATGACTGTTTCCAAGCTACTTTTTATACTTTGACCTTCGGCCATTGAATCCCCATCATCAATTTTCAGTCACCCCTCACCATCATTCCTATGTTAAACCCATCACATCCAGGATCCTGATCCTTCGTATCAATGACCCCCTCGTTTTGTTAAGGCTTCCTTTTTGTCGACATCAACACCTATTTTCCAAAAAGGAAGCAGTGCCTTGGATCACCCCTCTCCACAAAAAGGGAATCCTCGGGTGGCACTATGGGATACATCATTTCCCATAGATGTCATCGATCCTCCTGACATTCGACTACAACACAAGATTTCATGTCAAGATGGTGTCGTACCTTAAAACCATTGCACTTTGATTAAATTTGTTGAAGACCCGTGCCTTTATAAGCATCTCTTTCAGCATTGCTTACACGGGAAGGTCCTAGCTAGCGCCTATGCGTACAATGGTCATTTATATGCCATAACAATTTCATGCATATGGGTACTGCATTCCACCCATCATCAAATATAAAACGCCCCTGAGGACGTCAACAATCGTCGTCATCAACCAACATATCACTACCATACTAGTGACACATATAGAATCTGTATCTGTCAAGTAGATTTGTTTAACTAGCCAAAGCATCACGAGCATGGGACATGCCCATCTAGTATAAAAATTGTATATATTGTATTGTACCATTACTCTCAGGGATCCCACAGGACATGGTCACTCCTCGACCCGGTGCAGGGTGTCTAAGATCTAAGATCTCTCTCTCTTGATGGTGTAGAAAACCCAGACAAAAAATGGAACTCAAAGGGAGCTCACAAGAAAAATGGTAGCAAAATATGACAATGATAGAGGATCAAAGTCAGACCAAAAGTATAGATCCAGAGTGATCTTTAGGCAAAAAAAGGTAGTGAGTGAATGGAAAAACCCTCCTATTTATAACAAAATATTGAGTTAGTCTAGATATTGGTGCATAATTAAAATATTATTAACCAAATCAAGGTCCAACTTTTATGGAATATTTTATTATATTTGTTGGAGGGAAAAAGAATTTGACTTTGGTCAAATCCCTCTATTTGTAAATAATAAATAAATAAATGATTTATTTATTATATTAAGGATGTGGTTGAGTAATAATTAAATAAATAATGATCTATTCAATTATTTATAAATGATTTAGTCAAATGTAACTAGGAATATTATTTAAATAAGCTTTAAATAATTATTCCTATAAAATAATAAGATAAATAATTATTTATCTAATTAATTTTCCTGTTTTGGGTTAAATATGACCATGAATATTAATTAAACTGTTGTTTAACTAATTATTCCTTGAGGAAAATCAAACAGATATGGATTTATTTAATATTTCCTCATGGGGTTTCCTGTTTAGACCATAAACAACTTAATAAATGTGGTTTACTAAGTTATTTTTCATAGTGAAAGCAATTTTACTTAGGGTAAAATTGGTCTTATATGGTGTACTTTGGTCCATCTAATAGTAACAGGTTAGATGACCAAAAAATGGTGTAACAATCTTTATGTTCTTTCATTATATAAGTTACTTTGAAAATAATGTATCATTGCCACTATTGATATGAAATATTGAATGATTTGTAGTTATATGTGAAATAACAAGATCTTTTATGTGATTGAGTTTTAATCAACTAAATTAATTAACTATTTAATTAATTTAGTTTCTTATGTATGATTTCTTTTCATTAGGGTATTGAATGATCTATATTATTTTATACTTTTTGAAATCTTTCTATTAGATCACATTAAAAGATTTTTTTATCCTGGGAAATAGTTAGAATAATATTTAGTTTTATCATTGGTTTTAAAATCACTCCATCAATTTGATTTCATTTCTTTTTTTATTATTAAATCTCTTTAAACAGGAAATCGGTCCCTATATCCCTAGTCCGACCCACCAATTTCAACAGAAAAGGAGTTGTTTTAAGCTCCTGACCGGGTGGTATTCCCCGATGTTGAGGTAGCCAAATTATAGCCTTCATCATTTTTTGCGCTAGAAGGAGGGCCCCTGACTATGAATGGAAACAAGGTCTGATCAGAAGAGTCATTCAAAGATTCATTCATCCTCAAAATATCCCCCTACTTCCAAGTCTCACTCAAAGTCTCCTACTCCTAGACCAAAAGTAAGAACAATTGTAAAGTCTCCTAGTATTGGCTCTAAGACAGTTGATAAGCCTTCTTTAATTGAATCACACGAATTTCAAACTTTAATTGAGAAATTAGAAGGGATTTGTGTTTCTCAAGAAGAGACTCGATGTTCTGAGTTATCCTAAGGAAGCATATAATCCTCTTTCACACTGTCTCGGATTTTGACTCGGTCTCAACGTGAGAAGCTTGGAATTACTCCTTTTCAGTTCCCTCTGCCTCCTCATATAAGAAATACTTAGAAATCCAAAGCGAAGTCTTCTACTATCGAGATTTTATCTTCATCACCTCCACAGATTCATCCTCTTCTACTATAACAACCTCTTCTAGTCACATTTCCATAATGGCCAATAGACTATGGACAAATCCAGGTGTTGTCAACATGCATGCACCACTTCGTCCTTTGCTTAAGTATCTAGAGAGATGGTTACCAAAGTTTAATCCACATGAAGGAACCCATGCAGAAGAACACCTACATAATTTTATGTTATCCATTAATCTTAAAGAATTATCAGAAGAAGATTGTGTATGTAGACTGTTTCCATATACATTTTTAGGATCAGCAGGATCCTGGTACTTTTATTTACCATCGGGTTCTATTACAGATTGGAATATGTTTCAAGAGAATTTTTTGACAAAGTTTGGAGATGATCACACAACTGTGACATTGATCAATGATCTTTCCAACTTGAAGGCTAATTCAAATGAAAATATCAAAGATTTTAATTCTAGATTATATAAATTTCTTAACAAGATTCCACAAGCTTCTCAACCTGGTGTAGATGTTCAAATAGAATGGTATATTTATGCATTACCCTGAAATATTTCCATATTAGTAGATAGAGCTAATAAAGACACTATGATTGATAACATAAAAGAAGCTATATTTGTCGAAAAGAGGATTTTAGCCTTAGAAAAGAAGACCATTCTAGAAGAAACAAAATCTAAGAAAGTAAATTTCAAAGAAGAAGTTAAAAAGAATCCATAAAAAGACCCTTTCAATTTAGAAGGTCGACAAAAAGTTCTTAAAACAATGTCAAACGAAATGGTCGAAATTAAAAAACAAGTTTCAAATTTGCCTCGAAATACTTTTAGATCTTTTAGGAAAACACAACCTTCGTCCTCTCAACCACCTAATATTATATCCAATTCAGAATCATATCAAGAAGAAGATTGAAAGCAATGTTTTCCCGCATAAGAATCAGAAGGAGAAGACAAATTAGTCGAAGCACATGGCTAGGATTTTATTCACACCCCATATGAAAACGAAGAAGAACAAGGAGTGTTACTATTCGAAACTAGGAGCAAAAAAGATAACGATTCACCATCATTAAATTCAGAGCATAACTCAACTACTCCTTTTAACAAAGATAAATCCACCTTGAAGAAATCTTCTCCTAAGTTTCCAGTCTCTTCTCCCAAATCACTTGAATCTTCCACATCCCCTTCTAATTTGCCTTCTACATCCAAAACTCTTGTAGTTTCGAATAAGGACATAGAATATAAGATCCTTTAAGATATGAAGAAAGTGAAAGCCAACATATCCATGTATGAGGTAAGTAAACTTAAGCAACAACAAAAAAATTTCTTAAAGAATTAAATGTTTTTCTTATGTCTCCCTTGACAATAGCAAAATCAGAATTAGGAAAAGAAAAACCTCCAGAAGATACCTCTTGATAAAATTGATGCCTTAGATGCAATTATAATTGGAGATCAATCCAATTCTCATACTCCTCCTTTCTTATTCACCGTCAATATTTTTAACAATAATGTTCATAATTGTCTAATAGACTTAGGAGCTTCTTCAAACATAATGCCATATTCAATATGTCTAAAATTGAACATAACTACTGAAAAAAATTGTTGTGCAAATTGTGCAATTAGATAGATCCAAGGCTAAAGTTCTACGAGAGTTAAACTAAGTCTTAATAAGAATATCCTAAAATCCACGGGTTTGTCAGATAATCGATATCTTAATTGCTAATATTCCTGAATTTTATGGTGTTATTTTAAGTAAAGATTAGTCTGAGAAGTTACATGGGTATTTTGCAACAGATTGTTCACATATTTGGCTTCCTTATAACAGTAAACCAAATCAAATTTGAGTAGATATATAAAAACACATGAAACACTCGGTTACCAATTTGCCTGAAGAAAACGAACCTATGGTTTTGAAAAATAACATTCTCAGCCATTACTCTCTGAAATCCCTTTTTGAAAGTTTTACAGCACAAGAATCACATTTTTTAGCAAATTTTGTTTGTTCTCAGATCAAAAATTGTTCTCAAACATATTTTTGTAAATGTATTAATATTTTAGGTACTATTGTAGAGAAATTTGAATCTTTATTTTGGACACTTTATTTTTATGGATCTAAATCTAGTGAAGTTTTAGGAGCAAGATGTATATTAATCATCCCAACTGGTGAAAAAGCCATGCTACCATGTATGCTAGAATTTGAATGTACTAACAATATTGCAGAATATGAAGTGTTAGTACAGGGATTATATATGGCAATAAATCTTGGTGTTAAATATCTTTAAATATTTTATGATTCAAAAATAGTGATAAAACAAGTTAGAAATAACATTCATTGTGTATCAAATCACCTGAAACATTATCAATCCCTGATTCAAAAATTTACTTCACATTTTTAGCATGCAATATTTCTCCAATACCTAGAATTCAAAATGCCAACACTGATCGTTTAGCCAATGTCGCATCCAGGTTAATTCCACCCAAAGATTTTGGTCCAGATTGATTTTCTATAGAGTTGATTTTTCGCCCATCCTTTCCCGGCAATATTACAATTTTGCGAGTATTCAACGATAATGGAGATATCCTAGATTTTTTAACATCTGGAGAATATTATCTTGATCAAGTAATTGATGAAGATGAACACAATACTCAAATGAAAAATTCTAATGAAAATAATTCCTTAAAAAAACTCGTAGTTAAACTTGAGGATCCATATTATTTAAAAGACATATTTAAAAAGGTCAACAACTGCAAACTTCAAAGTTCAACTTTAAGGTGTGAATTAGTTAACCTAGGATCCGATGAATGTGTGATCCTCCATGAAAGCTTCACCATGTACATGAGACAACCATGTGGTTTTCAAATCTCCAATACCATCACAAGAACTCAACATGCAACTGCTTCAAAAACCATCAGTAACAATATAACTGAAAAATAATCAATGAATGATGCAACAAGTTTGATATACATATATTTTCCACTCATATACAATAAATACATTAGCTACAAAAATAATGAAAACATAAGAGATACAGCCTTGAGAAACTAGCTCCCATTGAGCATGATATACTTAATATGAATGTATACAAATGATATGAAGGTGCATGAAGGAATTTGATCAAGTTTCCAACACTCTCCCTGATACCATGCAAGTCTTATGCATACTATTGCAGTCAAGTAGATATAACATGTGAGAATAGACTGTAGTAGGTACTAATCTCATCTAATCTGCATCTGATGAGGAAGAGTACTCCCTTGGTCTCTTCTTACTCTTCTCTCTTCCCTTCAACACATACACATTGTCTGGTCTTCTTACTCTTCTCTCTTCCCTTCAACACATACACATTGTCTGGTGTCTTGACTCCTCTAGTAATAACTCTCTTTGATCCTTCCTTCCAGATGATGCAACCTTCGAAATTGGAGATCACTTATTTTCCTCCATCAACCATTTGGCTCATACTCAAGATATTATTCTTTAGACCTTCAATAAGCCAAACATCTTCTGCATTTTTCCTCTTCTCACTAATATTTTCTTTACCACTTCCCAACACTTTAGTGGTTTCTCTACCTTCAAACACAACACAATCATTCTTGGTTTTATTGAGAAAATGAAATTTTATGTTACCTCCTGACATATGGTGTGATCATCTTCTACGTATTTACCACATGTCATCCTCATCAAAATAACAAAGTGCAATGCCACATCTTCCTAACTATTTCTCTTTCTTCCATGTGCTCGTACGATGAACATTCTCCCTTAACTATTTCTTTTGACAAAATGGCCTCAATGGTTTAGAAATTTTACAATCCTTGTCCAAGTGCCCAAAATTATGGCACACGTAATACTTTATGTGACCAGTATATGTAGCCAAAGGATCTAATATTTTTCTGCTCATATTAGACCTCCATCTTTTCACACTACATCTGCAATCAATGGCTTTATGCCCAAAAATGTTACAAGCAAAACAAAAACCATTGAAAGAATTTTTATACCTGAATGTAGGTCCTCCTTTTGGATGATCATACTGCTGCATATATGAGTGCATTCTCCTCATACAATCAACTTCCACATGACCAAAATCATGATAGTTAAAGCACTCAATCTCTTCCATTAAAGGGGCAAAGGATTTTTGACTTCTCCTTTGAAAATTGCTACCTCCAATGATAGGAGAAAATGATATTATAGATGTGAAAGATCCTTTTGATTTTCTATTTTTTTGTTGCTTTTGGATCACAATATTTGTTGCAAGTTTCTTTGGTTCTTCTTTAACATTCTTTCCTTCATGCAAACTTGTCTCACCGTGAAGATCGTTGCCTATTTTTCTCACTGGTATGGTGCTCTTCACTTTCCCAACTGTTGTTTCTTTTCCTTAATCTCCTTTCTCAAATTTTCAATCACATATTCAAGTGCTTAACATAATCCTTTCTATCTTTTTTCTTGCTGCAATTGACTTCTTCTAATTTTTTTTATTCTGCCAGCTATGTTCTTAAGGTATTGATTTCTTCCTTGAGATTTTTCTCCATTTGATCACAATCCTGCAATTTCTTCTTATACTCATTGCATGGATTTGTTAGTCTACCAATTTCACTAGAAAATTATTCAATAACTACCATGGCAGATTCATATTGAGCCTTAAGACGAATATAATCGTGATTGTCATCTCTATCACTAAACAAATCTGAATCATTGTCATTACCACTATCTGAAATATAACTCAAAAGAATATCATTACGACTTATACCTTCAGATTTGTTGTTCTTCTTCACAGTTGGTTCATGTGGAGCTTCCTTCTTCTTTTTGTTGCTCTTCTCAATTTCTTCATCATTGTTTTTGTTGTTGGCTCCATATAGCATATACAATCTATCCAGAATTTCCTTTGTAGATTTTAAATCTCCAATTTTCTCCAAATATGCACTATGGAGATTTTCAAAAATAATTCACCTTGCTTGAGTATTTTTCTTTTTTATTTTAGATGCAGGAAAAAAATCAGCATTTACTTCACAAACTAATCTCCAAATGTTAGAGCTACAAAACAATAATTTATTTTTCACATTTTATTTCCAAACCTTAAAATTTGCAGCAGTGAGAACCAATTTCTTTGGAGAACTCATTTCGAAAAAAAATGCAATTTTTTGTGCAAATATCCAAGATCTACTCTCCAGCAATCAAGCTACACCCGAGAGCCCGGCTATAATGCCAATTGTTGGAAACTAGATCAGTACTCAGGGGGGGTGAATAAATAGTGAGAGCACAGATAAAAATTTTATCCAAGTTAATATTCCTTTTAATCATGCACAAATTGAATCACAACCATAAATAAAAGAACCAAAATAACCATACAATCATAAATAACAATCACACAATGGACATAAAGATGTTTGGTGGAAAACCCTCTCCAGGGAAAAAAAACCACTTGTTGTTGTTGTGTTGATCAAATTATATTATGTCAAACAATTATTTTACATAGAGATAAAAATATGGCTACTATCAAGTGCAGATTGTCTCTCAATCGGATCTACGGACTACTATTCGTTGAAGGCCACTCACCCAGTTACTCCTGAACTGTCAAAAAATCTACAAATTCCAATCTACTAGAAGCTACAAGAGTGAACGAGCCTCGCCCAGTTTATGCTGAACTATCCAACCACCACTGGATTTGAGAAATTTTCTCACTTATATTCTCTTCTCCTCTATGTGGTTCTCGTTTCAAATATTTCATACTAAAACTGAGAACTGCTCAACATGAGATATGCAGTAACATATCATCAAATCATAAACACAAATATGAATCTTCAAACTCCAAATACTCCACAAGCAACAATACAACTTCACCAAAAACTATACAAATCCACACTGCAACACTTCACTCATTGCATGAAAATGTGGTTGAAATCAGCTTCACCTCACTACTACTACAACTGCAAACTAACTCAGAAAATCTACATATTATGGCACACATGTAGCTTGTGGGATCTTCTCCACACTTACACTCTCACAACATAACTCAACAACCAACTCATCCAACCATTTTTTTCAGAAGAAAAAAACGCTTTCCTCATCCAACCAACTCATCCAACCATACTCACAATGAGCTTTCCTCCATTATGTAGATGAACTCAAGTTCTCAAATCAATAATTAATTAGAACTACTGAGCTCAAAAATCCTATTCACATGCTAGATTAGATCTGTATTTAGCTCATTGACCCAATCAACCACTAACTCCATCATCCTTTTTTATATTTTCAACTTTAATAAGCTTCTGGAGGTCCCACGAACTTTTTTGACCATAAATCGAAAAGTTTCGATCAAGGGTATCGCCAATACACAAAAATAATCTCAACATCGCCAGAAATCTTGAGGAAAACTCATAAAACTACCATATTCACTCCCACGACACATCATCCATGCAACTTTAATCTCCTGGAGCTATAGTCGCTCCCATGTTCCTGTCTCCATGCGACTATGGACCTAAAACCTCTCCCTTGACTAAGAATAAGTTTGTGGGTTTTCCCCTCAAGAGGAAAGGTTTTAGCTCTAGCTTGGAGCCTAACTATTATGTCACTGTTGTTACTGTTTTGATAATTGTTTAATGTATTGAACATAATATATAATAATGATGAAAAAATATAACAAGTAAAAAATGTAACACAAGCCATTATAATGTAAGAGAATTTGTATTAATTATTTCCCTACCTAATTATCAACATTGCATAGGGTTGAATCTTATGCCTTGCCAGATATATTATGATTACGTCATATTTATTGGCTCAGTTTTTTAGTCAGATAGATTGTATTTTATATATATATATATATATATATATATATATATATATATATATATATATATATTTTTTTTGATTTAGGCATGCATTAATATTACTTGTATAAATGTATATATTCAATAACATTCTTCCTCGACTTTCCTTTTATGAAAATTAACCCTTCTGAGGGTTTTTGCTACTCTATTACTGCATCTATATTTTAGCTTAACGATACATGGGTTTTCTCTGTTATAATATATTTCCTAATTCTGTATTTCTTGCAACTTTGTTCTTTATTGTCTGTTTTATTAGATTTGAAATATTAATTTGTAACATAAATATGTGTGACAGTTGCAGTTTTGGTTTTGAGTATGTTCCTCAATTTATATGTATATATATATATTTAGCATGGAAGTGACCAAGCGGGCATGTCTGCCATTATTCTAAGTTTTGAGCACAGAGAGTCACACGTCATATGATACCAGGCGGCCATGTTCATTATGATCCTGTTATGAAAGGCAATGCTAGTTTATGGCCTTTATTTATTGGGTTTCTCAGGTTAGAGATCCCAATTTCCTAATGCAATTTTTATCAGTCGACAGCCTTGAGACAAAATTTCTTTGAGAGTGCAAGCTTCTGTGATCCATAACATATTAGATTAAAAATCTTTCGGGAAATCACATGAGAATTTTAGGACCGACGCGTTTCGAACTACCAACTGTAGTTCATCATCAGGATAATGAATTCAAACTTCAGGCAGTTTATGCCTCGGATGAGTCGATGTATATTATGATTACGTCATATTTATTGACTCAGTTTTTTAGTCAAATCGATTATATTTTTTATATATAATGGTTTAGCAATGCATTAATATTACTTGTATAAATGTATATATCCAATAACATTGTTCCACGATTTTCCTTTTAAGAAAATTACCCCTTCCGAGGGTTTTTGCTACTCTATTACTGCTGGTATATTTTGGATTAAAGATATGAATACATGGGTTTTCTCTGTTACAATGTATTTCTTGTAATTTTGTTCTTTACTTATTGTTTGTTTTATCGGATCTGAATATTAAGTTGTTGTAGTTTTGGTTTTCAGTATGTTTCTTAATTTATTTCGTTACACACACAAATATATATATATATATATATATATATATATATATATATATATATTTCTAGTCTAGAAGTGACCAGGCTGTCCTTTCCGTACCTGCCATTCTTCTCTCCCTACATAATATATATATATATATTTCTAGTCTAGAAGTGACCAGGCTGTCCTTTCCGTACCTGCCATTCTTCTCTCCCTACATAATTTCCAGAGTTCAGAATTGTTATCCTTTCATATTAATGGGCTTCCAAATTTTTTATCAATTACTTAGATAACTAATCTACTCAAATCTCATTAATTAATTTTATAATTTTGTAGCTACAGAAATAAAAATTTATTCCTTTCACAAACACAAATCAAATTTCATTTATCTAGTTAATTGACTCAGCTTGCTACGAAACCACAATGAACAAAAGAATGATCCACCCAACCAATGAGATCTAGATTCCATTTGCCAATCTTCCCTCGAGCCAATTTCACATTCGGAACAAATTTGCTTAACAATGATGGCACTTGATACAACATAGTATTCCTCTTCCTGAAACTTTATCATGCTTTATCAAACTTTGGAATCAAGAAAAAATATGAGAAGTAGGCACCACCACTCTAAAGTCTAAAAAGTGCTTTCTCTCACTACTTAGAGATGGGAAATATGGAAAGAGGAATTAAAGCGAAAACTAGAAATGAAATTTCATGCCCATACCAAACATATCATCAACACATCTAAGTACTTATATCCATTGGAGATTCACACAAAGCCACTTAAATTTTCAAACTCTTTGATGTTCCTTTCAAAAACCATTAGATTCTTACTTGATTGTCTAATAATGGTGGGCTACTCAAATTCAAGGATTGTACAAATTGATAAGTAGAAAATCTTAAATATTTTCTATGCATGTCAATTAAAATAGGGTCCAATCATGGTTTGTAATATGGGTGTTGTCTAACTATTCTATATTTTCGAGTTTTTGGCCAAAATCCAATGAAATATTTTTTTGTCAGATTATATTTTTGTTGTTGTTTAAAATCCAATTTTAAATACATAAATAAATTCAATACCCTAAAAAACTTTGAAGCACTAAAATTATACAAAGTTCATAAATTAAACTTATAATTCTAAAATAATAATAATAATAATAATAATAATTAAACTAATATAAGCTACACTAATTAATTAAAATTAATAATAATACTAATAAATCACACTGATTTATAAAAAATTAATAATAATACTACCAATTCAATTCTCCACACATGTGGAGCTGACATCATTAAATATTTCACTTTTTCATAATAACTAAGAATGATAATAATATTACAATAAGTAATGTGTAATCTTTTAAATTATTCAAAAATTAATATATCATATTTAAATTTATAATTTAAAATTAATTAAAATATATACTTTTATATTTGTTTTTATGTTTAATTTGAATTATTTTTAAAATATTAATTCATCAAAGAACATGCTCATATATGACTTTACTTATGTTCCTATACTCTTTTCATTTTTTTGGTTTTAAAATTATATTCATATATGAATTTATTTTTTATTTGTTAAATTTAAACATTATATTTTAAAATATTATTATAATATATTTTTAATTTATTAAAATGACTATTTTAAGTAAGTTTAAATTTTGATGATTTATATTGATTTGAGATAGTGTTTTTGGATTATTCACACTATTATTTGGTGGAAATTTTGAACCAATCAATGTGATTCATCATAAAAAAAAAAATGATAATTCTAATTTATCTAAGAGATTAAAAAATAACTAGATTTATTAACTTTATTAATATATTTTAATAAATGTTGAATCTTAATAAATATCTATACATAATAAAATATTATAATGTTTTAAGGTTTTCTCTTTTGAAGATAATTGTCTTTGACTATACATCTTTATTATCTAATCCCCTTAATAGAAGGGATTATGCATCTTTGTCTCAAGGATGAACCATATTGGTTGGTTTGAAAGTCGACTTAAAATTGATGGTTTGATTAATTTGGAAGAACTATATCAAAAAAATGATTATTTGTTTTTATATCATAAAATTTAATATGAAATATCTATATAAAACAAATTTGGAAATGAGATTGTAATGGAGTATTCACCAACTTGTAAGTATGCATGCTTGAATATTAAGTACCAACCTAGATCCATCTTAATTCTCGATCTACCAAGTGCCAAGAGAGATCAAATCACTTTAGGTGCAACCCTCTTTTGGAGTGAAAAGATATTTGATATCTCTCAACACTTGGTAAATCCGAAGTTAAGATGGATTTAGGTTGGTCTTTCCCCTTTTAAATAAGTTATATTCTATAACAATATCATGGATCAATATGCTATTTTTATTTTAATGTATGTTTTTTTTAGTTTTATTATTTTAATATTTTTGTTTATCTTAAATAATAAGACCAGACCAAACAAAATAAAATATTAAGGACGATATTGTATATGTTCATTTAGTCAATCTTAATTAAATATAAACAATTTTGTTATTTTAATTATGTAATTGAAAATATGTTTAAAATTTTAAAATTTCAAGACAAAATATAATAATTAAAAAATCATTATATATATAAATAAAGGAAATAAAACAAATTCTTACTAATTTATTAAAATTTGGAAAAATAGATAGATAATATTATTTTCTATTTTTTTTTAATAAAAAATAGTTATAATTAATTTAGTCTTTGTTAATCTTATTTTAAGATTCTATTTTCAATTATATTAATATATGTAAACAAAATTTAAGTATTTTTTTAGAATTTTGGCTTCTGTGATCCATTGTACACATTATAGAATTCTTTTGGTAATAATCACATGCAAATGAACATTGTCGACACATTTCGAACCAACCAGTGTGGTTCATTGGTGATTTGTAAAAAGAGAAACTTTTATCTTTTCCTTTACCTTTATAATACATCTTGGGTGGTTAACATATTTCATTATATTTAAGGAAAAAAATTTCTAAATTAATAAAAAAATAATTTTAAGTCATTCTCCCTTGCCCAAAAGCATTTTCTAGGTTGTTAATATATTTCGTTAGATTTAAGGAGAACAAATTCTTAACTAATAAAAAAATATTTTTAAATAATTTTCCTATTTTGTCAAGCTAGTTAATATATTTCATTGTTGATAAAAGATATTACATTGATAGCTCCTTTTACATCAAAGTGGCACTCTGCGAGTGTGTATTTCAACAAGTGATGACCGAAGATACATCATTATTATTAGTGAAGTCCTAAGATACCATAAATTAACTACCTAGAGGCTTTTACAAAACTTAAAGAAGTCGATAGTAGAAGGTTAGGACTAGGAAACAACATTGTGAGTAGTACTATGCCAACTATCCAATTGTAGTGACACTGCATCCATTTTACTATGAGTAAACCCATACAAAAAAAACCAGTATTCCAAAGTGGCATGTCATCAGCAAATTATGAAAAAGTTAGAAAAAAAAACTGATAATAACCAACTACAAAAAAGAAGTGAAATATCCCTAATGAAATTGTTAGTACGAAATGATGACTGGAGAGAGTGGAGAGGAGTTGCCTTGAGGAAAAATCCCAGTAGGATCATTGATGACTGTTGGTGCTTCAAGTTGCGCATCAAATTTATTATCTGAGTCAGACAGAATGAACTACTCTACCCTTTTTAACCTGACCATGATATCATCCAGATTGTAGCGGATATCCTGAAGAATTATCTTGATTTCCTCCTACCCTACAAATTTCTTTTAATTGTTGAACTGCTTGTCATGAATGCCCATATGGAATAGTGTTTCTAATTGACGATGCATAGATAGTGAGTGGAGGAAGTGCAACCTCCTCTTCCTAAATTTTCCTAGATCGGGAAACCACCTAAGACGGTTGCCACTAATCTCAAAGTCAGAAAATTATAAATGGTCCCCAAAATCCTTTGCCTCTAAGTGAGGAATTATGTTCCTCACTTCAAAAGGAACTGAATCAAAGTAGTTGGCCATTGAGTTCTAGCCAAACATATGTCGACAATGAGACAAAGATGAACTTGGTGCCCCACCATGACAACTGGGAATATGTTTCCTAGGGAGCATGTTTATATAGGAATTAAAATAATGGGAGAATGTTATAGAGACTGACAACATACAGTGATGGATAGATAGCGTTGATGTAGCAAATTTTAGGATAATTAAAACATCATCGACCATGTGAAAAAAAAATGAACTTTATTTAGGTGGAGGATATAACATAGTGCGATAGGGCTTGAGTGGACTTTTTAACCCTACATCCCAAAAGACCGGTATTAGAAAAGGAAAAGGATAAAATGAAGATAGAAAACTTAGGGTAACTGAAAAATTAACCTGATCAGTGAAAATATCAAGAACAAATGGATAATGTAATAGGGTACCATACTCCACAGACCAATAGAAGACAACTAAACTAAATGTTTGTCAAATCCAAAATTTGGGGTGACAAAGTGGGAAATACATCGACTAACTTGAATGAGGGACTTGGCCCCGTTTTATGGAGAAATAAGCTAAAAAACATGGACCCATGCGTAAACTGGAGAAAATACAAAGATGATACAAGACAAGTAAATGAAAATATGGTAAACAAAAATAATAATGTCATGACAATCGGTATTGAGACACACCTTCCTTACAATCTGTATAATCAGCCTCGACATCTAGGAGCAGTGCGATAGCTGGAACCCTTGCACACCAGAGCCAAAATCATAGTGAAGCTGCCACCCTGAGACATTTCCCATGCATTTATAATGGTGTAAAGACGTGAAAGGATCGATCGGATGAATGAGAATACCAGAGTGTGCAAAAACCATGGAGGGACATGTGTAGAACAGGGCACACAAGCTAACAAGCTCATTAAAACCAAAAATCATGCTCTCTTGAATGATTTCAACAATTTGTGTGTCAGGGAATATTTCTCATGTAAAAAATACTCCATGAGAGAGGCTAGTCATAACAGTCTCTGATGGATTGAACATGTTAAAAAAGGAATTTTGTACTCGAACCCAATTGGAACCATAAGCCTTCATTTAAATCAAGGTGACAAGGGTAGGTGAACTGGATGATGAGGATGGTACCGATGCAACACATGGATGAGACATATATATGTGGATATAAATGCTCTCGATCCCAGGTCCTCCATCTCGTTAACCATTTTGATATCAGGCATGAATCATGCTACCTTCCTCCACTGGGACCCTTAATACCACCCCCATCAGGGATGTTACCCTTTGTTGTGGATTTTTCTTGTTCCACCCACTGTTGAATTTGTTGGATGTATTTCATAGGTATCACGATCCTCTATGGATCATCAAAGGCCAGGTGTCACTTGAGACTGCCCCAATTAGCCAATGTATCTACCACCCTATTGCCTTCGCACCGTGTATGTTGAGGAATGATATAGTTGAAATCCAAAAGTAGATTTTTTATATTTAATACCACTTCTTGAAGGTGCCAACTATGATTCAATTTATCCATCGAGTGACCATGTAACATATCACATAAACATTTTATGATGAGTTGAGAGTCTCCATGGACTTGTAGCAAGTGATACCCTTCTCTGCCAGCAAGCAATTTGTAAGGCTTTCTCCATAGAATTTTTTTTTGTAAGATTATTAGTTGTGATTCCAAAGGAGAATGTGTATGCATGAAGAGGGTGGGAATTATCATCCCAGTTGATCTCACCATAGCCACCCACTACAATATTTCCCTTAGAAGTCCCATCAAAGCTTGATTTCATGAATCTTGTCAGAGGAATAAACGAATTCTCGTTGTTATACTTTGATCCCAATGCAGTAGTGGGAGATGGGATCAACATAGAGGGGTGAAGATCAAGGTTTTTTAATAGATAATCCTCAGACTTGTCATCTAACCAATTTTCCTTTGTGAAGGAGGATACCAAAATTGTTTCGTGAATGTTGCAGAGGATGATTTATTTTAAAATAGAAGCATTCATTTTCTTCATTTCAAGCACTCTCAGGTTTCTTTCTTTCCGAAAATTCCGTAAGGTGAATCCAAAAGCTAATTTCCAAGCTCGTAAAAAAAAATATTCTTAATCTTTCTATCAAAACAATGAGTTAATAGATTTTTGACATCTCCTAAGTATGATAAGTCGCATCTGAATATTTGTGGGAAAATTTCCCAGATACATATTTCAAAGGGACAAGTAATAAAAATGTGTTTTTCCTACTCTTCTTCTTGGAACCATAGTGAACATGAAGATGACCCCACATAGCATTTTTTTCAAAGGTTATACTAGGTAAGGGTACAACCCCATGCAATCAACCAAAGAAAAGTTGTGATCTTTTGCCACCATAAACCATCCCACAACCGCTTCTAGATAGTTTCATTATCCATTGGTTAAGGTCGTACAAGTACAAAGTATGCTTATTTTAGTGAGAAGGTACCATATGAATGTTTCCCCCAACATAAAATATCTTGTTGTTGAGAGACTCTAATTTTCCTATTATCAAGTATCTCTTGGAACTCCTCCTAGGGGTAGTTTTCATTGGTGTGTTCACAATCATTTTTGTCCTTCTATTTTCTCCATTGTTTCTTCTCCTTTAAAGGTTTATAAAAGTCTACTATTTTGATAACTACGGACTTTAGAAAGAGTTTTTATAGGTTGAAGGAATTGGATCTCTCCTAAGCGATGTAGTTGCTACCAAGAGTTCTCCCAAAAAGACGTAATAATACCTAATGTTGGAGCGGGGTCCACTAGCCGCAATTTTGGGTGCAATTTTGTAGTATTTTGTAATAGTTTAGTGTAGCACAGGGGCTTTGGGGTGGGTCAAAGCCCCCAATGAATTTTAATGGGTCAAAGGGTAGACCAAGGGTCTGCAAACCAAGTTTTGCGTACCATAGTGTAGTGCAGGCTAATATAGTATAAATAGATGGACAAATCGATTCTAGAAGTAAGTTTAATTTTGGATTAAGTCTGGATACGAATATTGGATCGGTGACATATTTTGTGTGGTGTTTCTGGGTAAGGGATCCTGTTGGATGTGTGCACGGAGACCCTAAATCTTGCTGTGTGTGGGCCCTGCTGGCTGTGTTCGCAGGCTGGTAAAGAGTGTTTGTAAGTGGAATATGAACATCAATGAATGAGAAGATTGTTTTCTTGATATCTGAGTATCTTTGTGTTACGTTATTTGGCTACACTATCTGTGATTTCTGAGATTATTTCTGTTTGATGAATACTGGTAATTAATTGATGCACACGTGAATGCGAATCTTAGAAAGGATAATGAATGCTTAGATCTGATTTTGTTTTGCCTTACTACCTCTAATTATTAGTTAAATTGTGGTTCATGAGCCTCGCTTGATTTATTCCGACCAATATATTGTTAAGGGTTTCGGGGTTAGGGCTTCTCTGGCATAGGCTTGTTAGCACTGAAGTGACCCACTTTAATTAACTTCCTATCTCTCAGGGTAAAAAACCTAGTTCGAGCACCCTCCCATACTACTTCAGGTGATACATTTACCTGCACAAGCAGGCCATTGCCGAAAGGGCTAGTAGTATAGGGGTTTCTTGGTAAACCTTAAATCTGAACCTGGAACACGACCCCTCAAACCAACAAATGATTCTATTTCTGGGACCAAGAGCATTTTGAGAGAGATATTGGGTAATGCCATGGGGTCATGGGCAGCCTTTGAAACCTGAACTTGAGGACTGGTTTGAAAATCAGATTCAATAATTTTCCCTAAAATAAAATAGGAGTAAGAAGCTATTTGCCGAAGAGTGGAAGAATAAGTACATTTTTATAGAAGTACACAAAATATTCTTCGTAAAATTCACACACAAACTATAGGAGTGGCTGGAGAGGATAGAAAAATTCTAAACCTGCTGAAAAGACGATCAGATCACGTAGCAGACCCCTGAGGTGATCCAACAGTTGGAGAAGACTGATAACAAGATCACCCAGACTGTTGATCACTAGGTTGATAGTGTGCTAGTGGATTTTCAACTGAATTTGCAGTCGACCAATTTATCTCCTATTCTGAAGCAGAGAGAAGGATTTTCAAGGGATTTAGGGGTAAGTTCTTGCAAACATTACCGTTGTTGATTAAAATGTTATCGCGTGAAAAGGGTGTCCTATGCAGTCACACCGAGTGAATGACCTCTAATCATAGCAGAAGCACAACACAAAGAGGTAAATACTACTGGGTTAATCAGGAAGGGGATAGATTAGTGTGCAGTCCTCTAAGGGATCCACATGATCTAAACAGAGGTAGGGTTGTGCACATAGAGACCAGTCCCCCGACTACGCCACCTTTGAACTTGCACAAAGGTAAGAATTATCCTACCCCACATCTGCCACCACCTGCACACGACATGGATGCGCACATGAAGTTAACCACCTTTAAGGGTGTGGGGGATGAGGATATGGATGGGTTCTGGTTCATGGCAGTTTCTGTATGGACCGAGCAGAATGTTAGTAATGATGTTGTAAAAGGAGTGCAACTAACAATAGCCTTTGAAGGGCGGGCCCTGCATTGGTTCATGGGATACATTGGTCAGCATACAAACCCTAAAATATAGGACATTAAGGATGCCCTAAAGTAGCAGTTATGGAATCCTAAGTCCTACTCTCGATGCATAGTAGAGTTGAAAGATATTAAGCAGGGACCTACGGAGTCTGTTTGGGAAGCTAACCTACGGCTGAAGAAATTCATCAGTTATGGAGGATTTTTCTATGAGGAAAAACAGCATAACGAGTGGTTTATCGCCATGTTTTTACCACATATGTGCGGACCTATGGGCCAGTAGAATATTGATTCGCAGGAAGAGGCCCTGGAGATTTCCATGAAGCTATAAGCTATGCCAAGGGATGATGCTCAATTTGGGGCACTGTAGATCCAAAGCAAACTAGAGGCAATGCACTTATAAATTCAAAATATGTGAAGGGATCGAGGTAAAGAAGTTGGCACAGATGTTTCATGCATATTCTACAAGGTATCAGGCCACACTAAGGATCGGTGCCCTTTGCTGTCAGATTATATGTAGGCTGGGGGATCAAGTCCACTTCACCCTAGATACATGGTTGGACCAAGTACTTCCATGCTTTGGTGTGCTGACATTCAAGTAGTAGGAACACATGATACAAACCACTGCCCACGATTAGGCACCTACGTCCCAGAACTGAAGCAAAAGTGGTGCTCATTCTACTCGTCAGTGGGTCACGATGAGCACAATTGCCGAACATATGATCTAATGATAGATAGGGGAAACCTATATAGGGTGCAGGCTGACCCTTCGTCACCAGTATCTCCCTCTGGGTGAGGAGGCTCCCATGCAAGAGGATAGGGAGGAGGGAGAGGAGGCGCAGGTCAGGGAAGAGGGAAACTGATTTGCTACAATTGTGGGGATGTTAGAGATTATGCAAGGGACTGCCCAAACCTTGTGCACCAATCTTGTAGGTCTTGCAGATAGTTCGATCATGTAATTGAAGATTGTCCTATGCTTATAGCAAAGATGTAGGAGAAACAGTAGATGCCAACACAAAATGTACAACGGGTTAAGGTAGAACCGCGTGATGATGGGCCCAGTGTCAATGTAATTACACACAGTGGTGTTTCCACTGGAGGAGCTAGGGAAAAATATGCGGCCGAACCACTAATCAGATATTCCTCTGACAAAAAGGAGATCCTGGACCTGCAAAAGGAGAAAGAGACCTTCATTAAAGCTAGGAAGGACTTTGCTAAAGATGAAGCATCCACCTCAGGGACTTCTATATATTTTAAGGTAGATGAAGAATTTAAGCCATTCCTTTAGGCATGTATGAAGTTACTGTGCAACCAGAAGACGGTGGAAAATCTCCAAGAATTAATAGATATTTGCGTAGAAAGGGATGCCCCCCGAACGGAGGTTAAAGTTGTGAATAATATTTACAAGAACAAAAAATGGACTGGCTAGGAGATGTGTATGACTGCATAGATTGGAGAATATGAGATGGACCAGGTCATCCTCGATCTGGGATCTGATGCCAATTTCCTACCCAAACAAACATGGAAAAAAAATGGGAGAACGTAAATTGGAGTGGTCCACCATCCAACTATGTATGACTAACCAGCAAAATATCATTCCATTAGGGAGGATTCCGAAGGTTATGGTAGACATTGCGGGAGTTAAATTCTATGCATATTTCGAAGTGATCCATATTGTAGATGATGCGAACCCTTACCCTACACTCTCAGGACTGGATTGGGCTAATGACATGGGAGGTATCATTAACCTAAAAGGGAGGAGCGTGATCTTCAAAAATGATTGTACGCGGGCAATAGTCCCCTTGGATCCAACAGAAGGTGAATGATATACAGAACCGGTGTGTGAAGAGGAACATGTTGACCACATTTACAACCTAACTGCTCGAGATGATGATTGGATTAACCCTACAGTTGATGGCATGTTGTGTTGGGATAAATACAGTGCATGTCTCTCAGACTAGGATGGTGAGATATAAAATTGGTAGAATCAGTTGCACGATGTATCTATGCTATGGTGCCTCAAGATCACCAAGAGCTTCCGATGCATATTCTCAGAGGTAAGAGAAGTTCCCTACTTCGATGGTTCTAGTAGTGTTGAGGAATTTCTTAAAGCATTAGAAGCATATGTCCCTGAAGAATGGAGATTTTTGGCACTTGATTTGGCTATGCGCGCAACCTCTGCACGGTGGTGGGAAACCCATAAGGGGGATTTTTAGGACAGGGAGGAATGTCGGAAAATGATGATTCTACGATTTGAACCTCCATTCATCCCACCCATGGAACTATTTTCTGGCCGAGGGGACCTACGCAAGCACTTGGCTATGTGGATGGTAGTGTGGAATGAAATGACCTGGAATGAATGGGTACATATGTTCATTCACGCCTTAGGACCAATCCCCACCACCTGGTATTTAGCTGTAGAGCTACACCAGTTCACTCACCACTGGGGCACCATGATACAGGATATCATGGTGGCATTCGGGTTAGTCAGAGGAACTAAGAAAATGGCTGAAGCCCTGCAATATATAGATGCTCTTGTCTTTGATGAGTCTTCCCCTCAAACAGAATTTGTTGCACTAGCTTGGGATGCGCAGATGCAGTATATTGTCAATTATAGAAATTTGTCAATAGAAGAGTGTGATGAGGATCCCAGAAATGTCACTATCCCAGAGTTGGAAGGAGAGCGCGTCATTACAGGACCCCTATTACAGACAGTAGATGTGACCAAACCATTATAGTTGAAGGAATTCAACATTGGGACAGTAGAGTAGCCCAAGATGGTCAAAATTGGGGATTACTGGGATGATGATATAATTGGGAAGGTCACGTAGTTTCTAACCGAATATCAGGACCTATGACCTACAAATTTCTTTCAACTCAAGGGAATCGTAGGAGATTTGGGTGTCATGAAAATCACCTTAAAGCTGGATGAGCGTCCTGTCAAACAGTGGCCCTATTGGCTGAACCCTAAATAGAAACAAAAATTCAAGGAGGAAATAGATAATATGGTGGTCGCAGGTATCATTGAGCTAGTAGAACAATGTGATTGGGTAAGCCCAATGGTAGTTTAAGAAAAGAAAACCAAAGGAGAGATAAGGATCTACGTAGATCTTAGAAAGTTGAATGATGCCTGCGTACATGATCCATTCCCTACACCGTTCTCTGATGAAATCTTGGATAATGTGGGAGGTCAAGAAGCATACTCATTTATTGATGGGTTTTCAGGGTACCATCAGATCAGAATAGCACCTGAAGATCACATCAATACAACCTTCATGACTGAATGGGGCTCCTTCCAGTACACTGTCATGCCCTTCAGACTAAAGAATGCCCCTTCCATTTTCTCACGCGTAGTTGTAGAAGTATTCAAAGAGTTCATCCATAAGTTTCTGGAGGTATATTTTGATGATTGGAAAGTATTTAGATTGGTAAAGAAGCATGTGTCGAACCTGGGCATGATGTTGGATGCTTGGAGGAAACACAATATTTCTCTAAACATCAAGAAATGCATATTCTGCGTACCATTTGTGATTTTTTTGGGACACGTGTGTCAGTAAGGATTTATCGTTGACCCAGCCAAGATAGCAGTTATCATCAATTTAGCAGTACCTGCCATTGAGAAACAGTTGTGCTCTATATTAGGGCACACAGGCTACTATAGGAAGTTTATTCAAGGATCCGCCCTGATCACTGCACCAATAGAGAAGTTGATGAAGAAGGATGTATCCTTTTTCTGGGATGAGGAGTGTCAGAAGAGTTTTGAGTTCCTAAAAGAAAAGATGGTCATTGTACCTATCCTCATATTTCCAGACTGGGTGAAGGTCTTTCATATACATATGGATGCATTAGGCATAACCTGCGGAGATGTCTTAGTGCATCCAGGCGAAGGAGACATTTATCATCTGGTTGTGTTTGCTAGTAGGAAACTCTCTAGCGTAGAGCACAACTACTCTACTACTGAATGAGAAGGACTGGAAATGGTGTATGCCCTACAAAAATACATGCACTATCTATTGGGAGGACACTTTAAGATTCTCACTTATCATTCAATTTTAAAATACTTGGTCAATAAGCCTATGTTGGGGGGAATATTTGTAGATGGTTACTGCTATTTCAGGAGTACGATTTTGAAATTATTGTGAAGCCCGAGAGAGTGAATGCTGGACACACTTGTCTCGGATTGAGAGTGGGGAAGAGCCAACTAGTCTAGAAGAAGTATTACCTGGTGCGCAACTTTTTTCTATCAAGGTAGTGGGCAAACACTTTGTGGACATTATTCATTTCTTGACCACGGGGATGGCACCTACATACTATTCACTGCAACAGAAAAAGAATTTGGTGGCCCGCGTAACTGAATTCACTCTAATTTTTGGTCAATTATACAAGTTGGGAGTAGATGAGGTATTGCGGAGGTATGTATCAGAACATGAGAGACAAGCTATCTCGGTTGAGGCCCATGGAGGGGTGGCAGGAGACCACTACGTAGGAAAAGCCATTGCGCAGAAGGTGCTGAGGGCTGGGTTGTAGGTGCTGTACATTACATAGCGATCCACATGCATATTGTCGAGCCTCTGATGCGTGCCAACAGATAGGGAAGCCTTTGCGTAGAGATGAAATGCCCCTACAACCAAAGATGACTCCGCAGGTGTTTGAAAAATGGGCTATAGACTTTGTAGGACCCATCAATCCCCCGGGGAAAAGGACTATCGCACATTACATCATTACTGCCACTGATTATTGACCAGATGGGCAGAGGCAAAGGTTGTGAAGGATTGTACTATAGATACCACTGCATACTTCATATTTGAGCACATCCTCACTAGGTTTGGCTACCCAAAGATCCTAATGAGCGATAGAGGTAAACATTTTGTTAATGAAACTATTGAAGCTTTGACAGAAGAATTTCAGATCCACCATGTGAAAAGTACCCCATATCACCCACAAGCTAATGGGGTCAAGAGGCTTTCAACAAGATTTTGGAGAATGTGCTAAATAAGGTCTATAATGTCGATCGAAGTGATTGGGATGTGTGCATTCCTTCAGTACTATTGGCATATAGGACTACATCTGAGAAACTAACCAGGAAGACTCCATTCAGGATGGTCTATGGAAAAGAGGCCATCATGTCTGTGGAATATATTGTCCCCAACCTGCGCATTGCAGCATTTAAAAAAATAGCGGAACCTGACATCATGGAGGAACGTTTGGCATAGCTGGTTGCCTTGGAAGAAGATCGATCCATTTCTAACTTTCGTCAGTAGGTACATAAGGCACGAGAAAAAGCGTGGCATGATCGGCACATTCGACAGAAGATATTCAAGGAAGAAGAATTAGTGATGCTCTATGACAGTTAGTTTGCATGCCACCCAGGGAAGTTCCGTAAGTGTTAGTATGAATCTTGATTCGAGGCACACGAAAAAATACCACTTTAGCTGCACATAAAAAACAACCCTAACAATAGAAATGACTGCTAATATCTTCAGATCTGCAGTTAGATGATCAAGACAAATGTTGCAAAAATATAGATCTATGCATTAGAAGACATAAACAGTAGAAAAATAAGATTTACTCCATAGATCCAATAGACAAGACAAGAATATATCCAATGAAATTTTTATTAATGGCACCTGGGAGGAAAACACAAGAGGGTGTTCCCTGTTCTCCTCAATGGGATGGGTTCTTGTAAGTCCTCAACACTTCAGATTTAGAATTCCTCTCTCTTGATGGTGTAGAAAACCTAGACAAAAATGGAAAAATATGGCTATGATGGTGGATCAATAGCCAGACCAAGAGTTGAGATCCAGAGTGATATTTAGGCAAAAAAAGGTGACAAATGAATGGGAAAACCCTTCTATTTATAACAAAATATTGAGTTAGTCTAGATATTGGTGCATAATTAAAATATTATTAACCAAATCAAGATCCGACTTTTATGGAATATTTTATTATATTTGTTGGAGGGAAAAGGAATTTGACTTGAGTCAAATCCCCTTATTTGTAAATAATAAATAAATAAATGATCTATTTATCATTTTAAGGATGTGATTAAGTAATAATAAATAAATAAATGGTTTATTTATCATTTTTAAGGATGTGGTTAAAAAATAATAAATAAATAAATGATTTATTTATCATTTTAAGGATATGGTTGAGTAATAACCAAATAAATAATTATTTATTTAATTATTTAAGGGAAATTTAGTCATATTTAACAAAGAATATTATTTAAGTAATGTTTAAATAATTATTCTTAGAAAATAATAAGATAAATAATGATCTATCTAATTAATTGCCTTGTTTTGGGTTAAATATAACCAGGAATATTAATTAAACTGTTGTTTAACTAATTATTCCTTGAGGAAAATAAAAAAAATATGGATTTATTTAATGTTTCCCCATGGGGTTTCCTGTTTAGACCATAAACAACTTAATAAAGATGGTTTACTAAGTTATTTTTCATAGTGAATGTGATTTTACTTGGGGTAAAATTGGTCTTACTTGGTGTACTTGGGTCCATCTAATAACAATGGATTAGATGACCAAAAATGGTGTAACATATTTCCCCCCAACGTGCGAGCGGTAGGAGCTAATATTATGACTAAAGTACATTGTAAGAACTCAATCACTAGACAACAACGGGGAGGTCAGAGAGAGAGGATTGTAAGGTAGACCAAAGTGTTGAAAGAACTAGACCCTGAGGAGGTGACTTGCAGGTGCGACAAGTCTTTTTGATAAGTGAGTACCTGCTATAGGCGGCGGGGGAGGGATACCTATGCCCACCGAGGAAATAGTACAAACAATAAGGCGTCCGGAAAACCACGAGACAGCATAATGCTGGCATAAACATGAGCCAGATAAATAACACAATAATGAATCCCACATACATATTGTGCCTGGGATAACAGCTAGGACTTGTACAATGATATCTGAGTACATGAGATATAAATGCAACCTAGATGCCCCTGAAAATAGGAAAGGGCTCTAAAAATCTGACTGATACATGCAAACAAAAAGGCACTGCAAGCGGCTAAGGCCGACATCATCAAATGTATGGAGCTGCATCGAAGGCTGTAATGAAGAGGTCATTCGAGTGTGTGGGGAGCTACCTGTAGGGCCACCCCCTCATGAGGGCTGAGACATCTCACACATATCCGGGAATCATTGATGTCAGTTGTTTCATCACTAAACCATCAAGTATACGGATCTCGATCATGCTGAAATGAACTGGAACTAAGAAACAATCAAGTCAAAGGGCAATAAGGAGTCCCTTTTCCTGATCTGAGGCACCGAACAAGAGTGGAATCTGGAACCAAGGTACACCGCCCTCTAGACCTGTCTTCTAGAATGAATAAGCTGATGTCGACAGAAGGAGGTCTGCCATAGGTGAGGCAATAATGGATCCTCAACTAAGGCACGAGAGAAAATAGTAGAGTGACTGACAAACTAACACCAATGATGATGATGAAATGTGGGGAACTGAGTAGCGAACAGACAAATTCCCTTGTTAGAGTATAAATAGCATGGATGACCTGGCAGTGACTGACACAATATCATGAGGGATAGGGGACAATGGGACTGAAGGCCATAATGTGCGACATGAGAGAGGGACCAAGAAATGAAGGATGGAGGACTATAGCGAGGTGCAAAGGGACGCGGGATAGACTCCATGAAAGCAATGATGACTCAACTCGGATGCTCTAAACAAGGGTGACTCGATGGTGCTGCCACACAGGAAAAGGGTCCAATGGGGACCATAAAAGCATGAGTACAATATGGTAACGCATGATGAAAGTTGACACGAGCATGGACAAGTATGGAGGCAACATGGTGTCCTCGGTATGAGTGTTGCAAGTGAAGAAATTCAATTTTGAGGAAGGGTGAAGTGGTGCTTCTTGGACAAAATGTGTCTTGGTGAAGTATCAAATCACAAAAAGCTAATAGATACCCATTTGAGGGCTTGGTGGGATCTTTCCAATGGTATATACGGTTCTTCAAACTAAACTACGGTTTGGTCACAGTAAGCAAAAGAAAAATTAGGGGTTTTCTTTAAATAAGGCATTTTCCTTCCAAATTCACTTATTTGTCGGTAGAGCTGTGGTGAATATCGTGAGGAAAGGAGGCCTTAAATCTTGCGGCGGTCGTAGCCAATAAACCAACTGTTGGAATTTAAGATCCGATAGCTGTAGGTAAGATGTATCATCCTACTTTTCATTTTAGTGAGTTGAAAGTTCAACTTAGGTACCCAGAGCTCATGAACAGGCCAGGTCGTACTTTTCTTGGGGTCTGTTCTGTGACCTAGGTAGGAGGTACTCGGCAGAAAACTGCTACCTATCCCAGGGAAGGACCTGGAAAGTGTGACCTGTCAGAGAAAGGGGGTTTCAGTGATGTATGGGCTAAGATCCAGGATTTTATGGTTGAGGGGCATGGGTGCCCCTAGGTATGTTATGGACATGCCAAAATGTATTTGGAAAAAGGGAGATCTAAACACATTTTAATGATGTGGTGTGCCACTTGTTTTCGGTATGGTTATGTAGTTTGAGAAAGGAAATAGACGATTACCAATCTCTTTTGGTACTGCATATATGAATCAAATGGACTTTAAGTTTCTGGGTTCACATATATGGCGTTGCTATCCCAAAGGTAGGACTTGGGGATAATGAACTGATGTTCTCCCAAACTCATAGTTTGGTCAACCACAATGTCTATGAGACTAGGTTGTTTATGAAATATGAAGGAATGATGAGGGGTATCATCCCTATAGCGATCTTGAAGTGATATGGGACTCTAGAGGTTCTTCTAAATATGGAAGAATAATGGGACTAGAGTCGACACGACTAGATTCACTAGGAGAGTGGTGGAGAACTTCTTCTCCTGGTCTCTCAAATATGGGTACCCCCTTCCCAAAACATTGGGTGTCAATGTAATGGCCACAAGGTGCATGTGGTTTGAATGCATGAGTTCAATGTAAGGGGGGATAGATAAATTCAGGAGTAGTCGTTGCTTCCATAATGTCGTCATCATAATAAAAGATGGGGTGACTGATGGAAGAAAGACCACCTGATGCGGAGAAGCGACTTTACTCCTCATCATGAAAGGAGAGGTTCGCATGCGCATCGTCACAAGGGGTGACAGAAGGGTGAGTAGACAAAGGATCCACCGATGTTGAGACAAGGGAGGGTGTTGAAGGGAGTTCAGGCGAAACATCATGGGAGGTTTCATCGTGGACTTCCGATCAAGGCCCCGTTATCTCAACATCATAAGGGGAAAATTTAATGGGAGCATCTCTAGTCCTCGGGTGTTGCCGAAGCAAGATGCGAAAATAAGGGAGTAGGTGACTCATTGCGCTCGGCCTCGAATTGGCATAAAGCTTCTAAGGGGGAATGATACTCTTCAAGGTGAGGACAAAGGTGAGTGTAGTGACTGTGGAAATCACACAAAGCACAAGGGTGATTGATGTGCAATGGCTTGAGTTTCGGGATTGAATCGGGTACAGTGCCATATACCTCTGGGATATCAGATTCCGGAAACAGCTCATTGAACATGGACTTGAGGTGAGGCAATTCTGGAAAAGTATGGGTGGCGTGGCCGACAACATCACACAAAGCACATTGGATGGTACGCTTTGGAGGCCGAGAAGGGGTAGGGTCTGTCAGGCTAGCCTTGTCCTTTGATGCCCCCTTGCGAGCTTTGCCCTTCGTACCCGAAGCACTTGCAACGGGAGGTGGTTCCTACTGAGGTGAATGAGGCACTGTTACAGTGGGAGAAGTCATAGGGACCGGCTGAACTGGGTTCAAAGCGAGATAAGGTTTAGGTTGACCAGGCGGGATAGCGGTTGGAGGATCGAGGTACCAGATGGGAATCCCAAGGGTTAGGTTAGGAAGAGAGAGGGTGGCCGTAACAGGTACTGTGTATACTCCTGGTGGGGGAGCTAGGAACAGTATCTGACCAGAGGGGTAATGACTAGGCGAGACGGCACCAATATTTTTGAGGCCGAGAGGAACCGTCCTAGGAGGGTAAAGGGGGTCATGAGTACCAACTGAAGGTGAAGGTTCAGAAGGCTGATCAGAGGACATCATGAAATATGGTAATCATGGGAACCAGATGGAAGAGATCGAGTGGCCATCTATCCTTCAAGTGGTTGGGTAGCCACAAATCCCTGTTGAGGGAAAGGATCAGTAAGCATAACCGGCTGACTAGGTGCAGGACTAGAAGGAACGGAAGGGATGGCCTGTTGTCCTCTCAATGTTTCTTGAGACTCCCATAACTGTCGTATTTTTGGTAGAAGAGGACAATCATTACCATAAACACCACAACAATAATAGGGCTTGTTTGTACGAAGAGGCCTATCCTGCTTTGGTTGAGTGCCTTGTTGCTGGTTCGTAGTGTTAGGAGCATTACCTTGATTAGGTCCAGGATTGCTAGGGGCAGCTTGATTTTGAGTGCCTTTCCTCTTCCATTTTAAGGGAAGAGGATTAGTCCCGCCCTGCTATGCATACACCTGTCCCTGAGGGGGTGGTAGTTGCTATTGCGAGGTTTTAGAAGGCAAGGGAGGAGGAGGTGCTAATGCTGGAGGAGCTGGAGCACCAGGCTGCGGATACGGATAAAAAGGAGGTTGGGTAGCGGTGTGGTAAACAGGAGGTTGGGAAAAAGGAGGAGGCATGCCATATCCTAGATATGTGCTACCGGGAGGGGGGAAATTTCAAGAGGTGCTAGCCCCTCCCTAAGGAAAACCAAAGCCCATGGAAGGTTGCGCATACGGATTAAAGAGAACTCCAACGATACCATCAATGGCATGAGATGCCCTCGGTGTGTTGGCACCACCGAGTCTAGGAAGATCAGGTAGAACGATATAAACATAACCCGACTGAGCGTAGATCAGGTCCTATTTTAATGCAATCTGGAGAGCGGCTTCTTTGGTTTGAGGAAAGTGTGATGCGACGTCTTTCCCGATAGGTGTCAAGAGAGTCTTAAGGAACTAATCCATGTAGACATGGTCTTTGAACGTAGGGGCTTGACATAGGCTTCTTCTTCTCTTCCATTCCTTAACATGGTCGGATAGGCGGGTCCCAGACGATTGGCGGAAAGAGGTCAAGAGCTCGGTACCAGTGTCGTAACGAAGGGGAAACTAGAAATAAGACAAAAAGGCCCGGGCAAGAGTCGGAAAGGTGGTATGAGAGGAAGGGGCCTGATCAACATACCACTTAGAAGCTTCACCATTAAGCATTCGTTAGAACAACCAAAGATGGACAGAGTCATCGGTAATGGAATTAGACGAACACTACATGTGGAAAGATCTAACATGATTTGAGGGATCTTGTCCAGCAAGACCTTCAAAATTTGGGATGTCTGAAGGGAGATTTTTTGGCATAGAGGGCCAACTAGCGTCATGGTGTATAGGGCCGTTTATCAATTGGTCAAAGTCGGGGAGGCTGAGACCTGCCATGAAAGGGAGCAAGGGTGTCGTCGGGGTAGTTTTCGTTGCGGTCCCACTAGTGGTATTCTTGGCGGGAGGGCTAGGGTTACCACTAGTATTAGGTCTTGCACCAAACATGGTGAAGGTGAAAGGGGGAGAACCAAAGGCAGAATGACAAGGAGAACCCAAAGGACCAGAAGAAGAGTCAGAGTGTGGACTCGGTTGAGGACTAACTCGAATCCTATGTGAAGGAGTAAGTCTCCCTACCGGAAACTGAGGATGAAGGCCAATAAGTCTCCAGGATGAATTCCTTGGTTGCACAATGGTGATGACACAAACACGGCACAAAGGAAAAAGAGACCAACAAGGGCAAGGAGGCGCAGGATCAACTAATTACAATGTTGAAACAAGGGAAGAGAGGTGCAGGATCAATTGATTTCAATGTTTTAGAGTCTTTGCTTGGCGGTGTTAACCAAGCCCTTTTTCACTTAAGGTGTGTGTGTGAAGTGTGTAAATTTTAATTCTTAAACCCAGACATTTGTAGAGAAAAATAAAAGAGTGTGATGTATAGTTGTAAATAACCTGCAAATGACAGTATATAAGCCTACAAAACAGAAAATAAACAGCTAATAATGCAATAATCTAAATCCAAGGAGGTGGGCCTCTCAACAACTAGTCTATAGGTGAGTGAAAAAACTAATCAAAACACACTAAAACAACCAATAGAT
Source organism: Pinus albicaulis (assembly GCA_034641835.2). Taxonomy (NCBI): domain Eukaryota; kingdom Viridiplantae; phylum Streptophyta; class Pinopsida; order Pinales; family Pinaceae; genus Pinus; species Pinus albicaulis. Next base: position 1,283,462,014 of record CM076579.1, read on the forward strand.
CTAAGGTCAGAAGGGACAGGGATCTAAAGGACAAAATCTGCTAGAAAGTGGTGCAGAAATAGCAACAAATCAGATGAAGAATTGTTGTAAAAAGAGGTGGCGAAAGGCTATCTCTAGGAGGGAAGCGGAGCGCACCCTAAAGGAAAATCCAAACAAAGCTAAATGAGGAGATTTAGATGGATAACAAGTCGATCTGAAGTGGATCTGAAGGTGAGATATTAGATCTGAAAAAATGGCTGAAGACTCTGAAATTTCAGACAACCTGCAATAGCAAAAACTCTTCCACAAAAAGTGGAGGGTACTGAAGCCCTAGGGGGCTAGGTTCCCACTTATTTGAGTGAAAAAAAACAAGTACAGGTCTAAAATGAGTGGAGACGGAGGTCAGACAACCCTGAACAGAGGCTCAGACAAACCCAGAAAACTTTCAGAAAAATCTTTGCAAAATGTCCAGGTTGCAGTTTCTGACCTATTTTCAGCAGAGGCCGCACTTTTTGGGCAGTAAAGTGCGCCCTGGAGGTCCAAGTCACAGGTTTTGGGCTGAAAAGTGCGACCTGCACTTCCGACACTCTTGACGGCAAATTTTAGAAAAAATTTCCATCTCAGCTGCGGCTGATGTCTGTCACCTGCGCAATAGGTCCGAAAACACACGGAAGTCGGAATTTTTATCATTTTAGGGTTTTATGGGTTAAAAAAAACATCAAGAAAAGCAAAAGCAAGGGGCTAAAGAGAAATCCTAGGGTTTGAAGCAGCTGGATATGCAAGGATTATAAAAACAACAGCGGTCATAATCGTAAACCCGTGTGGAGTCGCTAGTTGTTAGTATGAATCTTGATTCAAGGTGTACGAAAAAGGACCACTTTAGCTACGCATAACAAACAACCCTAACAGCATAAATGACTGCTAATATCTTCAGATCTCCAGTTAGATAATCACGAAAAATGCTGCAAAAATCTAGATCTATGCATTAGAAGACATTAAATAGTAGAAAAATAAGATTTACTCCATAGATCCAATAGACAATACAAGAATATATCCAATGAAATTTTTATTAATGGCACCTGGGAGGAAAACACAAGAGGGTGTTCCCTGTTCTCCTCAATGGGATGGGTTCTTGTAAGTCCTCAACACTTTAGATTTAGAATTCCTCTCTCTTGATGGTGTAGAAAACCCAGACAAAAATGGAAAAATATGGCTATGATGGTAGATCAATAGCCAGACCAAGAGTTGAGATCCAGAGTGATCTTTAGGCAACAAAAGGTGAAAAATGAATGGGAAAACCCTTATGATTATAACAAAATATTGAGTTAGTCTAAATATTGGCGTAGTTAAAATATTATTAACCAAATCAAGATCCAACTTTTATGGAATATTTTATTATATTTGTTGGAGGGAAAAGGAATTTGACTTCAGTCAAATCCCCTTATTTGTAAATAATAAATAAATAATTGATTTATTTATCATTTTAAGGATGTGATTAAGTAATAATAAATAAATAAATGATTTTTTATCATTTTTAAGGATGTGGTTAAAAAATAATAAATAAATAAATTATTTATTTATCATTTTAAGGATATGGTTGAGTAATAACCAAATAAATAATTATTTATGTAATTATTTAAGGAAATTTAGTCATATTTAACAAATAATATTATTTAAATAATGTTTAACTAATTATTCTTAGAAAATAATAAGATAAATAATGATTTATCTAATTAATTTCCTTGTTTTGGGTTAAATATAACCAAGAATATTAATTAAACTGTTGTTTAACTAATTATTCCTTGAGAAAAATTAAAAAAATATGGATTTATTTAATGTTTCCCCAAGGGGTTTCCTGTTTAGACCATAAACAACTTAATAAAGGTGGTTTACTAAGTTATTTTTCATAGTGAATGCAATTTTACTTGGGGTAAAATTGGTCTTACTTGGTGTACTTGGGTCCATTTAATAACAATGGATTAGATGACCAAAAAATGGTGTAACTGTAAGAACTGGTTGGGTCCATACATAGTAAACGAGATTACAGATGGTGGTGCAATAAGATTGGCTACATTGTGTGGAGATTACCTGCCCGGGTACATTAATGCATGCCATCTGAAACCTTACAGAGATGACTCGGCACCTACCAAATGACTATATGGACAGAGTATCTGTATCAAGAGTGTTACACTAACTACAAAGGAAATGCAAAGGCAGGTGTGGTGGAGGTGCAACAGTAGCGCGCATGTAAGAAGATGCAGAAGGGTGCGACGGAGGCACAGGGGTAGTGCGCAGCTAGAAAAACTAGTCGTTGGAATAGAAAAACTGAGTGAAAAAGTGATTTAACCGTTGGATGGAGCGATTATTTGGAAATTAATGCAATGTTATTGGAGGATTTTTTACCGTTTCCTTGATGCTAAGTCGCATTTAATGTAGATCCGACCGTTATTACTCAGAAAATCCTATAAAAGAAGGGGCATAGGTCATAATCGATTCCTTTTCTTTTTAAGGTTCTTACACCCTATGCTTTACTATGAATTTTTTGTGGACTGTGATTGTTCCATCTATATGTCTGGGCGAGCTACCCCCTCTAACAGCAAAAACCCTGAATTTATATTCTATGCAAGAATGACTACTTCTAACCCCGCTGAGTTTTTGCCTATTACAACCTCTACTAAAAGTGGGTCTGAAGATGTGTTTGAAGTAACTCATGACGTAGAAGAGGTCGTGTCCACACCAGCCAAGGGAAAGGGCAAGGGGAAGGAAAAAGGTAAGGAACAAGGAAAGGAGAAAAGGAAGGGAAAATCCACGAAGTGGCCTACGGTGAAGCTGTGCACTTCCCCCAAGATTGTGAATTCCCCTCGGAAGGTGCCTCAAGAACACTCTCCCAATCCCTCGAAGCACCCCATGATAGCCTAGAAAGAATATCTATTGGTGGCTCTGCTCTCGTGGCTCCCAGCATATGTTAAGCCAAGGAAACTGAAGGTGCGCATCCCCAAGAATATCGATGTTGTTTGAGAATATTTTCAAATTTCGTTGGTCCCGCAGGAGTTCCCTCTCATAGAAGACAAGTTTGGGAGCCTTCCCTCCATTAAATTTGATGACCACGACCTAGAAAATGAAGATGCCTTCTCAGATTTTGGCCCCAGAATTTTATCTCAAGAGAGTGTTGTATGGCAATGTGCTGAAGGTGGAACTAATTCCATTGGCATGTGGAATGGAGGCCTCAAGGATATTGAATTTGTTGTGCATCCCCCACTTTGGGAGATATCCTATCACCAGCTTGGTTGTGCACCAGCCGTATGTGCTGATCCATGATGGGTGCTTTTGGTTCCAAGGCGGGATCCAGATTAACGTTGTGCTAATTCATAGAATCATCACCCTGCCCATGAAGGGGACCTATCCCATGAAGGGATTCAGAAATAAATATGAGCAGAAGGTGTCAAAAGAAGTGCGGGACAAATACAAGGTCGACCACAACAATCGGGGATTCATAGTAGAGACCATCATTGATCCGGGTGCGCATGGGCACTTTGCTGCTCGCATGTAAGATGATGCGCAAGTGTAGGGCATCGGTCGTCCCTGCCTACGTTATTCAGCTGGCAGGACAGTTTGAGAAGGGGGTCTACTAAAATTGGTCATAGTACCTGTGCGAGGATTTTTTAGACAATGTGTGCGAGGCGTAGGACCAGGGAAAGGCCTTTTTCTACTCCTAGCTATTACTATTGATTGCCTTGATCACCTTGGAGACACCTGATGATGCGGTGCTCCCTGAGCTCGAGCCCGATTTTTGTGAAGGAGCGCGTTATGAAAACTTGTGGGATTCTAAGGATTCAAAGCGAATCAAGGAGAACAAGGTGTTATGAGTGTTGTTCGATCATGCATTGATAGTGGCGATCCATTCCAGGTCGCGCTTATTACCCGTAGTCTAAGAGAAGTACAAGTGCATCACTGAATTTCACGTCACCATGCACAATGTGCAGATCAGGGCCCCAAAGGATCCAATGTGGTACAAACTCCCGTACATGGTCACTAAGGTGGAGGTCGATCAAGATGTTTCCACATGGCTGCCTGCATGGAAGCTTGGCCTCAAATCTTCTACCGCGGTTACAGCGGGCACCTCTAGAAAGGATGCAACGCCAAAGGATAATGTCCCACCAATCACGTCGGAGGAGACTACGTTGTGCTCCACTGAGAAGAAAATGACAAAGGAAACTCCCAAAGATGCCACCAAGGGGGTGGAGAAAGAGCCTTGGCGGGATTCGGAGACTGAGGACTTGGTGGGGAGGGTGTGAAGTCTCCACGCGGAATGAAGCGCACTGGTGAGCCTCCAAAAGGGTAGCGGAAGAAGCGAAGGTTGAAAAAGCTAGAGGAGAAGCAAATGTTACACTAATTGAGGGAGATCTGGACAATATCACATATGTCATTGCTACTGCCTTCAAGGATCTTTGAACTACTCTAGGAGATCATCAGAAATCCAAGCTAGAGGCTTTGTAGTCTAGGTTGCAGGTGCTCCAGCTGAAAGCAGATACTATTCAAGAAAGAGTGAACCAGGCGAGGTTGATTCAAGAAAGCCTGCCTGCTACACCCATCATCACAACCACCGAGAGCAAAATTTTCCCCTTCTCAGTTGCGGCAGTCACAGTAAAACCATCAGCCATATGTGTGCAAGTCCAAGCATGCAGGGAAGTCAACCTTGATATTGCGAGAATAACAAGTGGGCAGATACACTCTCTCCACTTGTTTGTCTTTTTCGAGCTCCAAAATATAGAAATCAGGGCGTAGCACCAACTCAATGAGGCTGAGCAGACAATTGTGGCCAAATCTACCGAAGCCGCCCAAGCTCAGGCAGCCCAGATCGCAGCAGTTGCATAGCAAGAAAAATTAGAGCACCTGATCGACCGTTTATGTGAAGACATGCCAGAAGTGATTCTCGTTGTCCAACATCATCATAAATACATGAGATACATGAAATTAAGTGGTTCATTCCACAAAAGGAAAGCCCTAAATCATAAAACATTTCTCCATCCCATGCTTCATTAAGTAGACTATGTCTCTCCATGCTTTCGTCTTTAGCCCTAATGGCCTTGTCGTATCCAAGCATCATCCCAATATTGTGAAAAATAAGAAGTAGAGACATATGGGTAGACATGGAAGATTTCAAACCATATTCTCCCAATAGAAGCCATTGTAGAAAAGCTTGTTGCTTCTACACCATACCATCATCATTCCATGTGGGTTGGCCATATTCTCTCAAAAGGAGCCACCGCAACAAATCATCTTGCTACCCCACCACATTATCATCATACCAAGTATGGTGTCCATACTCTCCCAATAAGAGCCATCGAAGGAAAGCCTCTTGCTGCCAACCTCCAACTTTATCATGCAAAGTAGGGGATTATGTCAAGCCAAACTATCCCAAGAGTAACCATAGCAACAAGATCTCTTGCTGCCGCTTCACATCATCATGTGAAACATGGAGCAACAACATACTGATTGACATGTGGAATTTCATATCATCCCAATACAAACAAACTCCATCATTATGCATCATAAGAGTGTTATGTAATATTCCAAACAATACAAAACACATAAACATGGGAGATGTCATGTGATGGCCAAACTCTCTCAAGAACAACCAAAGTAACCATGCCTTCTTCTGTTGAATTATTCCATTTATATGCAAGGCATGAATCAAATAAATATGAACCACTGGGTAGTAACCATACTCACCCAAGATAATCCAACGCAGCCATGCCTCCTCCTTCATTACATCAGTGTTGTGCAAGGCATGGATCATGGAAATGTGTGTTGTTGGGTAGTAACCATACTCACCCAGGAGAAACCAACACATCCAACCTTCTTATTGGTCTATCTCATATTTCTACAAGTGGCATTGCAACCTCTTTCTCCACATCCACATCCATTCATCCCAATGTGGGTGATGGATCTCATTCTTCATAAACTTGGTATCTATTTGGGTCTTGTGTTTTGATAGTTTGGAAAATCAAAAGACAAGGCAACATCAAACCATTCTTTAGAGTTCCAAGATCTAGTCCTCCTGTTCTCAGAGAGGGCTCTCTCAATTTTATTTGTTTTGCAAAGGTTTATCTTGTTTTCTTTGAGTATTGATTTTAGACTAGTTATTAAGTGCAAGTGTTTGTTTGTTTGTTTGGTTGAAAGACATAAGAAAACATGAAAGGTCTAGGAAAGATAGATAGAAAGGGGAAATGCTAGATCCATTGGGTAATGGACTCAGGAAGAGGTTGTTACAAACTTATCAATGGATATGTGATATCAGAGGGAAAATCTAACTTGGCCACAGGATCCTTTGGTTTTTGGAATGAGATGGACATTAATGGTTTAGAAAGAGAGTTTGAATTCTCAACAAAGGGAATTTGAAAACATAACTTGAACAATAAAGAGGTATTTGATAGACAGGGCTAACCATAAATTTTACAAACCACACTTTAAGAAAATAATGACTTCAAAACAACTTTTAAAATGAAATCTAAGATTCGGGAGCACATCCTATTTCCTCAAAGATTTTATTTCAAATGACTTAGAAAACATAAAAGAGTCACTGATAATTGCAATCATAAAAGAGGGAACACCTAAGAACATCTATTATCACAACTATAAAGACCTTTGAAACAATTTTTCAAGCAAGGACAAAGGGCATGATCAAAACAGACCTCCTTGGCTAACTTAAAACAATGGTACTTCAAAGGGAGACTTCAATAACAGCTTTCAAGTGGTAGCAGACAAGCAAGGAAAACCATAAATCATGTTGTAACCAAATATTTGAACTATTATAGAAATAAACAAGAATGAGGACTAAAGAGAGAGATTGAAGACTCTAAAATACCTCAGTAGAAGAAAACATAAAATAGTGAAGGATGAACAGGTCTAAGGTGCTTCCAGGAGTCATTTCTTAGCCTAAAACTTTCATCCTACTGTAGTAAGCATTTATGGAACAAAATGAAAATAGGAGAAAACATTAAACGGTTCATAATACTTCACCAAAATCCAAGCTCATGGATCCAATGATAGAGCCTTCTCAAGAACAAGCATGCAACAAAATCATCAGTCTTCCAAGACTTCAATTTCTTCTTCAACTTCAAATAGACTATGTATTATTTCAGAGAGTTTCAGTATTACAACTACTGAACAATCAACGAACAAATTCTCATCTTATTCATGAGTGTTTATAGAATAAATGAGAAGGTGGAAGAGTTTAGGATTGAAATGCAATAAATTCTACACTAAATGCAACTCCTAGCCTTGAAAACCATGCAAGGCCTAAGGCAGGAAAGCATTGAATTATGATTCTCTTTCATGTACTCTATTTCTGCTATTATTAGGCTAAATGGGAAAAAAGATTGACTTCGAGGCTTACTTATCCTTTACAGTAACTTCACTGACAGTTTTAGCATTTGTTCTTTCTTTGGTAATAACTGTTCATGTGTCTTTATGCAAATATCTTCTATCTTGGCAATAACTAGGCCTTCTTAGATTGCTTTGAGGCTGCAGGTGTCTTTCTGGCAGCTGGAGAGGATTCAATTAGCCTCTGATGTGTTAGTGGAGGCTTCTCGGATTGATATATCTGATTTTTTTTCCTTAAAACATTGTTAATTTGCTTTAATATTGTGTTTTAGGCTTAATTAGGCCTAATTTCTATCTTCTGGCCTCCATATCATCTTCAATTGAGTGGATTAGGCTTTAGATAGTCGAATTTAGGCCTTGATCCCTCAAAACTATGTTAACAATGTTTGATTCTTTATCTCTGCTATGACTTAATCCTTTAACACTGATACTCTTTGTTTGATTATCGTTTGTTGTGCTTTGTTATTTTTTGCAGGTGCGCAGAGGGCTTTACAATGTTACCAATGTTCATGAGGCACTGGAAAATGATAATATGAACCCTGTGGATTCTTTGTCTTCATGGATAATGGCCTGGAGGATCGTCACCCCTGGCCTTTGATTTTCTTTAAAAACAGTAGAGAAACCTTTAAAACCTGCACAAACACAGAAAAATTAAGAAAATCTTGCGGGGATAGGTTTAAACTACTTTGGAGGTTAGGTTAGATTGCGACTGTTGGATGAAATCCACCAACGGTGAGGATTTCTCACTAGGGTTAGAAGGGGAGGCGGTTGGATAAACGGTGGTGGTGATTAAGTCCGGGCCGTTAGATCAGATTGATCAACGGCCGCGATCAATCGTAGATTTTATAAAACAAAGGGTGATATTATAATGAAATGGAAGAAATTGCAAAGAAAAATGGTCGAAAACCTTTGGCGGAAGTAACAAATGGCTAAATGAAATTTGGGGTTTCAGAACGATTATGGGCCATCGGATTGGATTAGCTAACAGAGATCAATGGCAGAGATTCATTTATGAATTCCTTTGGAAGAATGGTGAAAGGCAAATGAATGGGGGTCAAGGTTAAACGTGAGCCGTTAGATCTCAGAGATCAACGATGGAGATTAAAAACAAGAAAATGTAATGCAAATGGGATAGGTGGTTTATGCTATAAAAAACACTGGTGTCGCGCTGCTAAAAGGTGGTTTTAGAATTTGGCCAAAAAAAATGCGATATAGGTCTCTGGCAAACACGTGTCCTTAAGAAACCACCCATATCGCGTAATTTTTAGGAGTTAACTTTCGGACTCAAAATTACGCGATATGGAGTCCTGGCTGTCAGATGAAAGGCGGGTAGATCCAACGGTGGAGATGAAAGCGCAATAAAATGAGTTGCACGGGCAGAAGAAGGTGGGCTGGGTCAAGACGGTTTTGATCTAGACCGTCAGATCACAGGATTGGATAGTCTGGATTCATAGATGGGGAGGTAGGTCCCAAAGAAGTTGGGTCTACCAGGTCACATCTGGTCCGTTAGATCTTCATAATAAACGACTCAGATTTAATCTTAGGGCACTGAAAGGAATATGAGGCAGGGGTTTCAGGCGGAGATTGGGTAAATGTGAACCGTTGATCTGCAGAGATCAACGGTGGATCTTCGCTGAAGAGTTTGAACTGTGGGGCTTTATAAAATTAAAAATGGATTCGGGTTTGATCTGGACCATTAGATTTATGAAACAGACGGCGTAGATCTAATCGCAAGCTCGCGAATCAGCAGAGGAGAGAGGAAGGCACAAAGAGAAAGAGCCGATGCGATTAAGTGCGGGCCGTTAGATCTTAGATAGATCAACGGTGAGGATGAATCGGTGGTTTTTAATGTCAGAGGGCTATGGCGGAGGGTGATTAAATCTGGGCTATCGGTTCTTGTGGATTTGACGGTCCATATTGAATCGCAGGATCGCAATCGGAGGAGGCAAAGGGATAGCGCTTCAGATTTCGCGCCGTGCGATTAAGTGTCAATCGTCAGATCTGGGAGTAAGATCGACGATGGAGATTTAATCGCAGGGGTGATGGAGGAAGATTATGGGCGCGAGGTGACTTTAGCGCTGGCTGTTGAATTTATAAAGATCAACGGCGGAGATTGGATCTGGGGTTAAAAGGAGAACACTCATCGCATTGAGGATTTTTAGAAAGAAAAAAAAAGGAAAAACGTCAAATAGAAACTCCGATTTTTGATTTACGATTGGGCCTTAGCGCTGGTCGTGGCTTCGGGTTATGTGAAGAAGATGAAGGGATCGGGGGTTTTAAAAGAAAAGGGCTAATTGCAATCGGAGAAAAAAGGAAGGAACCAAAAAAGGGTTGTTCATTTATTTTCGATGTGATCGACAGATGATCGTTGATCTGTTCAGATCGACGACTGATATTCATTTATACTTTGAACCATCAGAATTATGAAATATCAAAGGAAAAGTCAGGTTTTATGAAATACAAAGGATGAAAAGGTTTCGGAGCGGGGTTTAAGGACTTTTAATGCCCGGTTGCAGGGCTTATGGTCCCATGAGAGGCGGGGGTTATAGAAGTTAAGCCCTCGGGGGCTAAAATTCTATATAATGTAATATAAGCATTTTTAGGCTAAAAAACAGGGTTTTTAAGCCAATTTGAGGGTTCTGATAAGGTTTAAAAAGGGGTTTTAAACCTTATTAAAGAGAATTTATGAACGAAAGGAAAGGAAAATGAGGGAAATGGAGAAATTTCATGAGAAAAGGGGATAAAAATGGAGGTTAATTATGAGTGAAAGGAGGGGTAAAATGAAGGGAAAAAATGGGTTTTTAGTAGTCTTTTTCTTCAGGAAAACAACAGATTTTTCAGGATTACAAGGGAAACAACAGTGAAGATTAACTTAAGGATAAGTTATCTTCGTAAGACTTTAAGAACTAAAAATTTGGCATAAAAATTATTTCTTGAAGGCTTAAAGAATGATTTAGCCACCATTTGATATGACAAATTTTATAGGTGGCTAACAGTGGCTCCACATGGGGGGCACCTTCTTGAAGGTGTCAAGAACTTCAGACCTGTATTCTCTGGGAGCTGATCAATGCCTCATCCATTGGGCTGCAACTTTATTTACTTTGCTGATCTTCTTTTGTTTTGAAAATGTTAGCAGTCATGAAAAACAATGGAACTCTATCAGACAAGCTTTCTACCTACCCAATCCTAATAATCTAACATTTTTTATTCTTTCAGAGTGCATTTGGATTGGCAAACTCTTTTTACAAACATTTTATTCTTTTGAAAACATAAAGCTAAACTAAGTCTACTTCTTATTTCTCCATGAACTCAGATTAAGAAGTTGACTTCATAAGCTTCTCTACCTAACTACTATCTGTTAGGATTAGACTATCTAACAGATTTTTTATTCTCTAAATTCTAAAACAAGAAATTCAAAGGCAGACAAGTCAGGATTGAATAGTCTAACTTGTTGTTGATCTATGGCATAAATACAAGCTGCACATAGATTATTATTTGCAGAAAATTAAATCAAAATGGTGAAGGCTTAAGATCTGAAAGTTTTAAGAACATCCTTCTCTTTTTCTTCAGCTCTGATTTTAAATTTATTTTGAGTTGTCTTCTCTCTTCCCTGGTTCAATTTTTGAGTTTATTAGAACCAGTTCTTCATTAATCTCATAGGTTCAAGTTTTTAGCATGTTTGAACCTTTGTTTTTCTAACCTAATGTACCTCACTGATAAGCCAAGATTGGGCTATTTAGAAAATCTAATTCACTAACCTATCAACATAAAATTGAAAAGCTAATTAATCATGATTAGGCTGTATGACTAACTAGAAGTGTGTTTTTTAGGAGTGGCATTTTGATCTTGCACACTTTTAGCCTTTGTTTCTCTTTTTTGGTATGGGGTTGTACCTTTCTTGTTTTTACAATCTGCCCTCTTTTCTCTTTTCTATTATTTTTGGATTTTGATTTTCCTAACTTTGAATGCAATGTTTAACAATGATATTTACAATGGAAAATAAAATGCTTTGGAACTCATGACTCTTGGTAGAAGTATTGCTTGAGCATCCTACCATTGACAGGACCTCCATATAGGTCTTTTCCATTCAATTCTTTCATTAAAAATGCATTGTGACCCCTCTCAGCATGAATAATATAGGGTCCTTTCCACAAGTTCTCAAACTTTCCATTTTTTCCCTTCTCTTCCCTTCTTGAATCCCATTTAAGAACAATATTTCCAACTTGGAAATTGTTTGCCTTAGTCTTCTTGTCAAATAGCTTCTTGATATTTTCTTGGACTAATTATGTTCTTTCATAGACTTCTTCTCTAGTCTGTTGTAAATGAATTGTTTGGTTGATTCTTCTTTGCATATCATTCTCTTCAATCTACACTTCTTGAAGGAGTTTCATGACTGGAACTCCTAATGAAGTGGGAAAGACTGCATCCATGCCATAGACCAGCTGATAGGGGGACATATTTATTGACTTCTTTGTAGTTAATCTATCAACCCATAAGGCATGAACCAGTTTAATGTGCCATCACTTCTGATTCTGCCCTAATAGCTTTTTGATGATATTGATGAGGCTCTTATTGCAATATTCAGCTAATCCATTTCCTTGGGGATAGTAGGCAGTAGAATGGCCCAAGGTAATGTGGTATTTGTGACAAAAATCAACCATTTTCTTAGATTTAAAGGCAGCAACATTATCTATTATGATTTTTCTGGGACAACCAAATCTCAATAGGATATTTTTTTCAAGGAACTTGATAATGACAGAGTCATTAGCATTCCTAGAGGGTATAGCTTCTATCCACTTGGTAGAGAAGTCAGTGGCAGTGAGGATCCACTTATGTTGGGCTGATGAAGATGGGTGAATTTCCCCAATGAAGTCTAAGCCCCATTGTTGAAAGGGTGCCTCAACACTGATAGGATGTAACGGTAAGGGAAGTATTTTTCTTTTTCCATCAAAAAATTGACACTTATGGAAAGACCTGACTAACTTCTGAGTGTCTGGGAAAAGGGTAGGCCAGTAGTGACCAGATCTAAGAATTTTGTTTGCTGTGGCCTTCCAGTAGAGGTGTCCTCCACATTCTCCTTCATGCAACTCATGCATGATTTTTCCTGCATCATCTTCAAGTAAACATTTAAGCAAAATTCCACCAGCATTTTTCCAATGCAATACCCCATATAAGATGAAATAACTTAAAGCTTTCTGTTTCAAAATCTAGCTTTAGTTTTAGATAAAGAAGGAGGGGCATTTAGATTTAAAATCACATAAATAATATCAGCATACCAAGGAGAATTCAGAAATGTATCTTCAATGAAAGGGGCAGTGAATTCTTCTACTTCTTCCAATACATCTACCATGTTCATATCTAGTGCTTGGAAGTTCGATTCAACCATCAGTTTTTCTAATCCCTGCCCTTTAATTAGTTTGGTGGGCCTAATTTCTAAGTCATATTCAAGAATGGTTGCAATCAATTTTCCCCTTTTACCATCAGGGTCTTGACTTAGAATATCCTTGACAACAGTATGTGGAACAAAAGCAATTATGTGAGAGTGTAGAATGTAGACTCTAAAGTCTTTTAATGCTTTCACTAATGCTAAGGCTTGCTTCTCCATGATGTTATATTTGAGAGGAACATCTCTTAAGGCCCTAATAAAGAAGGATATTGGTTGTTCTTGCCCCAAGTCATTCTTTTGAAGTAAAACTGCAGCTATTGTATGCTTAGATGCAAAAGAAAAGATATAAAAGTATTTGGTAAAATCTGGACTAATCAAGACTGGGGTTTGAGTGAGAGCATGTTTAACCAATTCAAATGATTGTTTAGCTGGTAAAGTCCATTTTACACCTACATCTTTCTTGAGCATATTTGTAATGTTTTTTAATAGCTCAGCAAGGTTGGGGATAAACCTCCTCAAAAAATTAATCTTTCCGATGAAATATTGTAATTCTTTGAGGCTTCTTGGATGGATGATTTGAAATATACCATCTATCCTTTTAGGGTCTATTTTGATTCCCTCTTCTGAAATTATGTGACCAAGAATTTTACCTTCTTGGAGACCAAAGAGTGTCTTCTTGGGATTCAAAAATAAGCCAAATTTGCTACACTTCTCAAAAATTTTCTCAAGTGAATCAAATGTTCTTCATCAGTTTTTGAGAAAACGGTTATGTCATCAAGGTAAATGATTATGAAATAGCCAATATTTTCAGAGAAGGATATATCCATGGCCCTTTGGAAGGTGGCCCCTGCGTTCATCAAACCGAATGGCGTTTTGATATACATAAAGGTGCCCCAAGGTGTGGTAAATGCAGTCTTATGATGATCACTTGGGAGCACTAACACCTGATTATAACCCAAGAACCCATCTAAGAGTGATATCCTTTTTGACCCAACTACCCTTTGAAGTATATGGTCCATCTTGGGCAAGGGGTAGTTGTCTTTTAGGGAGGCTCTGTTTAAATTTCTGAAGTCAATACAGAGCCTGATTTTCCCTGTCTTTTTTCTAACAAAAACTAAGTTTGATACCCACTCTGAATATCTAATTGGTAATATAATCCCAGCATCATGCATCTTTTCAATTTCTGCCTTAACTAAAGGTAATAAAACAAGATTTATTCTCCTTAGTTTTTGTTTAAAAGGCTTTTGATTTTCCTTCAAAGGAATCTTGTGCTGAATTATGCTAGTATCATAAGATTTCAGATCTTTGTATCCCCAAGAAAAAACATCCTTAAACTCGTTAAACAGCTCTATTTATTGCAATTTTATGTGAGTTGGGAGAGTGCTAGAAATTTTAATCATCTTGGGTTCTGCTAGGCTGCCTATGTTATGTTCTTCTACATCTGTTTCCACAGGCTCCATTCTTGGTTCTTTGGCTACATCATTAAAGTCGAAAATGTGTTCTAAAGGTGTGAGACCTCTTGGAATTGTATCACTCTTGCATTGTAAAACTTCCAAGTCTTCTTGGTCTGCGTTGTCAATTAATTCTGCTTCAAAAGGATTCTCACAGTGATTTATATCAGCAGAATGCGTTATTTCAACTTCTAGGATTTGTTCAATATACAAACAATTTTCTTTATGGCTGGTTTCTGATACTGGTATGGCAAAATAATTTTTTGATTTTAAGAAATCATCTATGTGTTTGTCAGAATCAAACACTTTCCAGTGATCTTCGTTATCAGGCACTGCAGGCCTATGTCTTACCTTTACACTAAGTTGTTCATTTATCTCAGGTATTTGACAGTTGCTGGCATTGAAAGCGAGTTCATTTGCTAGATGATTTTGTGCTCTAGGAATAAAAATGAGTTCATATTTTTCAAAGGTCTTTAATAAATCAAGGGCAGCATTCTGATACTCTCTAAGTCTTGGGTTTTTAGCTAAGTATTCTCCTTTGATTTGTCTTATGATAAGCTCAGAATCTCCTAAGATTGATATTTTCTGGGCTTGTAATTTTTTAAGCAGTTGTAAGCCAAGGAGAAGTGTTGCATACTCAGCAATATTATTGGTGCATGGAAAATATAGCTTATATGAATAACTCTGATTTGTATTTTGAATCCATAAACCTGCCCCTGCACTTATTTTATTACAATATTCGTCAAAGTTTATTGTCCAAAACATATTTGCCTCATTTTCATTTTCTTGTTGTTGTTTATTGCCAATGTTTTGTATCTGATTTGAGGGAAGTTCTGATTGTTCTGATAAACTGATTGGGTCTATTTTTTCGTTATCTTGTTGAGTGATTTCATCTTCATTGTACAAGATAAAATAATCTATACTTGATTGAATAGAATAAATTGGAGAGTTGTTTGGTTTATCTATGTTTCTCACCATGTACTTCATGTGGGATTCTTTGTATAATCTTCTGTTTTGGTTAAAAACAGGGATGGTGGCATAATACATGTCCATTTGAAGGCTTCCCTGAAGTTTGGCTCCCCATGATCTTGATAAGAGCATGCCATACTTAGGGGGAATGTCAGCTACAACTATGTCCATTACTAGACTCTTTGTAGGGATTTGTGATAATTTAACACATAAATCTTTGATTAAACCCAAGCATTTGAATCTACTTGAATCAAAGGAATACAAATACTTGTATGGTTTAGTAATTTCTAAGCCTAAGCTTTCCATTGCTACCTTGGGCATAAGATTATGTGAAGCTCCAGAGTCTAGCATGGCATTGTGTAAAATTTTCTCATGTATATTCAAACTAACATAGAAGGGAGGAACAGCTCCTTGGTATTTTCCTTCAACTTCTAGACCAAATAACAACTCGGGTTTTTCATCTGTCAAGTTTAATGTATCAGTATCACTTCCTAAGTTCAAAGCTTTCAAAACTTGGTTTTTGTACACTTCTTGGGTTACTAGTTTAGCTAGAGGGATGGTAATTTTTATCTTCGCAATCTCTCCTTCGAGGCTGAAAGGAAAAATTGATTTGGTCATATTTACATCTGTCTTTTCAATTGAATTCTTTTCAGCAATTTTGATTTGCTGAAATTTGTTTGGAATGGTAATTGGGACAGTTTTGTTAGGTCCACTAGCTGAGGTGCTAGGGATGCTTTGTTCAACATTTGGTTGGCTGCTATTCTCTTTATTTGAATTTGGTTTCTTAGCCAAAATTTTGGTTTTCTCTACTGTCTTCTTAGGCTGAGTTTCTGTGTTTTTCTTGACAGCAGTACTAGTGTTTTTATCCTTTGAATTATCTACGTTCCCTTTGCTCCTAAGATCATATTGTTTGTGCACTTCCATAATTGCATTTTCAAACCCCAATATATAGTAATAATAATCTTCATAGGTGTTTGTATTTTGATCAGAGAAGAAACCTTTTTCTTCTTCAGTGAGGAAAACATCATCTCCACTGTCTGATCCACTCAAGTTTACATGACCTTCTCCCAACCTTTCAATCTCCCTATCCTCCTCATATTGATATACATAGTTTTGTTGGAAGGGAGGCCTAATCTATTGGTCATTTTATTTTGGCCTATCTTGATTGTTTTCTCTCCTATAATTCTGATTTCTATTTCTATTTTGGTTGTTTTGAGGTTCTCTTGGTGGCACTTTATCATTCAAGTTGATCTTTTCAAGCATCCTCTCCATTACTTTCACTAGGTTGTC
Organism: Pinus albicaulis; assembly: GCA_034641835.2. Classification (NCBI taxonomy): domain Eukaryota; kingdom Viridiplantae; phylum Streptophyta; class Pinopsida; order Pinales; family Pinaceae; genus Pinus; species Pinus albicaulis. The sequence continues at coordinate 1,283,478,475 of CM076579.1, forward strand.
AATTTCTGTGTCAGAAGTTGAGGTTGAGGGTACAGTGTCATCTTTATAAGTTACCCTCTTCTCTGACCTTAACCTATTTCTTTTCTCAATTATGTTTGGTTCTACACTCACAGCTCCTTTCTGCATGTCTTCTAGAGTTAAGTAATCTCTCTCCCTTAGCTGATAGGCCATTTCAGCATCAAAACCTTCAGGGTATCTTACTAAGTCCATGCCTTGGGGAGGTTTCATGTGAGGTGGAAGAGCATTGTAAACACTATTAAATCAAGTGGAGTAGTCATGAACACTCTCCCCTAGATTTATTTTAAGGATACTATACTCTGCTATTATTTGGAGAGGGTTATTGTTTATTTCCCATTTGTTGATGAATGTTTCATGCAGGGCAGGGAGATCGTTGATGCTGTTAGGAGACAAGTTTTTAAACCACTTCTTTACATTTCCTCCTAAACTTTGGGCAAATATTCTCATTTTAATGGTCTCTTCTTCTATCTCCATGTAATCAAATGCATTTTCCATCCTATCTACATGATTTTGAGTTGTTGTAGACTCTTTTCCAGTGAAATGAGGAATTTTGGATTGGTACTCATTTGGTAAGGTAAGCAGAGGTTGTGGTAATACTAATGGGGCATACCATGTTTCCATGGCTGGAAAGAAAGGTGGATTTACAAGAGGCGGATTTACAAGGGGGAAAGTGAGCTGAACTGGAGTGTTTTGAACAGTGGTAGTATGGACTGGAGTGGAAGAAACACTTGGGCCAGCAAACTCGTTTTGAGCAGATTTGTTATGGAAAAGGCTAAAGTGATGAAGAAGCTGGGAATCGGGAGGAGTTGAAGGTGAGGCTTCTCTACTAAAGCTTTGTTGCAAATCTGCAATGTCAAGATCAGTTTGGTTTAAATAACCTTGAGATCTAGTTCTAAATATGTTCTTTGTATGATGTAAATCAAAATGTAAATCCTCTAAGTCAACAAGGTTTTCAGGGACGGATTTTGTTCTTAAGAGGCTCCTATCAGTAGCTGATTTTCTAGAATTAGAAGTCTACCACTGAATTCTCTCCGGATTTTCAACTATTGTAGGAGGATTAGGGTCTGGATGAGATCTGGTGTTGATCCTATGTGAAGCCAGACTTCTTTTTCAAAAATGAGAGAGGTTAAAGTTTTAGGGACTGTTTTTTGGAAGTTTTACCTCTCACAATGTCTTATATAGTATGGGACTAGGCTTCTAAACTTCTTCAAGGCTGGTTAACACAATCCTAAAGAGATCTGGAGACCTAGATGAGTAATAGGCCTATTGGGCTAGTGGAGTCGCCAGGTGGAAAATTTTTAGCTTCTATGAAGGTAAAATATTGGATGGTTCCACCACCATGTTTATTATGAAGGCAAACTGAAATGTTTTTGGGTTTTTCTGAGTTTTTTTAGTCCTATGGGTTATGAGAGTGTTCTAAATCTGATTTAACACTTAGCTAAGGTGTCAAAAACATACAGAGTTCACTCTTATGGCTTGATAACTGATTCCTTCAAGGTTTGATAAGTTTCTATGATAATCCTAAGGGTTACTTAGTTTGTCACTGATTCAAATAAATCCTATAATATTACCATAATGCTTGGTAGTGCTTGAATAAATTTACTTATGTTGCACTGGACAATGAGTGTTTTGTTTTAAGGTTTTTACTCAGTGTCCCACCGTGATTGCCATTATGTTGGGGTCCTGTGTTTTGATAGTCTGGAAAATCAAAAGACAAGGCAACATCAAACCATTCTTTAGAGTTCCAAGATCTAGTCCTCCTGTTCTCAGAGAATTTTATTTGTTTTGAAAAGGTTTATCTTGTTTTCTTTGAGTATTGATTCTAGACTAGTTATTAAGTGCAACTGTTTGTTTGTTTGTTTGGTTGAAAGACATAAGAAAACATGAAAGGTCTAGGAAAGATATATAGAAAGGGGAAATTATAGATCCATTGGGTAATGGAGTTAAGAGGAGGTTGTTACAAACTTATCAACGGATATGGGATATTAGAGGGCAAATCTAACTTGGTCACAGGATCCTTTGGTTTTTGGAATGAGATGGAATCCATGGTTTAGAAAGAGATTTTGAATTCTCAACAAAGGGAATCTGAAAACATAACTTGAACAATAAAGAGGTATTTGATAGACAGGGCTAACCATAAATTCTACAAACCACACTTTAAGAAAATAATGACTTCAAAACAACTTTTAAAATGAAATCTAAGATTCGGGAGCACATCCTATTTCCTCAAATATTTTATTTCAAATGACTTAGAAAACATAAAAGAGTCACTGATAATTGCAATCATAAAAGAGGGAACACCTAAGAACATCTATTATCACAACTATAAAGACCTTTGAAACAATTGTTCAAGCAAGGACAAAGGGCATGATCAAAACATACCTCCTTGGCTAACTTAAAACAATGGTACTCCAAAGGGAGACTTCAATAACAGCTTTCAAGTGGTAGTAGACAAGCAGGGAAAAACATAAATCATGCTGTAACCAAATATTTGAACTATTATAGAAATAAACAAGCATGAGGACTAAAGAGAGAGATTGAAGACTCTAAAATACCTCAGCAGAAGAAAACATAAAACAGTGAAGGATGAACAGGTCTAAGGTGCTTCCAGGAGTCATTTCTTAGCCTAAAACTTTCATCCTACTGTAGTAAGCATTTATGAAACAAAATGAAAACAAGAGAAAACATTAAATGGTTCAGAATACTTCACCAATATCCAATCTCATGGATCCAATGATAGAGCCTTCTCAAGAACAAGCATGCAACAACATCATCAAGCTTCCAAGACTTCAATTTCTTCCTCAACTTCAAACAGACTACGTATTATTTCAGAGTTTTAGTATTACAACTAGTGAACAATCAACCGACAAATTCTCATCTTCTTCAAAAGTGTTTATAGAAGAAATGAGGAGGTGGAAGCGATTAGGATTGAAATGCAATAAATTCTACACTAAATGCAACTCCTAGCCTTGAAAACCATGCAAGGCCTAAGGCAGGAAAGCATTGAATTATGATTCTCTTTCATGTACTCTATTTCTGCTATTCTTAGGCTAAATGGGCAAAAATATTGACTTCGAGGCTTACTTATCCTTTACAATAACTTCACTGACAGTTTTAGAATTTTTTCTTTCTTTGGTAATAAATGTTTAGGTGTCTTTATGCAAATATCTTCTATCTCGGCAATAACTAGGCCTTCTAAGATCGCTTTGAGGCTGCAGGTGTCTTTCTGGAAGTTGGAGTGGATTCAATTAGCCTCTGATGTGTTAGTGGAGGCTTCTCGGATTGATATATCTAATTTTTTTTCCTTAAAACACTATTAATTTTCTTTAATCTTGTGTTTTAGGCTTAATTAGGCCTAATTTTTGTCTTCTGGTCTCCATACTATCTTCATTTGAGTGGATTAGGCTTTAGATAGTCGAATTTAGGCCTTGATCCCTCAAAACTGTGTTAACAATGTTTGATTCTTTATATCTTCTATGACTTAATCCTTTAACACTGATACTCTTTGTTTGATTATCGTTTGCTATGCTTTGTTGTATTTTGTAGGTGCGCAGAGGGCTTTACAATGTTACCAGTGTTCATGAGGCACTGGAAAATGATAATATGAACCCTGTGGATTCTTTGTCTTCATAGATAATGGCCTGGAGGATCGTCGTCCCCGGCCTTTGATTTTCTTTAAAAATAGTAGAGAAACCCTTAAAACCTGCACAAACATAGAAAAATTAAGAAAATCCTGCGGGGATAGGTTTAAACTACTTTGGAGGTTAGGTTAGATTGTGACCGTTGGATGAAATCCATCAACGACGAGGATTTCTCGCTGGGGTCAGATGGGGAGGCGGTTGGATAAACGGTGGTGCTGATTAAGTCCAGGTCGTTAGATCAGATTGATCAACGACTGAGATCAATCATAGATTTTATAAAACAGAGGGGTAATATTATAATGAAATGGAAGAAATTGCAAAGAAAAATGGTCGAAAACCTTTGGCGGAAGTAACAAAGGGCCAAATGAAATTTGGGGTTTCGGAATGATTCTGGGTTGTTGGATTGGATTAGCCGACAGAGATCAACAGCGGAGATTCATTTATGAAGTCATTTGGAAGAATGGTGAAAAGAAAATTAATGGGGGGCGAGGTTAAACATGAGCCGTTAGATCTCAGAGATCAACGGCGGAGATTAAAAACAAGAAAATGTAATGCAAATGGGATAGGTGGTTTCGGCTATAAAAACCACTGGTGTCGCGCTGCTAAAAGGTGGTTTTAGAATTTGGCCAAAAAACCGCGATATAGGTTTCCGGCCAACATGTATCCTTAAGAAACCGCCCATATCATGTAATTTTTTAGGATTTAATTTTCGGACTCAAAATTACGCGATATGGAGTCCTGGTCGTCGGATAAAAGGCGGGTAGATCCAACGGTGGAGATGAAAGCGCGATAAGATGAGTTGCACGGGCGGAAGAAGGTGGGAAGGGTCAAGGCAGTTTTGATCTGGACCGTCGGATCATAGGAATGGACGGTCAGGATTCATCGATGGGGAGGTAGGTCCCAAAGGAGTTGGGTCTACCGGGTCACATCTGGACCGTTAGATCTTCAAAATGAATGGCTCAAATTTAATATTAGGGCGCTGAAAGGAATATGAGGTAGGGGTTTTGGGTGGAGAATGGGTAAATGTGAACCGTTGATCTTCAGAGATCAACAGTGGATCTTCGCTGAAGAGTCTGAACTATGGGGCTTTATAAAATAACAAAGGGATTCGGGTTTGATCTGGACTGTTAGATTTGTGAAACGGATGGCCCAGATCTAATCGCAAGCTCGCGTATCGGCAGAGGAGAGAGGAAGGCACAAAGAGAAAGGGTCGATGCGATTAAGCGCGGGCCATTAGACCTTAGAGAGATCAACGATTAGGATGAATCGGTGGTTTTTAATGTCGGAGGGCTATGGCGGAGGGTGATTAAATCTAGGCCGTCGATTCTTATGGATTTGACAGTCCAGATTGAATCGCAGGATTTTAATCGGAGGAGGCAAAGGGATAGCACTTCATATTTCGCAAGGTGCGATTAAGCATCAGCCGTCAGATCTGGGAGTAAGATCGACGGTGGAGATTTAATCGCAAGGGTGATGGAGGAAGATTATGGGCGTGAGGTGACTTTAGCGCTAGCCGTTGGATTTATAAAGATCAACGGTGGAGATTGGATTTGGGGTTAAAAGGAGAAGACTCATCGCATCGGGGATTTTTAGAAAAACAAAGGAAAAACGTCAAATAGAAACTCTGATTTGTGATTTGCGATTGGGCCTTAGCGCTGGTCGCTGTTCCATGTTATGTGAAGAAGATGAAGGGATCGGGGGTTTTAAAAGAAAAGGGATAATCGCAATCAGAGAAAAAAGGAAGGAACCAACAAAGGGTTGTTTGTTTATTTGCGATGCGATAGACCGATGATTGTTGATCTGTTCAGATCGACGGCTGATATTCATTTATACTTTGAACCATCCGATTTATGAAATATCAAAGGAAAAGTCAAGTTTTATGAAATAAAAAGGATGAAAAGGTTTCGGAGGGGGGTTTAAGGACTTTTAGCGCCCGATTGCGGGGCTTATGGTCCCATGAGAGGCGGGGGTTATAGAAGTTAAGCCCTCGGGGACTAAAATTCTATATAATGTAATATAAGCGTTTTTAGGCTAAAAAAAGGGTTTTTAAGCCAATTTGAGGGTTCCGATAAGGTTTAAAAAGGGGTTTTAAACCTTATTAAAGGTATTAAATGGAAATTATCAAAGGAAAGGAAAGGAAAATGAGGGAAATGGAATAATTTCATGAGAAAAGGGGATAAAAATGGAGGTTAATTATGATTGAAAGGAGGGGTAAAATGAAGGGAAAAAATGGGTTTTTAGCAGTCTTTTTCTTCAGGAAAACAACAGATTTTTCAGGATTACAAGGGAAACAGCAGTGAAGATTAACTTAAGGATAATTTATCTTCATAAGACTTTAATAACTAACAATTTGGCATAAAAATTGTTTCTTGAAGGCTTAAAGAATGATTTAGCCACCATTTGATATGACAAATTTTATAGGTGGCTAACATTATCCTCCCATTGTAGGACACCAACCTCCTCAAATTGTTGAATATATTTTCACTCCATTATATGTTGAATTGCACCTCCCATGAGAACCTCTCATCATTGGCCCTCCAAAACCCATAAGGTTCTGAATATGTTGTACGTAGAAGTTTCTCTTTGAGCTGTGAGATGCTCATTAAGAAAGTGTCAACTTGAAAAGGGAAAAGGTTTCCCATCTCAAGAAGTTTACCATCTATCATATGACTCTCCAATGCTTCATGAGTGAAGCTACCATTGGAATTATTCAACAATGAATGGGTCCTCTTCTCATCACTGTTGCTTATTGACAGCAATGTATCTGCTGTCTCATGGCAAGGCACAATGCTAAACTCATAGCCAGACATTGTACATAGGATCATACTCATCCCATCTTCTAAAACTCCACACTTCAACTCAAAGGGTTGAGTGTAGCTCAACAATGAAAAACTAGGATATCTATTCATCTTTTCCTTGATTAGATCAAGGGTCCTCTACATAGTGATAGGTTGCTTCTTCAAATCAACATGTTGCTCTAATCCTTAGTTATGAAATGGCCCTGATGGCATGTCCCCATAAGATTCAATAATAGGTACTGAAACAATATGGGATGGAAATGTTTGCAAACCTTGGATCAAATGATATTTGGGAACATCTTGCAAGACCACAATAGTTCCTTCAATCGGGGCAATGGTCTCTCTAACTATTGGTAAGAGTGATGGCTTCTCTTCTATCAATATACCAACGCTGGAATCTACCACCTCTTCCTTATGCGTCTCCTGAATCATGCATGGGACTCCATATGTAAAGATATTAAGACTACCTTACAGAGATGCAAGTGTCTCTTCTCCTGATACAAGTACTTCTGCAACAGGTGGTGAATGTAGTGACTCTTTGTCCAAAGTGACAAGAATGACATTCTCCTTTGGCTTCTTAGGAAATGTCTCTTTGTGAAATGTCTCTGGTTTTCTTCTATCAAATTCCTTCCTTATCTTTTGAAAGAAATATGAATAGTTGGTCAATTTTTCATGCTCCATGTGACCAAACCACCATTCATTTGCCTCACCTTGTAGGTGAAGATATGCAATTTGAATAGCCTCTTTCTCAACTACAGGATGTAGCCTGAAAAATACATCTAACTCTTTCCTCCAAGCCTTTGCAGTGCTTGAGGAAGATCCATCAAATGTACGAAAATAGAATCTATTGTGCCTCTTCCTTCTATTACTACTATAGAATCTCTGTTATTACTTGAGTTGGAAAAACTATTGGAGAGTTAGATTCTCCTTGAATGCTCTAGACTGTTCTTTGTACTCTTTGAGATATAGACTTAGAGTCTCATGAGTTTCAGGCTCCAAATTTCTTTTATCTCCATACCATTCACCTTCCTCTTCAAATAAAGTGGGCATAGTAGATATTTGAGGAGCTCTATGCTTCTCTGGTCTTCTTTGTTGCTGATAAGAAGTACTGGTACCTTCTTTATTATGAAACCTTCTTGAGGTTTCTCTTTGACTTTCCCTCTTCATTTAATTGATCTCCTTGGAGAGATCCTTCATAGTTCTAAAGTGAGATGGAGAAAAAATTAATCCCTCCATTATTTACAGATCTCTACTATCTTCTTTTCATATTTTGTCAATAATTTCCACCCACTGAGCCAAAGATCATGCTCTGGTACCACTGTAATATCCCAAAAGGGAGAATGCAGCAATACACAAACACGATATTTGAAACAATAGATTATGTACACATAAGTTATGATCAACACAGAAATATCCAGAATAGGTGAGCCATTTATTATTTGGAGATGAATAATAGATACAACATTGCATAAAATATAAGCTATTAAGCCAAAGGAATGGCCTAGAATGACCTTGAAATCATGACAAAGTAGGCACTACGTAACTGGAGTTACTGGAATTTGTATACTGTGTTGTCCCTTCAGCTTATGATGATATTATAGCTACTGGATGAAAGGAAAAATGGATATCTATGGTGATATGGAGCTCTGATGATGTCAATATTGCAGATCTCGGCACTATGATGGAAACCCAAGATAAACCAGAAAGGAAATCCAAATCTAAGAAGATCAGAAATTCACCCTCCTATGGTTTGATCCCTTAACTGTTGGGTTATACAGATATGAAGCATAAACTAATGTAAGATAGCTGCAATGTGTTACAGATCAAATATATGCATTGAGGGATGATCCCTCCTTTAGATCTCCAAGCTAGAAGCTTGAGATCTAGCTTCTTCTTCCTCCTCTTAAGATAACAACTGTTGCATACACAATAGCTGGAAAAAATGCATTGTCTGGGAGGGAGAGGCTCATGCCTACTGCAAAATATGTCCAATCAACTCAAGGATGATGGAAACAACAAGTATAAAGTGAGGGGAATACCCCTCATAGGATTTCCAGCTAAAGTACTATAAACTTCCCTCCTCTTTTGGATCTACACGACTAGACTGCGCAATCCTTGATGGGACTGTTGCTGCATGGAGGTATGATATGTTTGGCCTGATGCCTGATATAGATCTAAAGTGCTAAAAGGCTAATCTTGAAGCTCAAGGTGAAAGGATGAATCCTTCACCGGTTCCTCAGCTAAAATACTGAAGGTCAACCTCCTCCTCTCAAACCCTAATGCAGAAATGTGTTATTTATGAAGATGTATGGGTTGCAAAAAGTAGGAACAATGTGGCACCCATGCCTGATGATGAATTTCAGCTCTGAATAAACTTCCCAGATTAGGCACTCGAATTCCCCCATGGTTAAGGGTGGGATTCCCGCTCAAAAACATCCTATGCTAAACAACACTGCAAACTTAGCTAAACATCATAAGCATGCATAGAAATGCCACATGAAAAATATAGATATAAATAGATCAATAATCAATAATACCCAAGTCTGCCTCTAATGTTGCCTTCATCTTCATTATATATATTTTGAGCCTTCTCATGCCTTGGCCCACCTCATAACTGCATTGCACATGTGGACATAGGTCTCCATGTTGACTACGGCGTCTCTCCATGATCTCCATGATCTCTTCATTTAATGTCCACCCTCTCCATCATCTGTGCACTAGTGCACCACTTCCTCCATCATATCATCATTTATTTCTCTATGATATTACTTTGATTCCTCCTAGATCTTATTTGACTCCTTCATCTCTCTTTTTTCTTTCTTATTAATGATGTTTGATCCCCACTCTTAATTCATTAATAAGCTTCTCCACTATTCCATCATGTAGGTTGACTAGCTAATTAGCCATGTTCACACTCTTAGGAGTGGATTTATTAATCTTAAGGGGTTATGGGTCCCTCCACCCATTTATTTACTTAGTTAAGAAAAATAAGTAAGAACTCTAATATTTTAGTAAAGAGATGTAAAATTTGGAATATTACAACAAAGAATCCATAAGCTTGAAGAACCCAAAACAAATAAGTCCAACTTATATCCAACCATAAGATTTAGACAATTCAAGTTTAATAATCATACCTGGGAACTTAGTCACCCTAAGAGAATGAATAATCTCTTACGTCACGATGATGCCATCTTCAATCTGTCGACCCTAAAGAAAACCCTTATAGTTGGATAATATTAGAAGTAGGAGCATTGGTTTCAACCAATTGACAATTACTAATGAAATATTTTTTTATATCATAGTACACAGCTCAATCGATTGAAAGTCGTTAAGACTCTCCGAGTTTCCTACTTTCAGAATGAGAGTGAATAAAATTTCATTGAGTGTGGGCTGCAAAGATTTTGTATGTCTTGATTCTTCTACTAGTTCATGAATCTCCTTTCCCAAGAATCCCCAACACACTCGAAAGAAATTTGAAGTGAATTCGTCAGGTCCTGGTGCCTTACTTTTGAGCATATGCATGACCACCATTTGTACCTCGTAAAAAGAAATTGTTCTCATCAAGGGATATGTTGAATAACTGCATTAATATCTTGTTGGATGTGGGAGGAACTCTCAGTTAAAATATCCTTATAAGAAGTTATTAATTCATGCTCAAAATATTGATGTTAAATATTCCTTTCATAGTCATCTGAAATAATAGAGAATATTATATTGATGTGATGATATTTTATCATGGAGTTATGAAATAACTTTGAATTATGTTCCCCTTCCTTGAGCCACTGTACCCTCCATTTTTGCTTCCATAGTTCTTCTTTCTATTGTCGTCTTTGTTCCAATTTGATTTGATTCATTCCCTCCTCTGTCGCCAACTGTAGAGATCTCCCTTCAAGAACCATATGTTGTCGTATCCTTGCCATTTTCCTTCCCAAAGTTATCTTATCCTAAAAAATGTTACCAAAAACTTGTATGTTACACTGTTTTATTTTAAGCTTTTATGCAATTAACTTAAGTTGGAAGGTTTGCATTTTAGATTTACCTTTGATGTCCATTTACAACCACAATTTTTTTAAATGGTATATGAACCCAGGTTCCTAAAACTAGAAGCATTCAAACTAGAATGGATGGTTGAGGGGGACTTCCTTAAAGTCAAGCTCTAGTTTGATCAGCCAGTGGCCTGCTCCCATGCATGGAAAAATTGTAGCTTCAAAAAGAAATCCTTTTGTAAGAACCCTTTTGAAAGAATAAATATATCCAAATAGTTGGTTAGTTGAGGAGTACCTCCCAAATGATTATTCCATGTAAATAGAACATTGATGGTCATTATATCCACCAATTGCAATTGTTGTATATATCCATAAAAGGTTGTCGATGCTTGGTTCAGCCTTCTTAATCCTTTTTCCTCTTGTAACGATTTGATGAGGTTTAAGTCTCCACTGACAATCCATAAGGAATCCCTGGCCATTTTCTAGTGTCCACAAGTTGCCTCAAAATTTTGATTTTGTCCCAAGTGGAAGACAAACCATAAATTGTTGTTAATAAAACAAACTCTTTAGTTCCTACATATCGGAACCTACCCATTAAAACTCTAGTATTGGCCATCCAATATTGGAAAACTACCTCTCTATGGCTCTTCCATACAACTAAACCCCCCACACTGCCCCTCGCCTTAAGGGACATTGATTGGAAACCTTTCCAACATTGTGCTGCAATTTAAGTCATTTTATCACCCGTTATTTTTGTTTCCTTGTATAATAAAAATTGTCATTTTTTTCGTTTTAATCTATTCTCTGAGACAGTGTTGCTTCCCTTTCCTATTAAGCCCCCTAATGTTCCTATGAATTCTTACTTTTTTTAAGCTCTTGGTGAGGTCCTTGAGGAGGATTTCCTTCCCTTTCTCCTCAAATTCTTGAAAATACCAAGTTCCTTGAGCAGTTCCAAGATATTAACGATGTTTGGTTTTCCAATTAAGGTAATAATTAGTATACTTCTCCCTCTGTTGCTTCGTTAACTCCCCCAGGTCCTGTTCAGCCCATGAATTCACCATACTATCCAAACAAATTTGTTCTCCTGAAATTTCCTTGGGGTCTAACATGAGCAGTGGGCCAACTTATTCAAAACTTGGTCAGACAAAAAAATCAAATTCCTTTTGTTGAATATCTTCATCCTCCAATTTTTTATTTTTGGCTTGTTTTTCGGAGACAAATTCTGTCGAGTTGTGAACCATCTGTGTGTCCTCCACTTTGTTAAAGTATTCTTCCATGACATTAAAAGAAGAGAAGGAGTTATTATCTTCCACCAAATTAAAATTTGGAGGATTCTGATTCTTTTGGTTACATCTCCTCGTAGAAAACTTAGTAAAACCATCATTCCCCAATAGACTCCCTATTTCTTGCTCCTTCTGTCACATCAGACAATATTGAATCAGGTGGTCATGCTCGTGGTAGAGGTGACATCTGAATGGAACATGTCCTTAATCAATTGTTTGATTCCATATTTCACCCTGATAATATAATTCTATGGATTCTGGAAGGGGTTGGGAAATGTTCATATATACAAATAAGCGGGCATAAGACATATTCCTTCCTTGTTTAGTCACCTCATAAGCATTGATAAAATGTTTGAGTGCATGTCCTATGCCTTCTAGTATCTCTGGAATCCAAAGGACAATTGGGAGTACAATCTAACCCAAACCGGTGTCGCCGCGAATTCATCCTTATCTGGGTTAAAGCAAGTTTCCCAGTGTCGGATGTAAAGCCCTGCATTGTTGTAGAAATAAGGTCCTCGCTCAAAAATTATTTCTCTATCTTCTAGACTGGAGAAAATCATAGTGAGAAATAATTTTGGCTCCAATCTCAAATCAACCTTCCCTTTGGGTTGCCAATTTTGTTGAATCCAATGTTCCAACACCCATTCTATGGGTCACGTCCCAATGAATTTACAGATAAAAACATGATCTCTCATACACTTTCTACAGCCCTCCAAGAATTTTGTGGGTATGAGAAATATAGGGTTTGTAGATGCCTTGGGGATACATTGTCCCTGTAGACCCATCTGCAATTTATTGCCCAAAATTGGTGCTTGTGAAGAGCTAGGAAACCCTCCCTGAGGATCTTGACTATCCTCGACTTGAATAATTTTACCAACAAGGGTGTTTCAGAAGGAGAGGAACCACCACACCACCCCCCCTTTGCCCTTATACTCGTTGTAATGGCTACTTCTCTTGGTGTTATTAAAGAGATTTATGACTGCCGCTTATTTTCAAAAAAGAGATCAAACCTTAATCCCTGCAACCAGTCTCTGTCGGAGACCTAGGATCAATTTTCCCAGCTATAGACCGCTAATGGCATATGTTTTGAGATTAAATCTTTGCACTTTAAACAATGACGTAACTAATAAAATAAATCATTCTCCCTTACCCAAAAACATTTTCTGCGTATCACTAGTATCTATTGAAAACACAATATTTTTATTATTGATCATCGTTAATATTTTCAAAAGAAAATAATATGAAATTAAAACCTAACCATTAATCCATGCAAAATAAATATAAAACGTCAAAACCTAATTATTTATTATTTATGTCATATTAAAGAGAAACAAAACTCCATGTCACCCCTTGAGCAGCAAACAAAGGAAATTAAACTTTCCATTCAATTAATCTAACAAATATCCATTGAACTTAGACATGAATAGCTTATGTGAATCCCATTGAAATTTCAACTCTTAACATGAACTCCATGTGAAGCCTTCATGTGAATAAGTGAGGGCCACTTGCAAAAGTACGTCCCCTCTCACGAGATCTTCTATTTGCATCATGACTTCATGTTCAGCTTTAAAAAGTACATCATGGGCGTTTCGTGACTTCATGTTCAACTTTTAAAAAGTAAAAATGTTTGTAAGTTAATTTATTTACAATATTACATAGTTTATTCATTTGAAATTTAATTAACAATAAATATCGATTATTAAGTAGGTATTGAGTTTCATTTAAATGACGCGAAAGAATATATTATCAACCAATATATTAAATTTTTAACAAATATATTATTATAATAATTTCAATTTTAAACATAATTTTTATTTGTTATTATTTTTTATAATATCATTCATATAAAAATGTTTTTATATAAAAATTAAAAAAACATTATATATTATATAAAAATTACCAAAATATTAAACAATATTATATAAAGTATTGCTTTTAAAAAAAAACAAAAACCAACCATTTGAAAAAAATACACATAAAGATTCACATACTCTATTATATTAAAATATTTTAAAATATAACCCAATTTAATTTAATTTTCAAAGTAAAATATAAATTTAATTTGTTTTCAAATTTATAGATTAAATATAGTTATGGTTCTAAATCTAATAATCATAAAATTTTAGCAAGATATATCCCTCACATGGGGTGAAGAGGAAAGAGGGAGGAGGTGAAGGTGGTATTTTTCCATCATTTTAAGTGTTAGATGAGGGAGACTTGGGATGCTATCTTTCCTCATTAGAAGAGAAATGGTGTTAATTGCATTCATTATAGTTATGAATTCCCACCATAGTGATTACTCTCATGTATCTTTATGGTAGCTGGATTACTTGGGTATTAGAGAATGGATATTTCCACAATCATAAACATCATGTTGAGAACTTCTGGAAAACTATGTATATTGCTAGTTGAGCCTAACGTTTCGAGTGAACACTTCACCCATATTCAAGGGCAGGAAGCCATAGCATAAGATGAGAAGAGTGTTAAACCTCTTTATTCATTTGTTTCTTGTTTCTTGTTATCTCATATTATAAAATATTTGTCCAATTTATTATATTCCTATTTAATTTAATTTAATTTTAATTTAATCTAATTTCAATCTAATTCAAAAATCAATTTCAACTTAAATCCAATTTAATTTCAAATTCAATTGCTCACTTTTCCTTTGTATATTATCATTAGTTATCTCAAATTACAAAACAAATATCCAATTTTATCTTATTCCAATTTAATTTTTAATTTTAATTTTATTTTAATTTAATCTATTTTATTAAATTAAAAAAAAATCAATTTAAATTTAAACTCATTTTAATTCCTAATTCCATTGTTGTATCTTGTTAAATATATATCCAATTTTATTTTATTTTATGCCAATTCAAGTTAATTTTAATTCAAGTTAATTTTAATTTAAATTTTAATTTAATTTAATTTAATTCAATTCAAAAAAAAAAAATTTAAATATCATTTTAAGTATAATTTAACTCCATATTCAATTATTGACTTTCCTAACGGTCAATTTTCCTCGATTAACTAATTTAATATCATTATCTAAAGTTAATTTTATTCTCTTTTTTCTAAATTGGTTTCATTGATTTGATTCAATTAATGCTCATTATCCCTACTAGCCCCCATTCATTCTAACAACTCATTTTTTTCTCCCTATATAATCGTGGTTCAACACTCTTCTCATATTATGCTATGGCTTCCTTCCCCTGAAGATGGGTGAAGTGTTCACTCGAAACGTTGGACTCAACGAGCAATATAAACAATTTTCTAGAAGTTCTCAACATGATATTTGGGTATTGATTTTGGGAAGTTTACCAAGATCATTATCTATTGGTTAATGATGGTGGCCAACACAGCAAGAAATGACATGGTTAAACAATTTTCTACTTTGAAAAAAAATTCTATCATATCTCTTTGGTTGGATGGTGTTTGGGAAATTTTCCATTTTGGTCTCTGGAGGAAATTCTCCAACATGCATGTTTTTCCTAGCTTTTTCCTGCGACCATCTTATCCTGCCTACTCTTACCCTCTATTCATTTCATTTTTGTTCCTCATCCACTTAGTTTCTCCCCGATAATCTAGCCTTAAATGAAAATTTCCTGTGTTACCCACCTTTGAAGTCTTATTGCACTCATTTTTGTCTTATTAGCCTAGAAACAACATCTCCCTCCTTTCACTCGAGAGACTCTATGTTTGTGGCATACATTAGATATTTCCTTCCCTGGGCGACATTAGTTTTAGGTATATTATTTTTTCCTTTGAGATACTCTTTAATTGATGTCTTCTAGTTTGGTATGGTCTTCATATTCTCATTTGTGGAAGTTTTAGATAATTCATAGTGTTATCCCTTCTCAGGTTTGTTTCTAGGACTGTCATTTTCAAGGTGGTCATTACCATTAGCTCCCAGATGGATTCTGGATCTGTTTTTTTAGGTGTATATTGTACCCCATTCCCAGGTATTTTTTTAGTATGGGGTGACTCACAGAGGATCAATTCAACTCATGTTTTTTCATGATGCCCAAGAAACGTGCTCTCTCACGTATAGGTGTTTGTGGCAGAGGTGTGCATGAAGGGTCAAGAACCAAGGAGAGATCACAATCCTCTACCTAGCTCTAGGACATGCATATGCCATTTAATATTCAATAGGAAATTAGAGAATTTAAGGATGATATTGTTAATGAGCGAGATTTTCACTTGGACACCGATGTATTTTCCACCATTGTTGACTAAGTTCCAAATACTTAGCACACGAGCGGAAGAAAAAATCATTACCTTCGTACAACCCACCTATACTGGCAACTGAAATCACTTTTTTTTTAAGTCCTCCTTAAGAGGAATGATGCAAAATATGAGATATTGTTAATGACAGATGAGTTCCAACTTTAATTCGAAGAAATGGATACGTGCTTAGTAAGGATCAAGGCTATCATTGTGTATGGAAAGGAGCTAGCCCCTCCTGACAGTACTGTGAATCATGAACCCATTTATGTTTCCACCTCCTTTTAAATTTCCAAATGTTCAGTAGATTTATGTTTATTTTTGTTGATATTGTGGTTATAGAGGCCAATTGTTGTGATCTAGATATTTTTTCATGACTAGTTATCACTATAAACTCTTAGGTTGATATGTCTTGGTCTTGTAATAGTTTTGAGGACATACGTTATATTCCTGAAAATTGTTAGTATATTATTTTATTTTTGGATAAAAGTCTTATTGTTTTTCCTTTGTTTTGGTTTCCCCAATGGCGGGCCAAGGAAAACAATAGACTAGTTTCTGTTATAAATCTCTCTGATTTTTTTTGTAGTGAAATATATTACCTAGAAAATTGAAGATTACATCATGGATTACATAATTTCAACTGATCTCTCATAGGGGAGATTGATTATACATGTCGAAGAGCTGAGGAGATAGTTGGAAGCTCACAGAGCTTACAAACAAATGACCTAAATCTAGATTGTGGCCTAGCTGGCCCCAAATAGCCAAAACTAACAGAGTAGAACCATAAACCAAAACCATAAAAATATTTAAGTAGAGAGGTTTGAATCAAATCTTGTTATTGTGATAGGGTATGCAGGATCTGCCAGAGATCTTACTATTGTCGGTGGGATGTCAAGATTATGTTCGATCCTCGCCAGTTTGCATTCAATTCTCTTAAATATTCCATCATAATCCTGTAGGTGCCCTTGCATGTGATTCAATCATTATAGAAGGTCCATTCGGGACTTGTGTCGATCAAGAAAAGTACATCCGAACAGGAATTTCATATGCTAATATAAGTATACTGTCAGCATATACTAGTTGAGTCCTCCTCGTGTCTGTCCCATGTCGAGGATCCATTTAGTCCATTCAGCCATAACTTCAAAGTATAAGATGGCTTGTAGCTCTCTCTGATTAATCAAAGGTTTTAACTTAAATAAAAAATATATCACTAATATATACACATATCTAAAATACCTAAAATAGTTTGCGACAAGGTGTTCTATTAAGTTATTCATTATGTGAATATCATCAATTTGAAACCTTCTGGGTATAAGAAATATAACCATATTATGGGTTAGTAATCCTTAGATTATTTTAATGGTTTAGATTACCTTGAGTTATGGATTTTTGGTCCAAAGTTAATCTTAGAAGTTACAAATAAACTATATACATATACACACACAAAACATTTAATAAATATATACATATACATAATATATATGATATATTATATATTTAAAAGAAACTACACATTTTATATTTAAACAATAAATAATTAAAACATACAAATACGTGTAAGTAAAAATGATATCTTATTAGGAATGGTATAATTAAATAATACATAATTGAATAGGTTGTATTTTTAATTTTAATTTAAAAAGTTATAGAAGAAATTAATTATATATATATTGGAAAATTTTAGGGGCTAATTTTCGCAGGTGGGCTAATTTTCCATAATTTTTCCAAAAAAAAGATTCGTCAATTTCCATTTTTTCTAGAACTAATTGGCCCAAATTTTACAGTATAAAATTATTTTAACTTAAAAATCGCCAAAATTATATAGAGACTATATATAAAATCATTGTAAATTTCAATAATTTTACAAATATATCAATAAAAATTTTATAGTTTACATGTTAGGGAGTAGTGAGATTTGCCAATGTTTTTAAGCTTCAAGATAATTTTCCATCCTTCAAATTTTCCCATATATATATATAGGAAAACAATATTTTTATTATTTCAAAAAAACTACAATTAAAGATAATGAGAAAGAGAAAGAGATGAAGTCACAATAAAAAAAGACTTTCTTTAATAAATATAAGCATCAAGTCAGAAGTTATTGGTATATGTGGCTTGTAGGTTGTTGGACATGCTCTTAGGTTATAGTGGCATCCAATAGGTTTGATCTTGGGCCTAGCCCTAATCACTCTATTGAGTTACCAATTCTCATGGTTGGGGAAAAAAATCACAATAACATTTTTTTGGTATCTATAGGAATAAACTATTGGTCCAGTTTCATACTATCATGACATTGGGTCGATTCTAACCACTACCATTATAGCCTCTAGATGCCTACATATACCCCTTTCGTAAACATGGGTTAATCAAGAAAAATTGAACATCAAATCTCATATTTTATAAAATACTTCATAGCATAGTCATGACCACTTGAACTACCATGAGAGCTACAATTAGCATTACTATAGTCCCTCCCCCCCACTCCCTCAACACACATACCCACACACACACATATATATATATGAAATATCACCAATCAAATTATATATGTTGGTCATTGAATAATCCAATGCTCCTTGTGTGTTTCAGGACATGGCTTAACCATCTCTCATGGATCTGTTAACTCTAGCGATGTGCCTCTTTACTAACATCTATGGGTTTTGGTGTAACGGAAATCGTGATTCCAACAAGTGGTATCAGAGCTAAAGGTCTCGAGTTCGAATCACACCTGGCTCGTGTTGGGGGGAGATTGTTGGGCATTGGATAATCCAACACTTCTCGTGTGTTTCACGACATCATTTAACCATCTCCCGTGGATTTGTTAACTCTGGTGATGCATCCGTTTACTAACACTTTCATATTCTTGTGTAATGAAAATCATGATTCCAACAATATATACACACATAAAAAATAACCAACTTTAAACTATTTATATAAGTTAATTTTTAAAAATTAAACAAAAAAATTAATTGAAACTAATATTAATAATAATAAATTCAATTTATTTCCGTCAATGACATAATAAGAATGTATAAATTGATTTGACTAGCACATAATACTTAAAAGTTAAATTTTCAAGAATTACCATAATTAGTTCTTTGATATTTTGGTTCCTTAAGTTTTTTTTTTCTAAGTAAGTCTAACTTCTATTTATAAAACATATATTACATGGATTGTGTGGCCTCTGGAATTGCTAGACTAGCCAATTCCAGAGGCATTGTAAGTCAAAAGATCAAAATTGTGACTACCCCAGAAGGGGAAACCAATCGAACCAATTTTATTGCAGTTGCCCACCACGGGGAAAACAGCTTCATACAAAAAGTAGTGGAGAATGAAGAAAATAACTAGGAGCGACATAGTAAACTAGAAAAAGAGACTCGAACTGAGAAGAAACTTATAGAATCTACGTGTCATTGCGCGGGGGCGGTGACTCCTCCACAATTAGGCACCTATACTCCTCGGTGTCATCAACAATCGTATCTTGAGGCGGGACTTGTTCAGGAATGATGGCGATGCATGCACTACCCTTGCCACTATCATCGCCAGACCAGTCCTTGTTGTTGCTGTCGCTGCCACTGCTGCCACTATCGGTACTGCCCTTGCTTTTGCTGCTGGAGGAGGGAGCGCCATGGACGATGGGGAGAGCTTTAGATTTTCTTGAAAGCGACTAAGGCATCGAGTCTATAGTGGATTTTCTTAGCATTTTCCTAGGGTGAGGGCTCTCAGTAATGGAAGCTTCCTCCTTGAAGCTTATTGAGATGGTGGCAATGATGCGAGGACGGTCCATGGCGCAATTGAAATGGAATTGAGCAGAGTGCGCAGTGGACGGAGAGGGAAGCATCTCTAGATTTTGCAGTGACGGGGAGGAATGATTGGTGGGGTGGCACAGCTCTAAGGTACGAGCAGGAGTTAAAGAGCGTGATTGCCTCGAGGCCAGGTCTCAACCTCTACTGTTGCGAGTTGCAGGATAGCGACCATAGGAATCCTCAAGGGAAGGATATGAAGAGTCAGAGCAGTTAGAAAGTGGAGGCCTATATGCTCTTCCATGCCCACTACCTCGGCGATAGCGCATATGGTGGCGCCTAGGCATAATGGTGCTCGTGGAGGCGTTGTTGATGGGCTGAGAAAGCAGGGTCGAATGAACAGAAGTCTGAGGAGCCGAATGTGCAGTGGACAGAGGAGCCAAAGTCTCAATATCGAAATTAAGGCTGCAATGGAGGTTGTGGGAGATGTGGTGGTCGGGAGCAAGGAAAATACAGCAATAGAGGCTACATCGCCTCCCTCTGGGTGTTCGAGAGCTCGGCTCTGAGACCACAGAGGGGCAGATGCAGCTCAAGGGTGATAGAGGAAAGTTGTTGCTCAGAGACATTTTGAAAGATCGGTAAGTGCATCAACAGACGAGCATATTAATGGAGCTTTGGTGGGTGTAGTTGGCATATATTAATTCCCGCGGCTTGATCCCATGCATGACCATGTGGTTGAGCCATGTGTCACACCATGGGCTCGTCGTATGCCCGCTTTCATTGTTCACCCGCATCCAGGATTTTGGTTCCTTAAGTTATGAGTTAAACCCCTCTTGCATTAATTTGCTAATTATTTAATAATGTGTCTATTGACAACTTTACTAACTTTAATGGGTACCTTTCTTCATGAAGAACTCCTTAGCCATTATGTGGTTGTATAGAAAAATATTAATTTAGAAACCTGAGAAGTGTGAAGCTATTAAGATTTGGAAGAAAATCCTTGCTCACAATATACTTCAATGAACCAAATTCTTGAGAATCATTAATATAAAGTTCACAAACATTACAATAATCAACAAAATTATGATGCAAAAGGTATTTTTCTCTTAACTCAAGCTTTATTTTTATATATTATGTGGCTCATACCATTTGTCTAATTCATAAAAATATTTAATTTACTAAATTACTAATTACCTATTATTCACTCACCCATTTGTCACCGATATGCACAAATATATAAAAAATTACTCATTTAAAATTACAAAATGACGAGTTATCCTCACTAAACTCCCACATTACCTATTTTCACTATTTCAGGTTCCCCTTCTTCTCATTTCCTATTTTAGTAGATACACATAGAGTTACTAGGTCATTTGTTTAATAGCTCTCTTTAACTCCTCTGAGCCCACTTTTCTTTTCCCACACTTCTAGTTTAATTTGAATTTGAATTCCTCTTCCTTCGTTTATGGTTGCACTCATAATCGGTGTTAATTAATTAGTAATCTATTTATTTTCATTTCCTGCACATTTTCATGGACTGTGTTTATTTTTCTTAATAAATTTTAATTAATGAGATCACTTCTCTTGTAATGAAATATTAACTAATATATATTCCTGTTCACATTACTATCTTTAATTGACTTTTATTTTTAATTGACTTTTAATGGATTTTTTTTTTCTTTTTTCTGTTTTTTTTTTTTTTTTGTAAAATGCATAAATTATATGATATTTTATCATTTAAATCAAATATGCATACTAAATTAATCATTTTTTATATTTTTCAATCAATATTTTCTTACTATATTTTTTATAATTCAAAATTGATACAAAGGTTGTCATGTTTATTCATGTCTTTCAAATATTACTTTTCAATATGCTCCAAGGCTATCATGTTTATGTTTTTCTATGTCTTTCATGCATCTAACTTTTTTGATAAGGGAAATTGTACAATTATTTAGACTTTGTTAACTCGTTTTGGTATCCTTGTTAAGAGACTAAAACTCATTAAGGAATAAGGTTATCATCATATGGTGCAACCATTAGCCAAACCTCATGAATGATTGAAACTATGGTCTACTTTCACATGTGCACTTCTAAGTAAAAGCATTATTAGGTTTTCAACCTAAGTCATCGAAATTAAGTACTATAAGAAAAAACAATAATATTGTCCCACCTATCCTAACAATACCCCATACACTTATATAAAACTCCATTACCTATATGTGGATTAATAACCAAGAATATTCACTATGCTTGCACACACTGCAATCAATAATGCATAAAAAAAAAATTACATAATCACAATCAAACTATAACATTAATTGTATAACATTTTAGGTAACCTAAATCAATTACAAATCTAGTATAATGTTGATGTAATCATGCATCAATATATACATATGGTTTCCTATCACAATAGAAAAACCCTAAGTATCATTTATAAGTTAATGTTTCCAAAATCTTCATTTTAATATGTCATGTTGATAATGTCAACCTCCCATTAAATTTTTGGCAAGCAATCTCACTTAAACCTTTTTAGACCCCCTCGGTTTTCCCTGAGAAATATGTTTTCTGCTTATCGTTACCTTCCTATATCCCCACATTGCATTATAAAAGGCCGAAAGTCCACGTTTGAAAAATATATAAGGCCTAGCCCCATCAGCCCTAGCCCTTTAAATCTTTTCCTCCACGTAACCCGGGCACTAAACCAGGCGCCAGCCCGAAAGGCGCTTATCAAATGTATATCGGGCACATTTTGAGTCGTCAATCTATACAGATCGGACGACATTCATTCATCTCCGTCGCGCCCGTAGCTCGCCTGACTACCGTCCGATCAAACCGTAAAATCAACGGCCCAAAGTCTATCTGTCCCAGTGGTCCCCACACCCGCTCACTGTGCAAAACCTGCCTAGTTTCTATTGCACCGCCTTTCAGAGGCAGGCGGTATTTCTCAATTCGGAGCGATTCCATACATCATGTGCCGGGTGTCCCCGTGTATGGCTCAAAAACCGCTCTCCATTGCGCATTATTGTTCGGCATTTGACACGGTGCGATATTCATATCCACCATTCGATTTGGGGCTCTTCATCCAATGGTCATCGCACTCCTAAGATGTGCGGAATTTAATCCAAGTCAATAGTGCCCCTGGCTTACTGTCTCATTGCCCTCCGATACGTTTTCCACCATCGATCTCCTCCTGAGATCGAACGGTCTAGATTTAACCCACGCCACGCCATTGACCCCATATCTCCACGTCATCATTCCACGTGCTCCTGTCGTACATTCATATGTCTCCCCTACATATTCCTATTCAAAGGTCAAATGTCCACTGTCTATGTTAAATTTCATACATTCCTCCAACCTTTGCCAAAAAATTTCTCCGCCATTTCTCTGCACTTTTCACCATCGCCCCACACTATTCTGCCATTTCATCATGTCGTGTTGCTACACAGCCATCCCCACTGCATCGCCGTCCCCATGCATTTGTTTTCTTGACGACTTTGCGGGTTTTGCAGGTTTACAACAGCGAAAAACTATCATGATTCACAGTCTCTATTACTGTGATAGAGGACACATCAAAGGACCATTTCCAGGAGTTGAAATTATGAATAAAGGCCTGGGAAGATATGCCTACAAGACTTCCATTAAAGCAGTAGGGTTAAAATTTTTCAAACCCTCCAGAGTCATTCAAAGCCCAGGTTGCACAGATGGAGACATTAATGGAGCAGCAGAGAAATATCAGTGAAGGATCAAGAATTCAATGTTTAGCATTGAAGATCTTAAACCATAATTCAAAGTTAGAAGGCAGAAGGTACCCCTCGCAGATAAAATACCTCAAGGCTTTCTTTTCAGCACCATTTTCTTTCAGGAAAGGACGGAATGTTTATGTGATTTTACTGCTTTTCCGTGTTCCTGGAGGGATTTCTACCCAGTGCATTTATTTTAGTTAGCAGGCCACAGAGTACAAACAGCATTACAAATTCATCGAGTAGTATGGGCGTGCACGTCTCTGCCATTTTGTTTTAATGAGATAATTAAATGTTCATCACCTACCCCCTTTTTCGATTTTTCTTGTTCTCCTATAAAGCTCCCAAAGAACGAATGATTTAGGGTTCTAGATTTTATCAGAAAATTATGCATTGAAAGGCTTTTTGTATACATTTTTTAGAACTCTTGTATGAAGGCTCAGAGCCCATAGGGTCTTAGTGACGAGGAGTTCCATCTGTTAAAGAGGATTCTGGTCTTTAGTATTTCACAGTCTGTAACTTTCTCTTATGTGTTATTTAAATAGATCATTTCATTTCATCCATCTTTCCCTGTATCATGTTTTGGAATGCGAGTGGCTCACTGATTTTTGGTATGGATTTATCCTAGTTGATACCCATACTCGGATTATTCAAGCGCTTTAAATATGGCTCATGCACGATATTCTGTTCCACTATTCATCTAAACCATGTTTCTACTATATTAGTTTCTTTGGGAGGGTGTTTTTAAAGCGCTATTATCATGTATGGATTCTTAGATTGGTAAGCCCATGCATGGTGGTATTGTGTATCTGGATATAAGCACAATGTTAACTAATATCTCCTCTATATTTCATTCACTACATACACCTTCTGATAACTTATTTCTGTGAGGTATTTTTGAATTGGCCCTCTTTCCAGTAAGTTGTCTCTGAATTGTCTGTTGCTTTATTATTGGAGTTTTGCATGTTGCCTCTGCAATATCCCTTTCTATGTGTCAGTTTCTGAAGTTCTTGGTCCCATTCAGATTAATATTCCTTGTTTTACAAGAGATAGCATGAGAGCTTTTTATTGATAACTTCATCTGTTATACCATATGCTCCTTGCTATATAATATGTCCTAGGCACTGGTCTATCACAACTCTAGGCTGTCTCTAGGAACGACAACATCTTTTTGGTGCGGTTTCCGGGGATCGAAGTTGAGAAAATATAAATCCCTGGGCCTCAACAAAATCTGATTCACTCTTCAAGAAGGTGAGTATGGAGAGTTGAGAGTTGTAGATCCCTCACCTTGGCGACTCCACATTTGTTATTAGATAAATTCATTTGCAATCCTGGCTCCTCGTAAGCCACACCTGAGGTCAGATACGTCTCAGCCAAAGACACCTTCAGTGTCTGACCCTGAAAAGATCATACATAGAAGAAATTGGAGGGAAAGAAAATCAGTCCACTCTGAAATCCCTGAATTGTCTATAGAAGACTTTCCATCCTCTTCTTCTCAAGAAGCTCAAGCGCCAGATCTCGATTCCACTGTGGGAGACACCAATTATTACTATTCAGATAGTCCACCCCGAGGAGGCGTCAGAAATAAAGATAATTTTCACCCTACCTCTGAGGTTGAAGAGGTCAAAGAAGTTACTGAAGTATCTGCTGTTAACAAACCATTATTCCCCTCAACACCTCAGTCTATTGTTCATTATATTCCTATTGTTATCCATACTCCACTTCCACCTCCTCCTCCTCCTCTTACTCATCAAATTATTGCACTACCTCCACCCCCTCCAATGGCAAATGTTCCAAGCTTCTTGCTAAATAAATATTCTCCTCTGGCATTACCCCACGTGTTGAATGATATGCCAAAGGATTATCTGAAGATTTTACCCCGATTCAATGGGGAAAATGAGATTGATGCTCAAAAACATCTTGAGGTCTTCTGTTATTTTGTAGAGAATTTCAACGTGGAACATTTAGATGTGGTCTTAAGGTTGTTTGTCCAATATCTTGATGGTGAAGCTCGAAAATGGTTTAAGACACTGGCAAACCGTTCTGTTACTACTTGGGATAATATCGAAGATACTTTTCTCAGGAAATGGGGAGAGAATAAAGATCATGGACATTTTCTTACAGAGTTCAATACACTCAAGAAAATACATAATGAAGGGGTGTCAGAATTTATCAAGAGATTTAATAAATTATATTTGAGTCTTCCTGCTGATATGAAACCACATCAAACTGCTGCTAGAGTTGTTTTTGTAGCAGCCTTTGATTCAGAATTTGGTTTCTCTCTCAGAGAAAGAAAACCTGCTACTCTGGATGATGCTCAGTCAGATGCACTAGAGTTGGAAGCAAACTTTTCCTCCACTGGAAAATAAAAGGGAAAACCTGAACAAGATAACAGAAGAAGGGGCAAAGAAGAGGTATCTACCTCCTACCAAGACAGAGACTCAGCCAATGACATAATTGAAGAAATGAGCAGAATGATCAAGAACCTTTCTGGTAAACTGGTCAAGCTCGATTTGGAGACTAAGAATTCAGCCCCCAAGAATCTCCACAATGCTCAAAACAGAGGTTACAATCCTCAGTACAGGAAACCACCCCTGCAAATATTGCCAAGGGAAACAAAAGAACAACAAGATCAAGTACCACACCCATTGTACTTGGAAGGTCCAGTAAATGATTCTACTGAAGACACTTCCTATGGACTGGAGGATGAAAATCTTGATTTTTCAAATAGTGATGGAGAAGAATGCCCTTTGCAGAGAAATGAAGGAGCTGAGTGCCCATTGCAAGAAGAAGAAAAGACCAGAGACACAGAAGATGCAGAAATTGATCATTATTGTAAACAATTTACTGATTTTATGCAAGCACAGTTCAATAGAAGATATGATCTCAGATCTTCTAGGAAGAGGACTCGTACTCAAGATCAAGAAGAAGAACCTCCCCAGAAGGAAGCACCTGCTCAGAAGGAATCAACAGGGCAGAAAGTCACAGACAAAGGTAAGGGCCCTCTAAGCAAACCTTTGCAGTCTAATGATCAAACTCCTTCCTCTTCCAAAGTAGTCATTCCTCCTAATACCAAGTCTGTGTCAAAAGAAGTCAAGCCCTCTGCTGAAAATAAAGAGTCAAAAGAGGTTGTAATAGAAAAGTCCTCCCCTGTTTTCAGTCTCCAAAAGGAACTTGAAAAAGTCAAAATCCTAGTTCCCTTGACTGAACTATTAAAGAAACCTGCATATCAATCCCAAGTCACCTATTTTATGATCCCTCCAGAAGCAACACTCACCCCAGATAGTCTCAACCTTCAAGAAGAAAGACCCATGGTTGTCTTTGGTCCACATGTTGAGGAATTAGATGCTTCTACTCCTCCCTTTTATGTGTCTCTAGTGATTCATGACCTTCTATTACATAATTGTATGCTAGATTCTGGAGCTTCCCATAATCTATTGCCTTTTTCAGTCATGGAACAACTAGGATTACAAATTACTCGTCCATACAAAGACCTCTATTCATTTGATTCCAAAAGAGTTAAATGCTTAGGGATGATCAAGGATTTGGTGGTCAATTTGGCCCAAATCCCAGCAAAAAATGTGGTAATGGACATGGGTCCCATTATCCTTCAAGCTAGAATATGAAGCTACAAATAATGTGGCTGAATATGAAGCAGTTCTGTTAGGATTGCAGACAGCCAGAAACATGAACATACAAAGTTTAAAAGTTCTGGGAGATTCAGAACTGGTGGTTAGACAAGTCAGGAATCAGCGTCAAACCAAACATCCATGAATGAGGGCTTATAGGAATGAAGTTTGGGACATGGTAGAAAATTTCTTCTTGGCATTTAATATCCAGTTCATGCCCCGAGAACAGAATAGGATGGTTGATTCACTTGCTGTGGCTGCTAGTACATTTCGACCACCGCAGAACCCTCATTTAAGATATGAAGTTGAGGTGCGTTATCGGTCGTCAATCCCAGATAACATCTAACACTGGCAGGTATTTGAAGATGAAGAAAAGATGAAGAGATTCCTGGAAACAGTAGGGGATTTCACCAATATGGAGATTGATGCTGAAGAAGAGGTTGAGTCTGAAGATACTTCAGAAAGAAATTGGGAGAAGAAAGTGGCAGGTAATAAAGTGTTGCAGTTAAAGGGAAACATTATACCTAGAGGGCTGGTGCCTCTAGAAATATTATTTGACAAGAATGATGTCCCACTTCAGCCAGGCAAAGTGGTAGAATAAAATCAAGTAGAAGACCTGAATCTTGGTACTGAGGCTGACCCCAAAATTGTAAAATTGTCTAGGAAGATCCCTGGAGAATATAAAAATCTATATCAGGAATTATTTCAGTCTTACAGAGATGTGTTTGCATGGTCCTATCAGGATTTGAAAAATTTTGATATCAGTATAATGCAACACAAAATTCCACTGAAGGGAGACGCAAAGCCTCATAAGCAGAAGCTCAGACAAATAAATCCCTTGCTGCTTCCCTCTATTGAGAAGGAAATCAAGAAGCTGTTAAAGGCCAAAATAATTGTGCCATTGAGGTACTCTGAATGGGTGGCAAACCTAGTCCCTGTCCGGAAGAAGAATGGGGAAATAAGGTTGTGTGTGGATTTCAGAAATTTAAACAGAGCATCCTTAAAGGATAATTATCCACTGCCTAAGATGGATCACATCCTGCAGAAGGTGGTTGGAGCTTCTAGGATGTCAATGATGGATGGATTCTCGGGCTATAACCAGGTGGCTGTACTTCCAGAAGATCAAAAGAAGACTGCTTTCACCACACCATGGGGTACATTTATGTATGCCAGGATGCCTTTTGGATTGATTAATGCAGGGGCCACCTTTCAGAGGGCGATGGACATTGCTTTTGTTGGGGAGAAGGATAAATTCTTGGTGGTCTACCTCGATGATATCATTGTATTTTCAAAGAATGATACTGAGCACATTGAGCATCTGTGTAGAACCTTTGAGAAATGCAGAAGGTATGGTCTCTCTCTAAATCCTCAAAAGTATTTATTTGCATTAGAAGAGGGAAAACTTTTGGGACACATTGTAACAAAAGGTGGGGTGAAGATAGATCCTAAGAGGGTAGAGGTTATAAACGGCATTTCTTTTCCCAGAAATAAGAAAGAGGTACAAGTATTCCTAGGGCGCATCAATTTCCTAAGAAGGTTTATCCCTAACTCTGCTGAAATAGTTAGACATATAACTGACATGCTAAAAAAGAATAATGAAGTTAAATGGTCCCAGGAATCATGAGAGGCATTTACCAGGATAAAAAATTCTTTTGCAGAAGCCCCTATGCTAGCTGGACCAGATTATGCTAAACCTTTCATGATCTTTTCTTTTGCATCACCTCATACAATAGGAGTTTTATTGCAGAAAAATGAGGAGGGGTATGAGCAGCCCATAGCTTTCTTCAGTTAGGTGCTCCGTGATGTAGAATTAAAGTACAACATATTAGAAAAGCAAGCATACGCCCTAGTGAAATCCCTCAAAGCACTCCGCGTATATATCTTACAGTCCCATATCACTGCATTTGTGCCTACAGCTACTGTAAAATATATTCTTATTCAGGGGGATAGTGAAGGAAAAAGGGGGAAGTGGATTGCCAAGATACAGGAGTATGACTTAGACATCCACCCTACTAAGCTGATCAAAGGACAAGGGTTGGCCAAGATCCTGTCTAAATCAAACTATCAAGCTTTGGGTATAAATTGGTCCATAATATCAAGTGAGGTATCTGAGGAGAAAGAAGAGCGACAGGGAATTGGAGTAGCTACTCCAGAAACACATATAAATTACCTTACCAATCAGTGGTACAAAGAGATAGTATAATATCTCCTCACACTCAGCTGCCCTCCAAGCTGTGATAAAGCTAAATACAGAACACTAAGATTGAAATCACAGAAGTATATAGTCACCAATAGTCGATTATATTGGCGTGATCCCTTAGGTATCCTACTCCTGTGCCTCACAAGGGATGAGGTAGAGAGCATAATACCTGAATTTCATGAAGGAATCTGTGGGGGTCACTACAGCGGGAGGGCCACCGCTCACAAAATTCTGAAGACTTGCTTCTATTGGCTAAGCTTTTTGGAGATTTTTTTGCCCAGGTTAGGGCATGTGAGAAATGTCATAAATTTGCAGAAAAGAAGAAGTTGGCACCTCTGCCCATGATTCCTGTGCACGTGGATGAACCATTCCGACAATGGGGAATCAATTTTATAGGTGAAATACATCCTCCATCGAGTGGTTAGCATAAGAGGATTTTAACTGCCACTAATTATTTCACAAAATGGGTGGAAGCCATACCTGCAAGGAATGCCACAGATACTTTGATAATAAAATTCATGGAAGAAAACATCATATTCAGGTTTGGCTGCCCTGCCATAATAGTGACTGATAATGCACAGGCCTTCAAGTCTACAAATTCTGTAAGCTTCTGTCAGCAGTATAACATCACACTAAGTCACTCTACAGCCTATTATCCATAGGGAAATGGCTTGGCAGAGTCTTCCAATAAAACTCTGGTGAGAGCATTGAAGAAGGCTATAAATGAAAATCATAAAAATTAGGATTCCCAGTTAAAATTTTCTCTATGGGCCAATAGAATTACCAGCAAGAGAGCAACTGGAAAATCCCCATATGAATTGGTATATGGGAGGGCAGCAGTATTTCCTATTCAATTAGCCCTACCAGTAGCCCGATTCATGCAGGAAAGTCAAGAAGAGCCTGATGATATGACCAGGAGAATAAATCAGCCGATGGAATTGGAAGAAACCCGCAACCGGGTAAGTCAAAGGCTGACTGAATATCAGGAGAAGATGAAATACCTTTTTGATCAGCATGCTAAGGACAGGAATCTGCAGATTGGTGATTTAGTACTCAGGTGGGATATCTGGAGGGCTGAAAAAGGAAAACATGGTATATTCGATCCACTTTGGTTCAGACCCTTCAAAATTGTGGAACAGGGAGGTAACAACACTTTCAAGTTGGAAAATTTACAGGGTGACTTGCTCGACGCCCCTGTAAATGGTCAGTTTCTTAAACACTACTTCCAGTTCTGATGCAGGCCGAGAAAGCCTGCTGTATCATATTGTATATTAGTCTCTGTTTCTATCTTTGTTGAATAATGTGGGTGTCGTGATGAATTATGAAAACAAAGTAGAAGTGTTGAAAAGCAGGATCCGCATAGAAGATTATCATATGGTCTGCGAAGTTCTCGACATGCCCAGGGATGAACGTGCCATCCCCAGATGGAGCCAATGTTGATAATGTCAACCTCCCATTAAATTTTTGGCAAGCAATCCCACTTAAACCTTTTTAGACCCCCTCAGTTTTCCCTGAGAAATTCGTTTTCTTCTTATCGTTACCTTCCTATATCCCCACATTGCATTATAAAAGGCCGAAAGTCCACGTTTGAAAAATATATAAGGCCTAGCCCCTTCGGCCCTAGCCCTTTAAATATTTTCCTCCACGTAACCCGGGCGCTAAACCAGGCGCCAGCCCGAAAGGTACTTATCAAATGTATATCAGGCGCATTTTGAGCCGTCAATCTATACAGATCGAACGACGTTCATTCATCTCCGTCGCGCCCGTAGCCCACCTGACTACCGTCTGGTCAAACCATAAAATCAATGGCCCGGAGTCTATCTGTCCCGGTGGTCCCCACACCCGCTCACTGTGCAAAACCCGCCCGGTTTCTATCGCACCGCCTTTCGGAGGTAGGCGGTATTTCTCAATTCGAAGCGATTCCATACATCGTGCGCCGCGTGTCCCCGCGTACGGCTCAAAAACCGCTCTCCATCGTGCATTATTGTTCGGAATTTGACACGACGCGATATTCATATCCACCATTCGATTTGGGGCTCTTCATCCAACGTTCATCGCACTCCGAAGATGTGCGGAAGTTAATCCAAGTCAATAGTGCCCCTGGCCCACTGTCTCATTGCCCTCCGATACGTTTTCCACCATCGATCTCCTCCTGAGATCGAACGGTCTAGATTTAACCCACGCCACGCCATTGACCCCATATCTCCACGTCATCATTCCACGTGCTCCTGTCGTACATTCATATGTCTCCCCTACATATTCCTATTCAAAGGTCAAACATCCACTGTCTATGTTAAATTTCATACATTCCTCCAACCTTTGCCAAAACATTTCTCTGCCATTTATCTGCACTTTTCACCATTGCCCCACACTATTCCACCATTTCATCATGCCGCATTGCTACACAGCCATCCCCACTGCATCGTCGTCCCCATGCATTTTTTTTCTTGATGAGTTTGCGGGTTTTGCAGGTTTACAGCGGCGGAAAACTATCATGATTCACAGTCTCTATTACTGTGATAGAGGACACATCAAAGGACCATTTCCAGTAGTTGAAATTATGAAGAAAGGCCTGGGAAGATATGCCGACAAGACTTCCATTAAAGCAGCAGGGTTAAAATCTGTCAAACCCTCCAGAGTCATTCAAAGCCCAGGTTGTGCAAATGGAGACATTAATGGAGCAGCAGAGAAATATCAGTCAAGGATCAAGAATTCAAAGTTTAGCACTGAAGATCTTAAACCATAATTCAAAGTTAGAAGGCATAAGGTACCCCTCGCAGATAAAATACCTCAAGGCTTTATTTTCAACACCATTTTCTTTCAGGAAAGGACGGAATGTTTATGTGATTTTATTTCTTTTCCGTGTTCCTGGAGAGATTTCTACCCAGTGCATTTATTTCAGTTAGCAGGCCACAAAGTACAAACAGCGTTACAAATTCATCGAGCAGTATGGGCGTGCACATCTCCGCCATTTTGTTTTAATGAGATAATTAAATGTTCATCACCTACTCCCTTTTTCGAGTTTTCTTGTTCTCCTATAAAGCTCCCAAATAACAGATGATTTAGGGTTCCAGATTTTATCAGAAAATTATGCAGTGAAAGGCTTTTTGTATACATTTTGTAGAACTCCTGTATGAAGGCTCAGAGCCTATAAGGTCTCAATGAGGAGGAGTTCCATCTGTTAAAGAGGATTCTGGTCTTTGGTATTTCACAGTCTGTAACTTTCTCTTATGTGTTATTTAAATAGATCATTTCATTTCATCCATCTTTCCCTGTATCATGTTTTGGAATGCGAGTGGCTCACTGATTTTTGGTATGGATTTATCCTAGTTGATACCCATACTCGGATTAGTCAAGCGCTTTAAATATGGCTCATGCATGATATTCTATTCCACTATTCATCTAAACCATGTTTCTACTATATTAGTTTCTTTGGGAGGGTGTTTTTAAAACGCTATTATCATGTATGGATTCTTAGATTGGTAAGCCCATGCATGGTGGTATTGTGTATCTGGATATCAGCTCAATGTTAACTAATATCTCCTCTATATTTCATTCACTACATACACCTTCTGATAACTTATTTCTGTGAGGTATTTCTGAATTGGCCCTCTTTACAGTAAGTTGTCTCTGAATTTTCTGTTGCTTTATTATTGGAGTTTTGCATGTTGCCTCTGCAATATCACT
Source organism: Pinus albicaulis (assembly GCA_034641835.2). Lineage (NCBI taxonomy): Eukaryota > Viridiplantae > Streptophyta > Pinopsida > Pinales > Pinaceae > Pinus > Pinus albicaulis. The sequence goes on from CM076579.1 coordinate 1,283,511,430, forward strand.
TTCTATGTGTCAGTTTCTGAAGGTCTTGGTCCCATTCAGATTAATATTCCTTGTTTTACAATAGATAGCATGAGAGATTTTTATTGATAACTTCATCTGTTATACCATATGCTCCTTGCTATATAAGATGTCCTAGGCACTGGTCTATCACAACTCTAGGCTGTCTCTAGGAACGACAACATGTCATAACAACATCATTTACATCATATCAACGCACTTATAATTCATCCATATCATCATATAAACATTCAAATAAACACATTCATATTTTAAAATCAAATAAATTAATTAAAAGTTTGAGTTCCACGATCAAAGTACAAGTCAATAAGCTTGGTTATTTATAAACAAATACCATCAAAAAATAATATCAAATTTGTCAAACAAGTAGGAACAAATAAGGAAATATAAACAACTCCTATTGCATGTGCTAGAGATGGAAATGGAAAATTCCACATGTATGAAAGCATGAGGAGCTTCCTTGCAATTGGATATGAAGAGCTTATTCTCATATTTTGTTAGCTTTTTGTTTAATTAAATCTATTTGTGATAGAGACATTTAATCAACATGGTTTTGCTAACCAAATTTGTAGCTTGGCTTCTTGTAGATGGTTGTATGCTCAACGTGTTTAATAGAGTTGGCCTTAATGAAGCTTACACATTCACTAATTTCTTTTATTTGTTATTATCTTTAATCTATGGCTTTTTATGTGTTTTTTTCATCTTAGGTTCTAAAATTTTAGATACAAAACTATGATATTATGTTTTTTGTGGCCATATTTTGTTGATTGAGAGTGCAGTTAGCCTAGGTAGATGTTCTCCAACTTACATTTATGATGGTTGTATCCTTGACATTGTTGACAACCATGGCCACAATGAAGCTATACATTCACACATTTCTTTCACATCTTATTATGTCCAATATCTAGTTTTTCATGTGTGTGTTTCATCACTTTCAAAATCATATTTGAAAATTGTAAACATAAAATCATCGTATTATGCTTTGTACATAGTCTACGATCTCCATGCTAAATAATTTTCTTCTTTGTGTTATTGTCATGTTCATAAGAAACTCTTAGCCTTTGAATATTTCTTTCTTTCATTTACTGCGAAGGATATATCATTCATGTGAGAGGGATAGATGGTGAGGGGAGCATAGAGATAACCTATGGCTTCGCATATTCATTGTTGGAATAAATGATGCTACAACTAGAGAATTTGAAATAAAAATGGGCAAGATCAAGTTCTCACTAAGTTCCCTAGAAGTGATGGTTTGTTGTACCAATTAAATGATTGAAAGTTTATTTAAAAAACAAAACAAGGGAAAATAATTTCGTTACAACTATTAAATGTAGACATATTAGTGTTACTGCATCACTATCAAATTAATTTCAAGTTTAAGGCTGAAGAGTAGATCCCAGAAGCATATGCGCCTTTGACTTTTTAGTTAAATAGTTGGTTCGTTTACACCATTTATAACTCCGAGCCCAATATATTCACCAATTCAATCTCTTATTCTATAACCATTATCATGCATTATGTTTTTGTCATATTTATATGGACTATATGGAGTAGCATATCATGGTGCAACTCCAAGCACCTAAGCATAAGTTTTAGCACCAAAGGGCCATCAGCATACCACTTTAGCATCAAAGGGACATGGACATAAGAAAAAGGTGGGATGCAACGAAACCAATGAAAATAATTGAGAGGAATAGCAATGTCCTAATGCTCGATTCAAACCCTAGTAAATTGTCATTAAAAGATCTTAGTAGCTTGAATCCATATAAGATTGAAAATAATGTCAACTAATGGCAAAGGAGATGTTGGAGTAATAGAGAAAAATAAGTAGAATAAGTTTATCCAATAATAAATAGAAAACTATTATCTTACCCCTTAAATCATTTATAGTAGACATACTTGTGGTTGAAGAGAGAGGTCTAGCAACCCTTATGGAAACCTAATATGATAATTATTATGGTTGAAGAAGGCGATGTATTAACTCAAAAGTAGAGACATGAGATAGCTTTGAGAATAAGGCGGGGGCAAGTTATACCATGTTAATTCAATGATGGATATAAGCAAATCATTAAATTCTAGTAGCATAGCAATAAATATTGAAACATTTAAGTATTAAAATAACTCTTTCAATATCGAAGAAGACTATCATTAATTCTAGCGAAAATTTTAAATCAAGTGACTAATAATATGATAAAGAAATAAAATAAAATGTTAAAAAAAAAAAAGTTAAATCATACAAATATTTATAATATATAATAAGGATATTAATAAGTTATATTCTCCATTTTCTTTCGCCTTAAATTCATATTAAATTCATATTTATAATATATAATAAGGATATTAATAAGTTATATTCTCCATCTTACGAAATTAAACAAAAGGATATTAAACTTAAGGTAACAAAATATGTTTTTAAAATTAGATTTCATAAGTTAGCGAGGTATTGCTTTTCATTCCATTGATATAAAGAAAATATATTTTTATCATAAAATTTTACTCAATACAAATGTTAAAAATTTGTATGTGAAGCAAAATTAGTTTTATGTCAATTAGGGTAATATATATATATGGTAATCTATATATGATTTTTAAAATTATATTATTATTGTTATTATTAATATTTGTAAAAATTTATGTATGGGCAAAGTATTGGTATGGTATTGGTTTTACAAAATTTAGGAAAAATAAATACTAATAAAAGTGGGAGTTTTATCTTTCTCATTGCATTATTGTCCAATGATAAATTTAACTATGATTGAATATATTATTATCATAGTTGTAAATTTTATAAAATTTGATTTATTTAAATATCATTTTAAAATTTAAGAGAAATATCTAATAAATTTCTTCAAAATATATATTTAAAAAAAAAATTATTAATATAAATATTATATATATATATATATATATATATATATATATATATATATATATATATATATATATATATATATATAATTGTTATTTGAGGTTATTTTGGGTGGTTGGACAACATTGTTGTTATCTTCCCCACCTACATTCAAATCCTTATGAGTGACATGATGATGATAAATATTGTTGTAATTGTAATGAATTAGTGCCTATAAATATTGTTGATATATTGAGCCTCACACTTGCCTTCGGGCTCGAAGGAAAAAATTAGCAAAGTTATAAGGGATGGTGTGGCTTAGGTTGGGTGCAATGCCCGGGTGATTTTTACGATTTAGATGCCCCTTGGTCGTGGTTTCTCAAGCCATAGGTCAATCCTCATGTAATCTCTGGAAAACTCAAACAACTTGACAAACAAAAAAAAAATATTAATAAAGCATAATGTCTTGTAAACATTTTAACTAGGTCAAAATAAAATTAAATAATTAATAATTATAATTATCAATAAAACATTTAGAGTGGGTCATATTACATAAAATAAATATAAAATATATAATTTATAATTATAATTATAATTAATAATTAAACCATTCTAAATCCATATTAACTCTAGATATATCAAGCCCAGAGATATGAAATCTCAAATCTCTTTTAAAATGAAAAGAGATTTGATCCATCTCGGCTCGTTAAGATGGATCTAGGCTAGTTAATATAATTATTTTGTATCTATTCAGTGTACACTATTTATCATTCAATCCAATTAATAATATATAATTTTAATAACAATAACTAATATTTTTTGGTCAGAATGCAACAGTATATTTTTTAGTAAGATTGTGATTTCTTATTGTTTAAAATGCACTTTCGAATGCATAAATGGATTCAACAACCTAAAAAACTCATATGACACTATAACTTTGCAAATTAAACAACTTAAACTTATTGTTTTTAAAAATATGAGGTTTTGGACAAAATTGACAAGAAAAAGTGTTTGGAAAATGATCATTTCGACTATTAGTTAGACTACATGCTTTCTTGTGGGAATTTTCCTATGGGATATTTTGATGGAGCATCCAGTAAGTATGTGTGTGGTAGTGATACTTACATAGTTATAAAGCTTGGTCAATACTATCACTTTTTTTGGAACAGTGGGATGGGTACTAATGCTCAGGAAGAGATTATTGCACTTTGGGGGGTCCTTTACTATACAAGATGCTTATCCATCGAGTCTTTGGAGGTCTTTGGTGATTCAATGGTGGTCATTGAATGGGTTAATGAGAGAACACACTTCGAGCCACCCATGCCTTCTAATTGGATGAGAAGATTCAAGATGTTAGTGGGACTTTTCCAGAGGGTGAATTTCTCTCTCTCTCTCACACACACACTCACACACACATATATGAAGAGAGAGTTGTGGATGCTCTTTCCAAACTGGGTCATAGATATCATCTTGAAGTGCATTCCTCAATGACAATCTACATTATACCAAGAGAATCTACTACTCATAAGCTTTCTCACATTGAGGCAGATATAGTGCTTGTCATATACTTGACTTTGGGACTTGTTACAACGATATAGTGACTACTGCATATGTTTTCACATTTTTGACACATTTTGGTTTTTTGTATTATCTGACATGTGATTATTTTTTGACATTCTGTTTTTAACTAAATGTTGATAAGTTGTAGAAATGTCATATTTTGTTCATGTATTAATTATTTACTTTTTGGTAGCCATCAGAGACGTGTCACAACCTAGCTATCTAATATAATAGACTATTTTTTTCTTCCCTGGGGAAAAATAGAAGAAAGAAAACAAAGACTATACAATTTTTATATTTCATTTATAAAGTTTTTTAAATATATATTTTATGCATTTTCTTATATTTGTTAGTCCCTTCCTAGTCAGGGACTATAACATTCAACTCGCGGTCAAATCGAATTGATTGTGTATTATTTTTTTGTTTTTTTGCAATTTTAACCAAATTTCAGGAAAAATTTTGAGTTATTCTATTTTTACAGGAATTCAAACATAATTTTCTGATTTTCTGGAAATGTTATTTATAATTTTCGATTGACCTAGAAAATTTTAATTGGACACAATTTTCCTGGTGGAGAGCGTTTTATTTTTGGTATTTGTCTGTGCCTCACAATTGATTTAAAAATTTTAAAAAACTAATTTTTCCAGTGGCCATTTGGTTGGTGGGTGATTTGGCATTAGTGCTCTGACAGTAACATTGACACGGACACTGACATTGTTATAGTACTTCTCTTCCCCGTGATAATAGAACTAATCCAGTTGTAGGTTTTTTTTGTGGGCAAAGGGAACAATACAAAAAATTTTGTGCGAAGATACTTCTACAAATTTCAAGACCGTATATCGTACAAATGTTTATGGAGGACGAGGTATGTGGAAACGAGGAGTATTATTATGCTTCATTGTTTCAAGTTCTTATTGTGTAGAGTACGAAGTATGTGTGGGAGAACATTTGCATAGAGATTTTGATTTTAAAGCTATGAATCTTTGTGGAATGATTAATATCATTAATTTCCATTGTGTGGGGTTGTGCATAGGGAATTGTGCATAGAGATTTTGATTTTAGAGCTATGTAACTTTGTGGAATGGTTATTATTGTTTATTTCAATGTTATGATTTTTGCCAGACATGTAGCCTTGATTTGCATTATCCGATCAACACCAATCAGTGCTTTTTTATCTCTTTCTAGTTTGATATGGCTAAAATTTAATAGGTGAAGCTTGTACATTGGTGGATTTGCGGAGGAAGCATGGGGTTGTTCGAAGGTGGTTATGCGAAGGAAGTGTGTACAAAAGAATTCTGTGTGGAGGAAGTTGTGCGGAGACTGGCTTTAATAAATTTATTCAGTATTGTTTAATGAATTAGTGCTATAATTGAATCTTTGTGAAGGACAGGGTATGTGCAAGAGATTTCATTTTGCAGATCTTTACTCTGTTTATATTTTATGGAAAAGATGAAATTAGGATGGGATATTTTCGGGAGAACTATGATTATGTATTATATGAAGGTATGTGCATGAGAAGAAGCGTGTGCAGAGGAAGTTGTGCAGATACTAGCCTTAATAAATTAATTAAGTATTATTTTGAGCGTTAGTGCTAGAATTGAATATTTGTGGAGGATGGGGTATGTGTGGGAGATTTCATTATGTGTAGCTCTTACTGTGTTGATATTTTATGAAAAGAAAAATTTAGGACGGGTTATTTTTGGGAGAACTATAATTATGGATCATATGAAGGTATATGCACAAGAACGGGGAATATTATTATGTTTCTTTCTATGTATATTTTATTGTGCGGAGATAGCGTATGCTTGTCGATTTCTCGAACAAATCTAATACTTTTACAAATTTTCATATCGTACATTATATGTATGTTTACAAAAGACAGAGTACATGTGTGAGAATGAGGAATATTATGATGTTTCATTATGTATAGCTTTTACTGTGCGGAGTACGAAGCATGTGTAGGAGAGAAATTGCATAGAGACTTTGATTATTTAAATATTTACTTTCAAAATTAAATAAACTGTATATGTCTATAAGCATATTACTTACAAAATTGGTTTACAATTGAGCATTACAAAAAACAATATGGAGGTTTATTGTGTGGAGTACGAGTATGTGCCGGAAGGAAATTGCATAAAGCTTTGATTTTAGAGCAGGTCAAGGTTTGTGCGGTATATTTCATTGTGCAGAGATTTTATTAGGGTAGGGAATTTTTGGGAGAATGGGAGGTGCATGTGAAAACTAAAGTTGAACTACTGATGTTAATCTTCTTTTATTATTATGTTTCATTGTGCGGAGATTTGATTGTATGGAAGATGGGGTATGTTTGTCGATTTACCAACCAAATCTAATACTTTTACACATTTATTGATCGTATATTATATGAATGTTTACGAAGGATGGGGTATTTGTAGGAGAGTGGGGAATATTACTATGTTTCGTTGTACAAATATTTTACTGTGCAGAGTATGAAGTATGCGTAGGGGGGAATTGCATAGAGCTTTGATTTTAGAACTATGAATATTTGCAGAGGATAGGGAATTTGCAAGAGAACATAATGATTAAAATTGTTAATTTTCATTAAGCAGGATTTTTACTGTGTCTTTGTGTGGGTGAATTAGTGGTGCATAACAAAATTATGTAATTATGTCTCTTTTCAAAGATTTACAAACACTCATTAAAAATTGACTAGTGTAACTTCTATGACTTAGAATGTAAGCTTTAATATGGGTTTCGCACAAGGAAAAGCTTTTTATAATAAAAAAATGTTTCTATCCTTAGCAGTACTTATTTAAATATTTATTTGCTTTAAGTAAAAAAATTGTATATGTCTATAAGCATATTACTTACAGAAACTGGTTTAAACTTGAGCATTGCAAACTGAAATGTGGAGTTTTTTCATATTTTTTCTAATTATGTGAGTATTCTGACAGTGTGTTGTTGCTGGGAATGAGATATTTCATTGTGTTGAGCTTCATATTGGAAAATTTGTTCAATAGGGACAAAATTAGGACGCAGTTTTTCTGGGAGGACGAGGGGTGCATATAGAAATTGATGTTACTTTGTTGTTGTTATTATTATTTCTACAGAGCTTTGGATGTGCGAAAGATGGGATATGTATGTCAATTTATAGAAATACGTAAAAATGTGATGAATGAAAATTAATTATTATTTTCAAATTTAGTCACAACTCAAAAATTCGAAGAATTATTAGCATTATTCACTATTGGGCTATAGAAGCTATTCTAATTTGAATTTATTTATTAAAGAGGAAAAATAAAAACTAATAGTTGTGTAAATTAGAGCATATTTTTTATATCAGCAGCGACTTCAACTACATTAACTTCTAGCCCGAGCTGAGAATGGGGAGAACATTGGTCCAATCAAGATTTTTGTTTGCTTTTTGTGGAATGATGTTGTGTGAAATTTCATTGTATGGGGGAAATTCCTCATCAGAAACTCGGCACAAAGAAATTCCACCCACCATTTGTAACATAAACTTCCACATAACTCAAAAACCTTTGTTCTTTAACCTAAAACTACCATTAATTAATAATCTAATTTATGACTCTATGTAATGATGAATTTTGCAAGTACTATATAAGTCACTCTATATTGGCCAAAGCTACAAACAAGTTTAACTTAAACTCAGAACCAATAATTAGCTTTATTACATTCATATTAAATAGCTAAGTTTAATTATTTTCAATATAAGAAATAATATGTTATTATTATTATTATTTATGTGGAGCTTTGACTGTCCAAAATATGGGATATGTATGTCAATTTATATAAATATAGATCAATGTGATGCATGGAAATTAATTGGTATTTTGGAATTCATTGGTAACTCAAAAATTTGAAGAAATATTGGCATTTTTCACTATTGATCAATAGAAGCTATTCTAAATTGATTTTTTTTATCCACGAGGAAACAAAAACTACTAACTGTGTAAATTAGTGCTTATTTTTTATATCAGATGTGACTTCAATTTCATTAACTTCTGGCTCAAGCTAAGATGGGGGAGAAGGTTGGTCAATGGCCATGATATCATCATCTTTGTCATTTCCATCCTCTTCAGAAATTGCATTCTCTGCCTAGACCAAATTATCTAGATGAATACTCGATGCTTTATTTTCCAATTGCAGTCTCTCCATCTTCAATTCCAGTATTGGCATTTTTAGATTTAGAAGGTCGAAATCGACTCATGATTCATATTTAAGCATTTCAGTATGTTGTAATATAAAATTGATGAGAAATTCCAAAGCAGCGGTTATTATAGCTAAAAAACCAATGAGATTTTATCGTACAACTCCAAAATCACATTCGATAGACTTCAATCTATGTTACAATTGTCAATAAACTTGGAGAATTACATTTCTAATCTCTGATTCTATGGTTGCATATTCGTTCTAGAAATGTAAATATAGCATCAAGGTAACTTTTATTTATTTTCATTCATTATCTCTTCCCTTAATGTCGAATTTTATTATCCACAGTGTATATGTTCATTGTTCCAAGGATGTTCATAGAATGGCGTATGAGCAAGAAATCGAAGGTGCAGAAGGAAATTTATGTCATCGATACATAATTAATTTTACTAAGAACAAATTTATAATTAGTATTATTATGTTTCCTTCTGTGTAGATTTCCTTGTGCAAAGGGTTTATTGTGTGAAGGATGGGTAATGTAAGTGAGAATGAGGGCACATGTGGAAAATTAATTCCAAAAAATTCCTCATTTAAAACTTTTACATATTTAGCTATCTTGAATTAAGGATGTGCAGAGAGGGAAATATGTGGGAGAGGACGCAGGTGCAAAGGGAGATTTATAACTTTAATTCGTAGTGTAATGATATTTCACATTTGTTTTTAAATTCATACAAATTTTCTTAAGGTAAGGTTTTTTCAGTTTGCGTTTTATGCAATTAAAGATCTGGATAGATTTGATTTTGTGGAGTTTTTCTTAGTAAATTATTTGGAAATGTTTAGAATTAAGATATTGCCAATAATATATAATAATAATAATAATAATGTCAAATAATTGTGCAGAAAGAAATAGATTACGACAGATTTATAAAAAAATCTTAAGGTAAGGCTTTTTAAGTTTTTGTTTTATGCGATTAAAGATTTGGAAAATTTTCATTTTGCAGATTTTTTTTAGTAAATTATTTGGCAATGTTTAGAATTAAGATACTACCAATAATATATCATAATAATAATAATGGCAAAGAATTGCGTGGAAATAAACAACTTACAGAAATCAAGAGCTTCCACTATAATAACATAGAATTCAATCAGTTAATAACCATCTTTGTGTAAATAGGCATATGTGTGGATATACAAATTAAGTCCAAACTTTCATTTCGAAATATAGCAAAAACATTCAAGTGTTGGCATGAATAAAAAAATAATAATTTTTGTAACGAGAAAATAGATGTGTATAAGGAAATTTATGTCATAGATACGTAATTAACTTTACTGTGAACAAATTTAGAATTAGTGTTATTATGTTTCATTTTGTGGAGTCTTCCTTGTGCGAATAATTTACTGTGTGAAGGATGGGCAATGTATGCGATAATAGGGGCACAAATGGAAAAATAACTTCAAACTATTTTTCATTTAAAACTTTTACAAATTTAGCTGTGTTGAATCAAGGATGTGCGAAGAGCAAAATATGTGAGAGAGAATGCAAGTGCAGAGGGAAATTTATAAATTTAATTCCTAGTGTAATGATATTTCACATTTTCTTATTACACTCATTCAAATTTTCTTAAGGTAAGGCTTTTTCAATATGTGTTTTATTCGATTAAATATTTTTACAGATTTCATTTTGCAGAGTTGTTTTTAGTAAATTATTTGGCAATGTTTAGAATTTAAAAAAAAAAAGTTCTTTTTTTTGTAATGAGAAAATAGAGGTGTATAAGGAAATTTATATCGTAGATACGCAATTAATTTTACTAAGAAAAAATTTATAATTAGTATTATTATTACCAATAATGTATAATAATTGTTGAGGTATAAAAGGTTTCTTTTTAACGCCTATTTATCCTACATTAATTATCAATCTAGGTACAATTTTTTATTTCAAGAGTGTACTCTGTCTAAGGCTACAATTCAATATAAGAGTAATGCCTTGTAATATGTAGTACAATGTTCTAAATACAAGAGTAAATGGATGCTTGGAAAAGAAATCTAATTACAATAACATGAACTCAAATGCTCTGAAATCCAACTATTCACTTAGCAAACATCAATCAAAGATACAGTAGCAATAACTCATTCCTCTAGAAATTGATGCAATTGAAATCAAATTGGAACAAGATAATCAATTTGGAAACATGGAAGCAATAACCAGTGTTCTCTACAGTTGATGATCCTGCTTTAAAGAAATTAAAGGGAAATAGAAATTGAACTAAAGCTACTATTGAAAGTAAACTAGGAAAACTCTCAAAACCAAACTCTTTGCAATTAATCAACGGAAATGAACAACAATGTAAATGGATAGCAAATTGTAATTAAAGGAATTGAACGACAAATCCTATTTAATAAATCTGAACAGAAAACTCTAATGAATGGAATCAAATAACGAATCCTATTGAATAGCAAACTGTAATGAATATCAGTCAAACGGAACAGTAAGTGGAATGAAACCATAATGGAAATAGAACAGTGAAGCTTTGTTAAGATATAACAAGATAAATTATACAGAGTTAAGATTCTTGTTAAATAATAAAAGAAAAACAACGCGATTCGCTAATATAACACACCGAAATAAGTAATGAACAATAAACCACTTACTTGCAAACCGTAATGAAAACAAATATGAACTATCTCACAACAATAATGAAAAGATAGAGATACAAACAGTGGATTGATCCACCAGGGCCGGGCCCTCAACCACTGGTGAAACGTCGTTGGGCTCTACTCTAGAGTTAAGAAATGGAACAGAAACGCGTTCTTGTATTAATCAAACATAAATAGTGTTTACATCAGTTGCTCTTTGATCATGAGAGTCAAGGAATTATAGAGTTACAAAGAAAATTCAATAATCATCCCATTATTCCCTTCATACATAATACATGCTCTCCTTTTATAATCAGAAAGAGGAGAAATTAAATAGTAAATATGATCCCTTGTAACAAAATTGGACTGTCCCCAACTAATTGATCAACAAGAAAATATATTTCCATCAATCTTTCAACAAGAGCAAGTCGAATTTGGGTTTACAGCTGAAATAATTTGGAAGACGGCCGCAACAGTAAATCTGAGAAAATCGTGCTCAAAGAACCTTTCGTTTCTCTCAATACAGGCTGAATTTGGGCAAACCGTTCTACGTTAAAGTTTATTTGGTTCGTTCTGGACAAAACCCATGTTCCAGATTTTCCATGTTCTTCTTCATTTGCCCAGAATATCATCCGCAAAACTGTCACTTCTTATTCCAGCAAATTTCTGAGTTGGAATATTGAATGATATGCTGGAGATCAAATCTGAAATCTAGCAAATATCTTGGAGGCTAAAATGGTGAGTACTGTTACAAAATATATTAATAAACCTTCATTGATAAAATTATGCATAACAATCATCAATTTACTAAAAATAACGGAGAAGAAATAATATTTATCCATAAGAGCATAAATAATTATAAAATGGATTTATATGATAAATTATGATAAATTACATGATAAAGAAGAGTAGAAATGGATGAAATAGGTGTTAAAAAGTGGTTGTATTCGTAGCCCAATGATAATAATTTTAATGTCGAACAATTATGCGAAAAGAAACAGATTATGGTACATTTATAAATTAAAAAAAATTAAGGTAAGGCTTTTTAAGTTTATGCATTATACGATTAAAGATTTAGAAATTTTTCATTTTGTGGATTTTTTTTAGAAAATTATTTGGCAATGTTTAGAATTAAGATATTACCAATAATATATAATAATAATAAAATGGTGAAGAATTGTGCAGAAATAAACAACTTACGGAAATCGAGAGCTTCCACTATCATAGCATAGCATTTAATTAGTTAATAATTAATTAATTACGTATATATAATAATAATAATGTTGAAGAATTGTGTGGAAAGAAAAAACTTATGGTACATTCATACAAATTTTCTTAAGATACGTCTTTTTGAGTTTGTGTTTTATGTGATTAAATATTTGGACAAATTTCATTTTGCAGAGTTTTTTTCAGTAAATTATTTGGAAATGTTTAGAATTAATATATTACCAATAATAACAATGGGTAAGAACTTTCCAAAAATAAACAGCTTACAGAAATGGAGAGCTTCCATTATCATAACATAGCCTTTAATTAGTTAACAATTATCTCTGTGTAAATAGGCATACATGTGGATTTGTGAATTAAGTCTAGACTTTCATTTTGAAATAGAACAAAAAACTAGTGTCGGCATAAAAAAAAACAAAAGTAATTTTTTGTAAATTTTGTGAGTGTGTGCATGAATTATGTGCAAGGTCTGTAATTATGCAGATTTAATGCTTGAAATCTTCTTTCTTAGAAAGGAATTCCTCTATGGTTTCAAAAATATGCCTATTTATGTAATTATTACCATAAACATAGGTTTTAATATGCAGAGAGAACAACCTTACAATGTTTTATTTCGTGAAGCATATTTTCATAGTCCCTCAATGTGGTGGATCATTGTCCAAATTTTTCATTTTGTTGGTGGATCATTGAGAAAATTGCTCATTTTGTTGATTGTAATGTTATGTGTTGAGAATATGGGCATATGATATGATAATTAGTAACAAATTGATCAAAGTGTTAATTTTTTCGTCCAACAAGATTTTTGGTATGTTGGCAGTGCATCATTTTCTGATATTGTCACCACTAAATATTATGAGCGGAATCATTAATAATATTGCACTTCGTAAAACTTACTTGCATTCAATCAGTAAGATCGATCATTGATTAAAAAAAACCATTTTTTGATTATAATGTTATATGCTGAGAAGATGGGGATATGATACTAGAATAAACTACAAGTGCATATTTCTAGTTCGTTGGAACTGCATCATATTTCCATATTCTCAGCACATAACATTGTGATTGAGTAGGGGCTCTTGATAATTGTATGGATAATATTCAAAGTGTTTTGGTTCATTTGGACAATAGTAGACTAACAAACAATATAAGGTTTCATTGTTTCTAGATATTGCTTTAACTTTCATCCAAATTATTAACATGGCATTATCTATTGTTGGTGTGATTATTGCGGTACTCAGTTCTTTTGTTGGGTTTATTCTATTTGTTTTCATTTCAGTAGATGATTATTTCACTCGCATTATAATTAGTACTTGTATATCAAGATCGATATACTTATGTGTGAAAAGCACATGAACTATTTTTAGTTATGTTCGAAAAGGATAATTTACATGTGTCATTTCTCAAATTTATAGCAATCGATTCAGGAATAGAGTTGGTTTATTATTTCAATTCAATTGTGATTATTATAGAAACTATGGTAATTTTATTTTTTATTATGTGAAATTGTTTATTGTCAATTTCACTGAATTTCTGACACTAATATTACATTGAAGGCATTGTGACGGTTAAAAATATAGACTAGATAACAGTTTATCTAGATAACTATTGGTATTTTTCAGTGCCTGATAATTGATTTAAAAATTGAAGAAAACTAATTTCCTAAGTGGCCATCCTTTGATGAGTGGTCTCACATTATTTCTCTGACACTGACACTCACACTAACACTGTTATGGTACTTCTCTTTCCCCATGATGACAGAACTGGCGCAGTTGCAGGTCTTTGGTGTGGCCAGGGGAGGGGTGTGGAGTGGGAGGGGCGCTGCACAATTCATTGTGTAGAGATACTTCTACAAATTTTCATATCATATATCGTATGAATTTTTACGGGGACAACGTATGTGTGGGGAAACTAAAAATATTATTATGTTTTATTGTTCAAATCTTTTACTGTGTGGAGTACAAAGTATGTGCGGGAGAGAATTTGAATAAAGATTTTTCTTTTAGATCTATGAATGTTTGCGGAATGACTAATACCGTTAATTTCCATTCTGTGGGATTTTTCATAGGGAATTTTTTAACTATTGATGTTACATTGAGCGGAGATATTGTTACAAATTTAGAAATCATATATATATGTGGTAGAGAAGTTGCATAGAGCTTTTGATTTTATAGCTACGAATATTTGTGCCATGATTAGTATTGTTGATTTCTATTGTGCAGGGTGGTTCATAGGGTATTTTTAAACTATTAATGTTAATCTTTGGGATTTTTTTGCGAAAAAAAAGATAATTAGGTGATATTGGAGGCATATTTGTTTTCTATTAATGATAACAAATTTGGAAAATGGGGTATATGCGAGAGAATGGGGGATTTTTTTGCTTTGCCTTTGTTTTCCTTGAGAGAAGTTGAAAAAAAATGACCTTAATAATACTGAAAATATTAATGATGTGACCTTTGTTTTCATGGAGATTTTGTGTAGAGTGAGCATTTTATCCACATTTCTGTAAAATAAACTCCTTGCACCCAATAAAACAAAAACAAACAGCATCAATAACTTGTGTGGAACTTTCACTGTACGAAAATTTTTGCACAAGCAATGCTCCACACAAAAGAGTAAATGAAATTACCAACCTTGGAAACAATGAAACTTCTGCACAAATTATGACCTCCGCACAATTTCTAAAACAATATTAATTAATTATATTATCATTAATTAATTTCTATAATATACTTGAAGTTTTTATGGCCCACCATTATTTTGTAATTCATATATAGTGTGGAATAAACTAATGTGTCTATGCATAATAAGAAGGATAGATCTCCTCCACATGAGAGAATTAACATTATCATGGTTGTGTATTGTACTGTTAGCATTATTTCTTTTCCTTTGCAAGGACAGTGTGTTATTGTGTTGAGCATTGGTATTAGAATTGAATCTTTGCATAGGACGAGGTTTGTTCGAGAGATTTCATTGTGAAGAGATTTCATTAGGATGGGGTATTTCAGGAAGAACTATTAAACTATTGATGCCAAACTATTATTATTATTATTATTATTTGTTGTGTGTATATTTGACTATATGGAAGATGGGGTATGTTTGTTGATTTTCCAAAAAAAATATAATAATTTTACACATTTCCTAGTTGTATGTTGTTGTCGCTACTACAACACCCTCCAAAATTTTGGCATATTCTCAATTTCGGATCCTTCCTTGTTCTTGTATATTGTCATCACAAACATTGAAACTCATTCCATGTGTTTTGTTGAAGTGTTTCATTCCCGTTTGCAAGATATGTGAAATGTTGTATTTTCACATTTTATTTGTCGTACAATGTGTATAAGCCTATTTTGGTGGTTTCAAGGGGTTTCCTTTGTGAAAAAGAGTTGATCTAACAATGTAAACATTTTTCTCACTCATTTCCAAATTTTTAAGCACTATCTCACAAATGTCATCACGGTCGTCGCAGAGTGTATCATTAGTGTCCCACTTGTCGTAAAGTTTTCTCACAGAGGGAAGTTTGTTGTTCATGTTTCCTAGATGATCTATTTTGTTGTGTCGTTAAGTATTATAATTCTGTGATCACAGTAGAAGTATTATCACTATTCACATCAGCTGCTTGATCCCGCACTTAGTCAATTTATGAAAACTCTCCGACCAAGTAACTTAGCCTCATCCAGCCTTCTTAAACTACTAATTTTGTAGTATCAACTCTCTAGTTGTTACGTTGCCTCTTGACACTATGCAATGCATAGTTCCTTGCTCCTAGGATTGTTGCATTGCGGAGTTCCAATGCTCAAACCTGAACCTTATCTCCAAGAATTGTGCAATCTCTCCTCCTATCCTGGCATTAGATGCGCATTATGAAATCCCTAGCCTCAATCTCATCCCTTGAGCCCTGCGTTGCACAATGGCCCAACCTCCTATGTCTCTTTTAAAATGCACAATGGGTGGATCTACTTCCAATCCCCTCAACCTGTCACATTGACCTCTAGAATTACGTATTTTCCTTCCTCAGCCCAGCCTGGACTGCGCAATGTGGAGTCTCAAGGCTCAAGGTTCACCCCTGACTACTTGAAGTGCATAATTGTATATTCACTGAGCCTCTTTCCCATCTTGTCACCTAGTTTTAGCTTAGTCAATGGATCAATATGCATTATATTAGACTAGGGGTTTTAGGGATGATGTTGTCTCATCATGAGTGAATTGCATATGCAGGTATCTTATCGTGCCATGGAAAGATGATGAAGATGGATATGCAGAATGGAAAGTTTTTGAAATAAATATTTGTAGTTGAATATGCAAGTTGATAAACCAAGAAGTAGCAAAGGGACACCAGTTTGCGACCACAAATCAAGACTTAAGATCATTGAAGATTCCTTATCACCAAGCCATGTAGAGGTGTAAAGAAGAAAATTATCAAGTAGAAACTTAACAAGTAGCAGCAAGAGTAGCTTGACATTTCCACATAATCCAACAACACATGTGGATTCTGTAATTGATGTTTCGAAAATGTATTGCAAAGTGAAAGTCTGAAGGACATGTACAGAATATGACGATTCATGTAAAGTTGAAAATTCATAGGAATTCAAATATTCAATAAGGTAGATGATAATTTACAAGGAAGGTGAATCATCACCTCCCAATTGTTATATATATACACCCTCATTGTATGGGAAAATGACTTTTTACTTTGCCTCTTCCCGCAAGGCATTAGAGAGACAAGCTAGTTCTTTTGAGGAGCGAGGAGTGGCTCCAACGCTCCACTATTGGAGCTAGTGGTGTTCATTGTATACATGTGTCTTGGAAATTTTACTTAATAATATAATATTTCAAGGATAGCAACTTCATACATGGATTATGAGTATCGGTAAGTGTTGGAGCCAGGATTCCCCGTGAAGTAAAGACTTCACAGATCGAGGAGCAGAGTGGACATCGCGAAGTATATTTTTGAGCTTAGGGGATTTGGGGTGGGTCAAATCCCATTAATTATGTAACGGGATGGGACTTTTTGTGAACGTTGGACTTCACCCATGGTTTGGGACCATGGTATTGTAAAAGAAAAATCTATATAAGGAGTCTAGATAGAAGTCATAGGCAGGCTTGAATGATATATATTTTTCAATGCATTTGGATGTGAAATTGAGTTAGAGTCTGTGTTTTGGGTTAGAGGAAAAGGATCTTGCAGTTGTGTGCTCAGAGGCCTTAGAAAAGACCACAGTTGTGTGTGTAGGGTAGAAAGTGATTGTATGAGACAGATCTCGATATGAACGAATGAATTATTGACAATACCTGAGTTACATTGATGTGTTTGATTTTTACTTACTATATATGAATGACTATGTTGAATAAAGGTTTATTTTTCTGTAAATGAAAAGTGTAGTTTGTTTTATGGTTATTTAATGTGTTTAATGCATGAATAAGTAAGATCATGCTGTCTTTGAGTAAGTTCAATAGTTGTGTTGAACAGCGTTAGTAATATTGGTAGATCTAACCTGTAGAGCTCTAATAAGAAGGAAAATCCATAAATCCACTATCCTCTATCCCTCTGGATGCTTAAATATGGCTCTACCATCCCCCTAAATTGCCTCAGGTGAGACTTTGGTCTACGCAAACAGATCACTTATGAAAGGGCTGGTAATAGTGGGTTTTTTAGGACTGCACAAATTATCTGAACTTGGGTCAGGGCCCCATAAAACCAACAAATGGTTTCATTGTCGGGACCGAGATCTGATTGAGGGATAGCTGGATGTGGCATCTCTCTAAGAAAGAGATTTAATATTAGATAGATATGAAAGAACATGATTTTTTTGTGCAAGAAAATAGAATTTTACGTATCTCTACTGAACATTGGCTACATAATTATATCTAGACAAATCAGTATGAGCTCTTCTTTGCAACGTTTTCTAGCGAGTTACATGAGTGGATCTCAAGGCTAGCTACGAAAACAGGGTATTTTAATAATATACCTACTATGATGACCCCATATTTGATTGAGAAACTAAAAAATAATGATAATGGAATTGGGAGAGTTTTTCATTATTGGATTGATATCATCCTTACGGGATTCATTACTGAGTTCGCGATCGAGTGAAGAAAATAACAACTTATTCAAAGGTCTGCAAGGTAAGTACCTGAATTCACTGAAATCCTGGATTAAAATTCTATTGTGTGAAATGGGTATATTGCGATTACACTCGGATTGATGGTTGAAGAAATATAACCTAGTGCTACGTGAAGCAGTAAGCGATTTAGAATAAGTTTGGGTATGTACATTGAAACTGAATATAGACCACTATTTAAATCTGAGAAAGGAAAAAGTAACCCCGCTACTTTGCGAAGTCTGTCATTGAGATCTCAAATTCATCAAAGTGTTGAAGAAATTCACCAACCTTCCACCCACATCATCACTCTGTCCCATTCTGTTCCTCCACCTCCACCTCCCCCCATGGCCCAGCCACCAAAGATTCATGTGTTCAAGGGAACAGATGACCCTGAACAATTATTCTTTGTAGTAGAAGCGATATGGAGTTTGTAGAATGTTATAAACAAAGATATGAAGAAAGCATAGTTGGTTACTGCGCTGCAAGATCGAGCATTGTCCTGGTACATGAATTTTGCTATAATGAATACAAATGCTTCATTGGCTGAAAAAAAGACCGCGTTGAATGTTGAATTCAAGAAAACAAAGTTGTAGTCCCAGTGTATCACTGAGATCAAAGAGATTAATAATTTGACTACTAAGACTATGTGGGAGGTAGATCAGATATTTAAGACATTGTTGAGTCAGATTAGCTTTAAGATCTCGGATGAAAATCATAAATATTGGTTTATTGATGCATTGTTGTCACATATTATATTTCCATTGTCACAACAGAACATCGCAACTCGGGCTGAAGTACTAGAGATCATGATTAAGCTCGAGGCTTCACCAGTAGCTGATGCAAGCATAGGGGTGCAACAAATTCAGACTAAGTTGGCAAGTCTACACATGGAGCTCCAGGATCTAAAGAAAGGAAAGGAGGTTTGCAAAAATATGAGAATGAAGGTCGAGCGTATCAAGTGCAAAGCGGAGGGTCACTACAAGGATCAGTGTACTATTTTTAGAGACTATGTGTGCACTAGGATGTCGAATCCGTTAAAACCTAGATGAAGCAAAGGGCCAAGTAAAGGGCCTAATTATGGTGTAGTATATTTGAAGTTGCAAGCTAACATTCCACCAATTTTTGTCACTTATTACAAAATTTGGTCGAATCTTCAAAGCAACTATTCTGCAACTTCTGTATTTCGGTTGGGCACGATGAACAACAATGTAGGAGCTACGATCTAATGCTACAAAACAGTTCGGGCACATATCGAATGCAAGAAGAATTTTGTGAAGATACGGCTTCGCCAACTGCGCGAGGAGGTTTTCAAGGCGGAGGGCACGGTCGAGGAGGAAGCGTTGGTTGAGGGCAAGGACAAATCATTTGTTAAAAATGCGGACAATGTGGACACTTTGCTCAATATTTCTAGAATTCTACTGATGTGTCCTGTAAGTATTATCAAAAAAAAATTCATGAAATAGAATATTTTCCTATTTTTATAGCTAAAATGTGGGAGAAGCGCAACCAGTAACCAACATAGAACATACAGATGATGAAGGTTTAATCGCCAAGGATATCCAAGGGTTAACATAGTTATGCGTAGTGGTATGAGAACTGGAGGAAACCACGCATACATGCAGAGGTTTGTACTAGAGACATGGGTAAGGAAGGGTGAAGATAAGATTGTTTGGTTTGATGTACATCACAAAAGAGAGACATTCATGGCAGCGAACAAATAATTTATGACTCCTGAGGTTATGACATCGACCGCGCAGAGACAATTGTTCCCAGTAGAAAAGAAGCCTGAAGAGAATGCTGAAAGAAAATGGAGCTTATTCGTCAATCCTAACATCTTTCTTACATACGTGCATGAAGTTCTTAAGTGACCAGAGGGTTGTAGAAGGATTTCAGGAGCTGCTTGATAACCGCACTGGTAGAGAAGAGTTGCAAATGGAATAGATCACAATAAACAAAGTTTACAAGAATAAGAAGAGAACTGGTCGAGAGATGAAATTAACTGTGTAGATCAGATACTATGAGATGGATCAAGTCATTCTGGATCTAGGCTCAGATGCTAATGTTCTACTAAAACATGCATGGGAGCGGATGGGAAATTCGAAATTGCAATGGTCGCTTATTCAGCTGAGGATGGAAAATCAATTAAAAAGCATTCCTATCACGTGACTGCAAGGAGTTAACATAGATATTGACAGTGCAATTTTTTTGTTTTACTTTGAGGTCATCGAGATTTTTGATGATAGTAATCCGTACTGTAATGTTACCGAAATTAGCATAGAGCAAATTGGAACATTAATTTTGCCTATATCAGCTAGGAGGAGAATAAATGGGTAAGGAGGCCCATGAATAAAAATAAAATCCCTCATAGTTTGAAAGGGATCATCAGTGGAGCGGGATTTCACACCCTCATGTCTGAAGAGGACATTTTCATGAAGACAAGGTAAAGTTTGACCAAGTCAAACAACATAGTAATAGGAGGTGGAGATCATCTTGTGGGACAGCGTAGTGAAAGGGAAGTTTCCTTGATGGAGGAAACCCTAATGAGTGGGACCCATGGAGAGGGAGCTTACATTTGTTTAAAAGGAGGGCAAGGCAGCCATTGTTACTCATGCATATGATTATTGTTTTCTTGTCTGCTTAGACTATTTGCAATCTCTTGCTATTTAGAAAAGTTGCAGTGTTGTTTAGCACGAGGGATTCATGTTTAGGATTCCATCTCCTTCTTCAGAGGCCTCTTGAGGGATTGCACTTCATTTCTCCACATCCAGGATAAAGGCCAAGCCACCTCCTTCAGTAACAGCATTATTTCTGCTCAAGTATAACGTTGTGTTGCAGGGTGTTGCAGTGGAGGTTCCACAACACCATTCCTTGGCTTGTTTTTCAGAGGAGGAGACCTTCTTTCCTTTGGGAGATCAGTAAGGAAGGATTTAGAGCATATTTAAGATCTTGACACTTGGCCAACACTTTCTATTCCACCTACAGCACAGTTTCCCTCAGTGACTACGTTATTTTCAATATGCATCTACAGTGAGGGTTTGCAATGATTGTCGTAGGGTGAGATCTTCAATGTTAGGATCAGCCTTTCACTTGGAAGATCCATTGGAAGAGGTATTTAATCTGATGCAGCATCTTCAGCCTTCTCTTTTCATTTCCAGTTCTTGAGTTGCAGCTGCTACCCAGCAACTCCGACATTTTTCCATTTTTTTATATTTCAGCCAATCCTTCTAAGGATTGTTGTATTGTTGCTTTCTGGGGTTGAGAGCTTTCTCCCCCTCATTCCTTGAGCCATAAATTGTCATATCTCTCTATTATTATTAATTATGATTTAGTTTCTCCAACAAACTACGTCCTTTCAGCCTGTAGAAACTCCTGTGTAGCAGTGATCATCTATTTTAATGTACATGTACCATTGAGGCTGCATTACCTTTCTTAAGTGTCTCTTTCCTCAAGGATTTGTATACAGTTGCTGCTATAATATACATTTGATGGCTATTCAGATCTTCAAGTGTTCTAGTTTATAAAAATAACGATGTTGCTCCATTATATGTTCTTACATTGTTGCAACCCCTTCATTGGGCACTTTTTCAAGACAACTAGGTGTGGGAGACCTATTTACCCACCTAGAGTGATTTCTTTTCATCCTCCTCTTGGATTTCGGTCTTAGATACATTGATATAAGGGATCCAAGTCTTGGTTTCAAATTCTATAGCAGCCATTCCTGAAAAATGTGTTTTTAGGCATGCCTTGCTGAGCAATCCTATTTTGGGATATTACAGTGGTATCAGAACATGATCTTTAGCTCAGCCTGTGAGTTTCAGCCATAAGAAGATAGAAGAAATCAAGATGATGAAGAGGATGAGTTTCCTCTCATTAGTTTTCAGATCCTGTAAGGACCTCTCCAAGGAGGTTAAGAATATGGAAGAAGGAGAAGAGGAAGGACCATGCACTTCCTACTCTCACAAAGAAGGAGACATGAAGCATTAAGAACACTTGGAATTTGAAGTTCTAAGTGAATATCTTGTTGAATACTAAGCTAAACCTAGAGCCTTCAAAGAGACTCTAGCTTTACCACAATTTATTTAGCTGGAAGAAGAAAGAAGACCCCACAGTTATGGTATGATGAGAGGTAATAGATTCTTATTGTCCACCTTTGATGGATCACTCACATGTGCAGCAGAGGTTTGGGTGAAGAAGCTAGAGGCTTTCTTCCTGCTACATCCTGTAGTATATAGAAAGGCTATAGAAATTGTAGCATTGCACCTTGAAGGTGAAGAAAATACTTGGTGGTTCAGCCATTGGAGCCATGCAAGGGTATCTACTCTTTCTGAATTTTCCCAAAGGATGATCAGAATATTTGGCCAAATGAGGGAAGAGCCCTCACCACTAGTTGAAGAGGCATGTACCAGTGCTATTGAGACCATGGAGGAGCAGCCTTCATCTTCAACGGTTTGGGAAGCCAACACATATGAAGAGGAAACTCTTGCAGCCCTGGAAGGAGCTTCCACATTTCACCGAGGTATGCTTGAATTTCCATCTCTTATCATTTCAACAAACATTATGGATGGATCTACATCATTACATGTTGTTGATTTAGAGCAACAGAATTGCACTGCACTGTGCAACCTTGAATCATTCAAGGGAAAGATGAACCATCATCCTCATGAGCCATTCTTGATTTGCACACCACACTTGAGGTTGGGGTTCGAAGGCTTGGAGGAAGAAAGGGTAGATGTAGACATCTTGAAGTGAGAAACCCTTTCTCCTTTCGAGATGAAATTTTCTCAATGAGCACTCCCCATCTCAAAGAGAAACCTCTACCTACAACAGATCCAAGGCCTCTTTGGTTTTGGAAGGCCATGCCTGAGGAGGAGATCTCATGGAGAGATTTCATTGGAGGTGCACTTCAACATATCATGGAGTGCAAGGTTTTTCAACAGTTTGAGGAGGTTCTTCCCTTCTCACACTTGGATCATCATGGATTCAAGGAGGAGCAGATAGATGATGGAGGACATCTTCGGATGGATAACATCTCTCATGATGGTGTTGGACACTTCTTGAGCCATACACATCATGATGGGAGTTTTTTTCCTACCACCTATTTGGGTCCTTATGGGATCACATTGATCCTTGAGAAGATTCAATTTCAAAATCCTATGAAGTGCAGAAATCTGATTTGGGATGATGGTAGCCCTCATGGGAGGAGTACCAAGATGGAGGATGGAAGGAGACATCCACAAATGATTGAGTGGATGTGGATGAAGAGAAAGAGGCTAGTAAGCCACTTGTAGATCTATGACACCAAGCAGCAGGAGGCTTGGCTGTGTTGGCTCCTCTTGAAGGAGTTTGGCCATCACTTGGCATATCCTCTTCCTAAGGAGATGGGGATGGACAGGAGGTGGCAGGATGTTTGCATCATTTGGAAACAAGGAGTATGGATGCATGGTGATGATTTCACATCCATATCATTCATTATGTCTTCATCGCATGAGTTGTATGATGGGAGCATAAGGACGCAGCAAGCACTTTGGTTACTTGAATTGTACTTGAGAGAGCAAGGGCACATTTGCTCTCACATGTTGTGTGATGTTTCAGGAGTAGAAGAGAGCACTCTCATGGTGCAAAGGGGCTACTCCTTGGCCTTGGATTATCAAGAAACACTTCCATCTTGGAAGGTATTAAATATTTGTAGCAGCATTGCTAGAGGAGTATTTGACAAGGAGCATGTCAAAGAACAGAGCTTTGTATTGACAGGAGCCTATTTGCATGAGCTCACAGCATTGTCACTTTGGAGAAGGGACTTGTGGATGGAGTGTCTCCAGGATCACTTCACATTGGATGCACTTGGTGAACAAGGAAGAGGTGAAAAGGATGGGGTAGTGGATGGAGACATATATTACTATGACATATTCTTCTTAACTTGGGCTTCCAAACATGAGAAGGAGGATCTTCTTGCAGCACATGGTTTATTCCTCTTCATAGCATGCCAAAAAACTATGGAGGACTCACTCATAGATCCATGTATCAACTTACTTCCAGCATATGGTAAGAAATATGTTTTTACATTTATTGATTTGCATACTCTTACCATTACCATGCAGTGCATTGCTCCACAGGAGAGCAAGATTTTCACATTGCTCCATGATCAATGTTGGGCCAAACTATATGATGGAGGCAGCCATATTTTATGTGGCCTTGGGAAAATGTTTTCTCATTACATGTATGTTCAGTTGTTATATCCAACTATTTTCCATAGGATAACATACATGATTAACTATGTATCAAGAAACATTTTTCCTTGTAATTTTCTGAAGCAGCAGTTGGTAAAATTGCATTGTACATGCTTAGGAGAATGTTGGTATCTTCAAGCACCACATGAATCCATCAGTATCTCCTTCATTCTTGTACTGATCATGACTTCATTTTCTGATATTGTTTCCATTCTTGTTGAGAGAATGATTGGGGAATTGACACATGAGCTGGATGTGTCCTTGAGGGGAGATAATTCCCACATTTTCTGCATTACATGTTCTAATGGGAGCATGGGAGGAGATATGGCCACCACAACCACATATTTGTTTTCTTTTGGGGTGAGCCATGAGTTTTATAGCCATCCATTGTATAACCATGGGAAAGTGTTAGATCATGTATTGTTGACACATTCATCCATTTACTATTCATTAGTGGATGTGATGATTTGTGTATATTACTTGCCATGATATTTTCTGAAGTTGCAGTGGATAAGACTGTGTTGTGTCCTCTTGAGACATTATTTGTATCATGCATCATCTTGTAAAACCTGTAGAAAGATCTTCATTTGGATACTCTATGATGACCATGTCCTATTCATCATGGATGAGATGTTTTGGGCCAGCTTGTTCTTCATTGTTGGAGAGGATATCCTTGAAGGATTGTTCCTCAATTTGCCACTTGAGGGCAATACTTTTGCAGCCCAGGATCAGCACATACTCTACACTTATCATGAGTGCAGAGAAGGACAACGTGGGGTAGACTACCTTGTCTTCCATGATCATATTTTCAGCCCACCTACTTTGCATGAGCCAAAGGTGGAAGAAGACTTTCAGGAGTTGCCATGTTGGAGGGTAACTCATTTTGTTTGGATGATTTCTTGGGGTTGGGAGATGAATATGGGGATGGTAAACCCCAATTCAATTCAGCCCACATGCCTCAAGAAGGCCCTTCAGTTCTATCCTTGCAGTTGCTTGAGGACAAGCATCATTTGGGAGGGGAGGACTGTAATGTTCCCAAAATTAGCATAGAGCTAATTGGAACATTAATTTTTCCTGTATCTGCTAGGAGGTGAATAAATGGGTAATGAGGCCCATGAATAGAAACAAAATCCCTCATAGTGTGAAAGGGATCATCAGTGGAGCTGGATTTCACACCCTCATGTGTGAAAGAGGAAATTTTCATGAAGACAAGGTCAAGTTTGACCAAGTCAAACAGTGCAGTAATAGGAGGAGGAGATCATCTTGTGGGACAGTGCAGTGAAAGGGAAGTTTCCTTGATGGAGGAAACCCTAATGAGTGGGACCCATGGAGAGGGAGATGAAATTTGTTTAAAAGGAGGGCAAGGCATCCATTGTTACTCATGCATATGATTATTGTTTTCTTGTCTGCTTAGACTATTTGCAGTCTCCTATTGTTTAGCAGAGTTGCAGTGTTGTTTAGCACAAGGGATTCCTGTTTAGGATTCCTTCTCCTTCTTGAGAGGCCTCTTGGGGGATTTCACTTCATTTCTCCACATCCAGGCTAAAGGCCAAGCCACCTCCTTCAACTACAGCATTATTTCTGCTCAAGTATAACGTTGTGTTGCAGGGTGTTGCAGTGGAGGTTCCACAACACCATTCCTTGGCTTATTTTTCAGAGGAGGAGGCCTTCTTTACTTTGGGAGATTAGTAAGGAAGGATTCAGAGCATATTTCAGATCTTGGTACTTGGACAACACTTTCTATTCCACCTACAACATATTTTCCCTCAGTGACTGCATTATTTTCAATATGCATCTGCAAGGAGGGTTTGCAGCAATTGTCGGAGGGTGAGATCTTCAGTGTTAAGATCAACCTTTCACTTGGAAGATCCATCGGAGAAATTATTTTATATGATGCAGCATATTTAGCCTTCTCTTTTCATTTCCAGTTCTTGAGTTGCAGCTACTACCCATAAACTCCGGCATTTTTCCATTTTTGTATATTTCAGCCAATCCTTCTAAGGATTGTTGTATTATTATTTTCTAGGGTTGAGAGCTTGCTCCCCCTCATTCCTTGAGCCATACATTGTCATATCTCTTTATTATTATTCAGTCTGATGTAGTGTCTCCAATAAACTACATCCTTCAGCTTGCAGAAACTCCTGTGTAGCAGTGATCATCTATTTTAATGTACATGTACCATTGAGGCTGCATTACCTTGCTTAAGTGTCTCTTTCCTCAAGTATTTGTATACAATTGCTACTATAATATACATTTGATGGCTATTCAGATCTTCATATGTTCTAGGTTATAAAAATAACGTTGTTTCTCCATTATATGTTCTTACATTGTTGCATCCCCTTCATTGGGCACTTTTTCAAGACAACTAGGTGTGGGAGACCTGTTTAACCCAGCTAAAGTGATTTCTTTTGAGCTTCCTTTTGGATTTCGGTCTTAGATACATTGATCTAAGGGATCCAATTCTTGGTTTCAAATCCTGTAGCAGCTATTCCTGAAAAATGTGTTTTTCAGGCATGCCTTGCTGAGCAATCCTATTTTGGGATATTACACGTACTTCGTGCTCTTAGGATTTCATTTGGCGTATGATATGGATGCTATAATAAGCCTAAATAATAAGAAAATGGTGTTCGAGAAGGATGGTACCTGAGTTGTTGTCCCATTAAATCCCTCTGAAGGTGTGAGCTATGTAGAACCTGTCTAGCATGCATATGGAGATGTTTTGATTGATCAAATTTATCAGTTGACTGCGCAGGATGAAGACTGGATTAATCCCACAAAAAATGGAAGAATATGTTGGGAGTTGGATATTTCATGCATGTCTAATTTCGATGAAGAGTTGGAGCACTGGCAGAATATATTGCATGAACTAACTATTATCACTCTAGTAATTCTCTAGGTTGTGAGACTTTGACTTAAAGTTCAAATAACACTAGAGGTAACTACAGACCAACTTTTGAACTCTAGGATCTAGCCTTCCTAGGGTTCAGAGAGGGCTCTCTCTATAAGATTTATCTTTGTTTTAATTATATGATATTAGGCTAGTTATGATTGTGAAAATTGGTTTTGGTTTGGTTTGGTGAGAAAAAATCGCTTAGTGAGATGGATAGTGATAGATTTGTTTGTCCATTGGGCTAAGGATTCAAATGTCAGGTAGACAAGACTAGGATCAAGGTCAAAAAGTCAAATATTTTCAGGGCAAGATAGACAAGTCATTGAAGATCTTGGAAGGCTGTTTGGTGAAGTGGTTTGATCAGGATAAAGAGAAATCAAGGATTCTTTGATACAGATAAGGAAGGAGTAGACAGAGGTCATTCAAAAGAGGGAGAAATTAAGGGTTCTCTACTCTGGAAATCAGCAGAAAACATAGAAATGATAAACAGTTAAAGACAGGGTGCTTTTAAAAAATCCTGTAATAATACTCCTCATTTATCATTCAAATTTAGAATACATATATGGATGTATGTAAAACATAAGAAGATAAACAATGACAAGTAGAAAGTAATTCACTTCAATGGCTCATCACATGAATCCTGAAATATGATGCTAGATGATTTGATCCTGTCTGCTACTCAAACTTGCTACAAAAATCCTTCAAGTACAGAAATATTGACTATAGAAATATTCAGCAATTTATTCCACAATAATACCTCAAAAGATTAGGTATATATACAAAAATGCTTACAAAATATCCTAGAATAATCATAGGATTTTTCTAAGGAAAATAAAATATCTTTTACAACAAAATAGTGACAGTTGCTTAACAACTTAGCAAGTTGTCCTATTTATCCAAATAAAATAGCAGTGTTGTTTTGGATTGGGTGTAGCTGGCTGCCTTGTTGTCCTCTTTCCTGGCAAAGATATTTCAAATATGTTTTGAAATATTATCTTCTTTATCTGATACTCTTTATCTCTGATACTATTTACCTCTGATACACTTTAACTCTTTTTAAACTGCCTTACCACTGTAAAATTCTGTTTTGACTGTGTAAAAATCAACAAACTATTTTTATCCTTTTCTCCGCCATTTCAATTTTACAGTGAGTTAGTGAGTGATTCCCAAGATCCTTCATCAGGAATTTTTATCTTTCTTAGCTTCCTAAAGTTCTCATCTGCCTCAGTGTACCTAGAAAATGTTGGTTTTATAACAAAAATGTGTTTTATCTCATGATGTAGATAAAACAAGTCTTCAAAACTTTTATGTAAAACCTTTCCTGTAGGAATTCCTTGTCCTTATGTTTTGTACACCTGCTCTTTTGCATGATCACTAATCTTCTTGTTGTATTCTTCTTGTGGCGTGAGTTTTTCATTAATAACCAGGATGTTTGCCAAACCTCTTTACCTCAAAATCTCAAATTTAACCATAAACTTGGTTATGGCTATGTTCATGTTTCCACATTTTTCTTCCAGCTGCTTCATTAAATTCTTCTTTGAAATGAGTTTCCTTATTTCAAGGATTGTCTTTATTCTATCAGTAATTTCTATTTCCTCCAACTCTTTCTTGTTCTTACTGTTGAGAAACTTGATTAGTTCTAAGGCCCATTTAGGTTTGGCACCTAGTTCCTCCTTTGTTTTCTGAATCTCTTCTTGGGTTGCTTTAAGCAAATCCTTTTTCTCATATATTACTTGTATTGAGGGCCAAACATCATTGATGGATTCAATGATTTTGTTCGATAACTTATTCCTCACATAGGACATTGGATCTTTTAAGGTTAAATCTTTTTGTAGATTCTTCAATTCAACATTTAACCTGTTAGCCCATTGTTCTTGAGTTTTAGCATTGATTTGGGCTAGATTCTTAGTGTCTTCAAGATTTTCAATTACTTTCCTCAATATATTGATCTCATTGGTTTGAAGTGTCATTTCCTCCATGGCTTTAACAAGTTTATTAGCTTCATCAGACTGTTGAGCTGTTGTGGTAGAGGATTCTATAGCTGAAGTAGTGGATGAGGTCACTAGCACTGCAATGGCCAATGGTACTTTTGATGCCAAATCTTCTGCCAGATTTGAAGGCACAACTGTAGTTACCATGGGAATCATTGTAGGAGCTTCCTGTGCTTTTGTAATTTCTCTTTCATGGACAAGCTTGTCCATTTGGATTTCCATCTCTTTGATCTGTCCTGTCAATTGTAAAATTCAGTTCATCATATCATCTTTTTAGCTTTCCTCTTGTACAATTTCCTTGGCTTGTGGATGTTCTCTTGGTGGAAGCTTGATCTATTTCCTTAGTGCTGCAATATCAACTTTTCTTTTTCTTCACTAACTCTTCCGCAACTTTCACATTGGCAAGATCATATCCAACTTGAATAACCAACTCTTCTAAAGACTTAATCCTAAGATATTTAGCATATGGGGTAGCCTTTTCAACATTATTTTGATCTCTCATATTTATTATTGTATTCTGAAGATTTTGGGCACTCATTTCCTTTGTATTTATGGTAGAATAAAGCATCTCAGAATTTTGCCTGTGAAACTCAATTTGATCTAGTGCATGAATAATTTCTGTTGGCACTTCAAGATAAAAGTTTTTGTAATCTGCCACTATCCTGGGAGTCTTAACTGTTGGTTGAAGTATTGACATAATTAAATTCTTGTTTGAATAATCAAAAGCTGATAGAAGTCTGTTCTGGATGCCTGATGTTTGTTTCAAATACTGAGAATAGATCTAATTTTTTATTTCTTCATTCTTTGTCTTTATCTGCTAATATTTCTCCCTGATGTCAAGATCTTTATATTCTATTGGTTTTGAGGAGGATGCCTCCATATTGTGCTACTTCTCTATTACCTGTGTATTTGAATTATCAGGATGTTCTTCATTTAGAATCTCTGTTGCTAGCTCATTGTTTTTCTCTGAAACATCAGTGTCTTCCACTTCTATGGTCTCTTTTTCTTTATCAATTGGATTGATCTTAGGCTTTTTGTTATATCTAAGTTAAACCTGGTCTCTGTTGTTGTTTCAGTGGTGTAGGTACCTTCTTCTCTAATTCTTTTAGTAGCTTTATCTCCTTGATTTACAGTTTTCAAGGTGTGACTAGTATCACCCTGTTTAACTGCTTATACCAAGGTATTTTCTAGCCACTCTGTCTGGTCCGTTTTCATGAATATAAGGTGCTAGTTGGCACTTCACCCTCATTTTTCTTAGTATTACCTATGGATCATAGTTCCATGAGAAGCTTTCTTCAAACTTGTATTCAAGTAACTGTTTTGCTACTTCTAGTCCTACATCTCTGTGATTACAAATAAAATGTCCCACCTGATTCTTCAACTTAAATTGGGTCTTATTTTTGGCAGCTAGGAAATTGATAGAATTTGAATTTAGGATTTTCCTGATGTATTCCAAGGAAAAAACTCTCATTGGCACATACTTAGGTAGTTTCTAGGGTAAAAAATTTGACTCAAAAACTCTGATTTCTGTATGTTTCTAATATAAGTACCAACCTCCAGTTCTAGTTTGCTCTGGTAGTTGTAGAACTTTCTTTATCTCATCATTTATCCTTGGTTGTTCCTGATTTGTAAGCATATTAACCAATGGATGAATAAAGTAATCTGTAAATTCTGCATAACTGAACTTGGTGGACTCTCTTCTGATCAAAGATGTCCAAAATATGACTGAAAGTGGGTTATCTTCTATATCAAGCTTCTGGAGTGTTATTGGGGACTTGTCTACTTGGAAGTATAAGAACATATGGAAAAGAAAGGAAGTATACCTAAATACTCCTTCAGTTGGCAATTTGACAAGCTGATCATGGATATTATCAGCTATGTATTTAGCATAATTGAAAGTGACAGAAGCAGGTTGTCCTGGTGCAAAGGTATATAGAAAACCTAGGATTGACTCATCTGTATGCTCATCTGTAAAATACCCTAGGATAAAGGACAACATGGATATGACATGCCTAGATCCTTCAGGAAATTTTGATGTAGAAAAATAAGGGTTGATCTGTGGAATTTCAAGATGTAAAGGCATGAACAATTGGAAAATTTGAAATCTCTTAGGAAAATCTAGACCAATGTACAGCTTTGTGAGTGCTTCTATGGATAAGGGAACAACATTGGGATCTGGTTTGAGCTATAGCATTTGGTTTATAGACTCAGCAGTAATTTTGAATAATACTTCTTTATTTGCATTTACCATTGCTCTTTTCTCAGGTGAACAGTAGGTCTGGCATATCCTAATAACCTCTAGACACTGATGAGTGAGTGGAACAACATACTTGGGTAGGTTTGACTCCCAAATCTGAACTTCATCAACTTGATCTAATGACTTTTCAAGACTCCAGCAATGGAGGTCTAACATATTAAATTATATCACTGGGTCTGCTATTTTATAATCCACATCTGCTAAGGGTGTATGTTCAATGTCTACAACAGGAGGTTGTAGAGGATTTATAACAATTGTGGTTTTGGAATTTACTGATGGGTTTGATTTTGACATCTTCAAACTTTCTGGGTGGTTGAAACTTTGTAGTTTGACTTTTTTGTACTCTTCTGTAAGATTAAATTGTTTACAAAAGTGTTTTTGAATTTAATAAAGGTCTATGGATAGAAATAGGCAAAAACTAGCTTTTTCTTAGGTTTAAACCTTCAAATTTGGTTTCAAACTGTTCTTCAGATTCTTACAGGTTTAGGAAATGATAAAACAAGGGTTTTATCTTATTTTTTGGATAATTCTGGACTGAAAATGGTTCCAATTGGGCACAGAAGGAATGAGTTTACTTTCCAAAAGATTTCTGGATAAATTTGGAGTTTTTTCAAGGTTTGCAAAGGCTAAAAATATTTAATTTTGCTTTAAAAACCATAAGTAGTATCGAAACAGGGTTTATCAAATATTTCACAATTAATTCGTTCTTTTGCAAGCAACTACAAGGGTCTTTCTATGGATAAATGGGCTTTACTAGGCTTAATTTCTCGGAAATACTCCTTTTCAAATGATAAAGGTTGTTTTATATGAAGAATACTTGTTTGTGCAGGTATTTTTTGTCTTTTAACTGGGTTTTGAGGTGTCGAACAAGTTCTTGATGGCTTTGGAGGCCTTTGGAAGCAGGTTGGACGCTTCCAGTGATCTTGACAGTAAATGCAATGGCTTTTTCTGGTTCTCTGGGGGTGAAACTAGTGTACAAGTCTTTGTTTCTTAGTCGGAACGACGAAAGCATAGATAGAATGCAAAAAAGGGCTTAATGTGTGCATATGAAGCTTTTTATAACATTTTTAGGTTTAAAGAGTATGCATTTAATGGCAGTCATATCAGAGCAGAGGGCGGTTTGGCGCTGGAGGCAAAAAACCGGAGGCGGTTATCGCACGAGCTTTGGGCAGTAAGTTGTTTTCCGAGATCGAATGCGATCCAGTCATATTTTTCCACGTGGAGGAGAGATAAGGATGCAAAACAGCCCATTTCACAAAGTTTGAAATGGTTGTTGATCGCGCAAGTTAAAATGCGATATGGTGTTGTGATCGTCGAATCGGAGGATGGGGATGCGAGTGGCTGGGATTGAATTATGAAAATTCTTGGCAGTGGGGTCTGGGGTTAGTTTCATGTTTAAAACATATGTTTTTAACGTAAAACTAATGTTTTACTTTGATTGGTGGGGTATATATTTACATGGTAAATAAAACACTTACAATTGTCTTAAAACCATTGGGAGTGGGATTTTTATGTTTTAACCAATGGGGAAAGGGCAGGGTTTTGTTTAACATATGGGGCAATTAACCATAGGTTAATGTTTTTAAATAATGGGTTTTCAGATATTTATAATAAATAAATTAAATAAATATATGGGAAGGGGTAGTCTAAGGGATTTAATACTTTATGTTAATAATTAATATGAAATGAAATGTAGTGAATGAAAATTCATAGAAATAAACTAAGTGTAGTGTAAAATAGGCATTTTAGCATAAAAATTATCCCATTTTGATATTTACACATAAACTTAGGATAAACCGTATTTTGTGGGTTTTTGAGTGTTTTTGGATGAAATGAAATTAATTAAGAGGGTATTTTAATTTTTCTAAGAAAAAAGGGATTTTACTTAGGAAAAGGGATTATATTTTTGGAAAAGGGTGAATATGTAGAGGAAATGGGTTTTTATGAAGGGAATCCAATATTTTTAACCAATCAGTTATTAAGCCTTGGGTCTAGTCCCAACAGAAGTCAAAGAAATGCTCTGAGCCTCTTTAACTAAAGGCTTTAAATACTGGATCATTATGGGGGAGGGGAAATTAGTAATTTTCCATATGATGCTCTATTACATGCCTTGCACAACTGCTTTCTACCTACCTATCATTATTCTAACATTTTTACTTCATTTTCATGGGTGCATTTAAGCTTGCAACCCTAAATCCATTTTTCTTTTAAATCATAAACTATCTAATTCTAACCTTATTTCATCCGAGGGCTCAGATTAAACTGTTGAGCTCCTCATTTATTCTCTAACTATCTACTGATTTTTCAAGTTTAAATTGTTTGACATATCTTTATTCTCTATCTAAAACATGAAATTCAAAGCATGAAAAGTTAATATTAAACTATTTAACTGATCATGGATTATGGAATTTTGGACAATCTACACATAATCATTATTTCTGCAGTAAAAGTAAATAGTAGTGGCATTTTTACTTGCTCACTTTCATGTCTTATTTTTATCTCTTTTTTTTTTCTTTTGGGGTCCATTTTTTATTCTTTTTGATATTTTCTTCTCTAATTCCTTTGATCTTTCTTTTAGGACTTTTACCCTCTTTTC
The DNA here is from genome assembly GCA_034641835.2 of Pinus albicaulis. Taxonomy (NCBI): domain Eukaryota; kingdom Viridiplantae; phylum Streptophyta; class Pinopsida; order Pinales; family Pinaceae; genus Pinus; species Pinus albicaulis. Next base: position 1,283,545,931 of record CM076579.1, read on the forward strand.
ATTTTTTATTATTTTCAAATATGGGAAAAAAACTTGTAGAAAGCAAGGTATGTACATATTTATAATACTATGAAATTCAACTAAAAAATTATGATCCCTATTATTATAGGACCCTAGCAATGGCTCCACATGGGGATAGCATTTCCTGGTGAAATGTCAAGAACTTTAAGACTATTAGCCTTTGAATTTTGAATGTGATGACCTTGTAAGTGCCTTCTGATCTCTGCTATTATTAATACTTATGATATTTTACCTCTCAAAGCTTAGGGCCTTCTCTCTGGGCTTCAACTTTGTTAGCAAAACATCCAATCCAATCTAAAATCTTCAATGTTTATGTACAATGGACAAAGTAAACAAAAATAACTATCTGTTATCTCTGAGGAGAAGTAGTGCTTCAACATTCTGCCATTTACAGGTCCATCTAGCAAATCTACTCCATCAATTTCTTTCGAAAATAAAGCATTGTTACCTCTGTAACCATAAATAACATAAGGTCCTTTCCATAGAAAATCAAATTTTCCATGTTTACCTTTCTCTTCTCTCCTTGAATCTCACTTTGAACTTTTTCACCAATATAGAAATCATCTTCTTTAGTCCTTTTGTCTAGAATTTCTTTATCTTATCCTGGATAACTTGAGACTTAAGATAAACCTCTTCTCTTGTTTGTTGCAAGTGAATTGTTTGGTTAATCCTTCTTTGAATGTCATTTGTCTCAACTTGTAATTCTTGGATTATTTTCATTACTGGTACTCCTAAGGAAGATGGAAAAACAACATCCATTCCATAGACAACCTGGTAAGGGGATGTACCAATAGATTTTTTGGTGGTAAGTCTATCTTCCCATAAGGCATTAACTACTTGATGATGTTTACAAGGCTCTTATTGGAAGATTCAGCAAGGCCATTACCTTGAGGGTAATATGCAGTAGAATGGCCAAGGGTAATGTGATATTTATGGCAAAAGTCAATCATATTTTTAGATTTGAATGTAGCTGCATTGTCAACAATAATATTTTGGGGGCATCCAAATCTTGAAAGTATGTTGTTTTCTAAAAAGGAGATAATGACAGTGTCAGTGGCTTGCCTAGAGGGTATGGCTTCTATCCACCTAGTAAAATAATTAGTGGCTGTCAGAATCCACTTGTGTTGGGTTGATGATGGAGGGTGAATTTCACCAATGAAGTCAAGATCCCATTGTTGAAATGGAATTTCTGTTGAGATGGGTTTTAAGGGCAGGGGTAACAGCTTCTTCTTACCCTCAAATATTTGACACTTGTGATAGGAGGTCACATACCTTTTTACATCTGCAAACAAAATAGGCCAGTAAAAACCAGCTCTCGAGATTTTTTCTGTAGTAGTCGTCCAGTAGAGATGTCCTCCATAGTCACCTGCATGAAATTATTCTAAAATTTTGTCAGCTTCTTCTTTTAGAAAACAATTTAATAAAATTCCACTATGATCTTTCCAAAAAATTACATTTTCTAATATACAAAATCTTACTGCCTTTAGCTTTAAGAATCTAGCTTTTGTTCTTGATAATCCAGGAGGAGCTTGTAAGTTTAGTAATACAAATATGATATTTGCATACCATGGTGAGTCTGAAAAGGCTTCAATGATCTCTAGAGTCACCATCTCTTCCAGATCATCGACTTGGGCAATAAAATTTATGTCTAAGGCATGACAATTTGATTCAACAATGAGTTTGGCTAAACCTTGACCTTTTATAAGTTTAGTGGGTTTTATCTTTATGTAATATTCCAAAATTGTGGCAATCCACTTACCTCTTCTACCATCAGGACCATCCTGAGTTAGAATGTCTTTTACTACTGCATTTGGAACATAGGAAATGATGTGAGAATATAGGATGTACACACTAAAGTCTTTAATGGCCTTTACCAAAACTAGGGTCTGCTTTTCCATGATATTGTATTTCAAAGTGGCATCTCTAAGTGTTTTTCTAAAGAAATCTATGCGTTTCTCATAGCCCTGGTCAATTTTCTGCAGTAAAACTGCAGTAATGGTGTGCTCTGAAGCAAAGGATAAAATGATTAAATATTTTTTAAAGTCGGGACTTATAAGGACTGGGGTTTTGGTTAAGGCTTGTTTGATAGATTCAAATGATTTTTTGGCCTCAATAGTCCATTTAAGAACTGAATCTTTTTTCAGCATATTGTTAAGTTCTCTAATTATTTCAGTTAAATTGGAGATGAATCTTCTTAAAAAATTAATTTTACCTAGAAAGGCTTGTAACTCTTTTATGTTCCTTGGAGGACTAATGTTAAGAATTGCTTCTATTCTGGAAAGGTCTATTCTAATTCCTTCCTTAGATATAATGTGTCCCAGTAACTTACCTTCTTCTAATCCAAATAAGGTTTTCTTAGGGTTTAAATATATGCCAAACTTTCCGCATTTAATAAAAACTTGTCTAAGATGATCCAAGTATTCATTATCAGTCTTATAAAATACAGTAATGTCATCTAAGTAAATCACTAAGAATTCATGAATTTCCTTTGCAAATGCTATATCCATATCTCTTTGGAGTAGCCCTTGCATTCATTAAACCAAAAGGAATTTTTACATACATAAAAGTGCCCCAAGGATTAGTAAAAGTTGTTTTGGTTTGATCCTCTGATTGGACTAAAATTTGGTTGTACCCTGAAAATCCATCTAAAAGTGAAATCCTAGAAGAACCAACTACCCTTTGTAAAATGTGATCCACATTTGGTAAAGGATAATTATCTTTTAAGGATACTTTGTTTACATTCTTAAAATCAACACATAATCTAATTTCTCCTATCTTTTTTCTGGTTGGAACGAGATTAGAAACCCAATCAGAATATCTGATTGGTGCAATTATCTATGCATCGTACATTCGTTTTACCTCTTTTTCAATCAAAGGCATCAAAACAGGATTGATCCTTCTTAACTTTTGTTTAAAATGCTTTTGGTCTTATTTTATAGGGATTTTATGTTGAATTATGCTGGTGTCATAGGATTTTAGGTCCTCATAACTCCAGGCAAAAACATCCTGAATTTTTTTTAAAAGGGCTATGTATTTTTCTTCTTCTTGCTGAGGTAAAGATTTGCAAAGTTTAATCATCTTAGGTTTTAACTCTATGCCTATGTTACATTCCTCAATATCAAATCTAAGTGGCTCCATTTTAGGCTTTTTAGCAACATCATTTGAGTAATATAAATATTTTAAAGGGGTTAAGCCTTTTGGTAAGAAATTATCTTTGATATTTAATACATCAGATTCATCATCAATTATCTCATCAATTTCTACTTTCTCTAATTTATCTATATCTGATTGACTAAATTTAGTAGGTCTAGAAAACATTACATTATTTACATCTATATTATTCAAATCAATTTCAATATCTAAATCCTGATCTACTATACAGTTTGTCTCTATTTTACAGTTCTGAAATTCACCTTCATTGTTCATAAAATGGTAAATATATTCATCCTGTGATAAAATTTGCCAATATTTAAGGTTATCTGGAATTACTGGTCTGTGTTTTACTTCTGCAGTATACTAATGATTAGGTTGGAATGGTAAATTACAGGTACTAGAAAATGTTGCTAAGCAGTGAGCCTGTATATTTTTTTTTCTTGGTATGACAGAGAAATTACATTCCAACAGATCATCTATCAAATCTAACACAGTTTCTCTATATCGGCCTAATCTAGGATTCTAAATAGAATACTCTCCATTTATTTGTTTTCCAATCAACTCTGAGTCTCCCATAATTGCTATTCTTTTTCCTCCTAAGTTTCTGATAATCTGGAGTCCTAAAATGAGGGCTTCATACTCAGCCATATTGTTGGTGCATTTGAAATTCAGTCTGAAAGCATGGCCTTCTGCATGATTATTTTCCATATTAGTTATCCAAACTCCTGCTCCTACTCCTAGCTTATTGACTGATCCATCAAAATCTAGGTGCCAAAGTGATTCATGAAAGATATTTTCATTGTTATGTGCTTTATTTTTCTCTTTTAGTTCAGTTTTGATTTCATTATCAATTTCAGAGTTACATAAGTTAATGAATCTAGGTCAATAGGTGTAGTGTAAATTGGGTAATTTATTGATCTTTCTGCGCTTCTCACCATATATTTCATCAATATTTCCCTATAGAGTTTCTTTGGTTGACCAAAAAATGATATAGTAGCATATGACATGTCGAATTGTAGAGATCCCTATAATTTTTCTCCCCATGAGCGAGATAATAAAATTCCATACTTGGGTGGGATATCAGCTACTACAATGTCCATGAGTATACTTTTACCGGGATATTGAAATAATGTGACACACAAATCTTTAATTAAACCTAGGCATTTAAGTTTTCTTGAATCAAATGAAAAGAGATCTTTGTAAGGCCTTCTGATGTCTAAGTTCAGGGTTTCCATTATTGCTTTTGGCATTAGATTATGTGAAGCTCCTGAATCTAACATTGCATTGTGTAAAATTTTGTCATGAATAGTTAAACTAATGTAAAATGGGGGAACTACTCCATCTTGGTGCTTTCCATTAACATCAGGGCCAAAAATCAACTCTGGTTGATCATCATCCATATTTAATGTTTCAGTGATGGTTGATTTATACAAATCATGTTTTACCAATTCTGTCAAAGGAATTGGTATTTTTAATTTTGCAATTTCAGCTTGAATGTTGAATGAGGGTTGTGATTTACTAAGTTGAATTAACTCTTCTTTAGTAACTGTAGTTTGAGTAGGTTTGTCTTGTTTTTCTACAATTATTTCTTCATTTTCTGTTTGAGTATCTTGTGTTTTACTGCTCCTAGTTTTCTTTTCAAGAATGGTTTGAGAAGCAGTAGATGTTTTTCTAGATTTTGAATTATCAGAAGTTGTTTTTGCAGTGGAAGCTTTTGGATCTGCTGATTTTGGATCAGCAGTGGATGTTTTGGACTCTAATTTTGTTGTTTTAGCAGAATTAGGTGTTTTTACAGCGGCAGATTTTTTTGAATCTTTTGATGCTTGGGAAACTTCATCTGTTATGTCAAAAATCTTGGGACTGGGTGAAATTTTGGGGCTGGAAACTTTTTGGGTAGAATTAGAGCTTTTCTTGTTTTCCTTAGGGAGAATTTGTAGAACTTTTGTAGTGGGAGCTTCTACTGTTTTCTTATTTCATGTTTGAGTATTTTTCATAGTAGAGGGCTCTATGTTTTTCTTTCTTCTAAGGTTATATTGTTGATGTACTTCATTTATGGAAAAATCATAACCTTGTTTGTAGTCAAATGATTCACCTGAATCTAATTGAAGTTGTTGAAGTTCAAATAACTCTTGTTCTTCCTAGGTGAGAAAGATAGTTTTAGTGTCATCAATTCCCATTAGATTTATGGTATCTTCATCATCATCATTATGGTTAGAACTTTCAACATATTTCTCTTGAAATGGAGGTCTTATTGTTTGATCAAGGGCTGATTCTTTGGATTTTCCTGAGTTTGTATTTTCCTGAAGTTGGGATTCCTAATTTTCTATTGATTATCCCATTGTGGTCTTATTTCTATATTGTCTAATCTATCCATCATTCTCTCTAAAATTTTAGCTAGTTGATCTATTTTTCCATCTGAACTAGATGCTTCTTCTTTCATGGTTACTCTCCTCTCATTCCTTAACATAGCTTTTTTAGCCAAAATATTTACTTCTACACCTATAGCATTTGTTTGCATTCTTTCTAAGGTTTCATCATTTCTCTCTCTTAACTGATAGGCCATGTTTGTGTCAAAACCATCAGGGAATTTGAGTAGGACAGAGTCAGGAGTGGGTTTAAGATTTGTAGGAATTGAGTTGTAAACACTATTGTATCTAGTGCAGTAGTCTTGGACTGATTCATTAGGAGATGTTTTCATAGCATCAAATTCAGACAATATTTTGAGTGGATTTTTCTTCTTTTCCCATTTATTTAAAAATAATCTATGAAAGAATGATAAATCAGCTATACTACTAGGATTAAGACCTTTAAGCCATTTTTTAACTTCCCCTATTAATTTTTGTGCAAAGAGTCTCATTTGTACATCGGAATCCTCTATTTCATGAAACTCAAAATAATCTGTCATTTTATTAATGTGTTGTTGAGCAGTGTAATGAGTAGTAGCATCAAATTGGGGTATTTTGCTTTGGTAATCCTGAGGCATATCATGTAGCTGTCCTGGAAGGATTATGGGAGCATACCTGGGAGCATAGCTTGAATTCTAGCTTGGCTAGGAGGTAGATTAGAAGTGCTTGGGGCAAAGCTAGAAGTACTAGCTGATGCAGTTAAAGAAGTGGCTGATGAAGCTAGAATATAATATGGTGTACTAGAAAAATTTGTGGATAAACTAAAAGATGAAGTTGAGGTGCTAGGAAATGAAACTGGGATATATAAAGAACTACTTGGAAATGAGAATGATGTGTTTTAAAATGGATAAGTTAAACTAGTCGATGGAGTTGAAGTGGGGGATGATGGAAATAGTATTCTAGGTTGGAAAGGTTGTCTAGGGATAAATGGATTTGCAGATTGGAGGGTGGTGGAAATTATAGTTGATGTAGTGGTATCTAAATGATAAATAGAGGGCTTAGATGTATATGCTAATAATTGGGCTAATTCAATAGCTTCATCTATTTCCTTAGGAATAGTAGCATTTATTTCTTCAATTTTATCATGAGCTTTAAATATCTTTAATTCAGAATCTACTGCAATATTTTCCTGCCTTGTTTTAAGAAATGAAATAAAAACAGGGTCTATAACAACACTACTTAAATTACTTTTTGATTTACTTCTGAATAAAGAATGTTCAAAATTCAAGTCAAACTCTATGTCTTGTAAACTCACTAACTCTTTTGGTAATGAATTTTCTCTATCTAAGGAAACTTTAGCACCTAAATCTTCTAGTTGTTTATTCTTTTTCCCAATTCTGTTGGGATTGTCTACTATAACAGCAGGTTGAGGATCCAGGTTTGACCTGGTATAGTAGATTTTTCTAGAAGCCAGAATTACAGCTTTTTTTATACTCACAACCTATAAAACAGTCTTAAGGTGAAAGGATGATGAAAATTATTTCCTTTAAGATCTATTTTAAAACTGAGGATTGGTCAGTTCCCCAGTATGGTCGCCAATATGTTATCACTCTAGTAATACTCTAGGTTGTGATATTTTTATTTAAAGTTCAAATAACACTAGAGGTAACTACAAATCAGCCTTTAAACTCTAGGATCTAGCCTTCCTAGGGTTCAGAGAGGGCTCTCTCTATAAGATTTATCTTTGTTTTAATTATATGATATTAGGCTAGTTATGATTGTGCAAATTGGTTTTGGTTTGGTTTGGTTTGGTTTGGTGAGAAAAAATCACTTAGTGAGATGGATAGTGATAGATCTGTGTGTCCATTGGGCTAAGGAGTCAAACGTCAGGCAGAAAAGACTAGGATCAAGGTCAATAGGTCAAATATTTTCAGGGCAAGATAGACAAGTCGTTGAAGATCTTGGAAGGTTGTTTGGTGAACTGGTTTCATCAGGATAAAGAGAAATCAAGGAATATTTGATCCAGATAAGGAAGGAGTAGACAGAGGTCATTTGAAAGAGGGATAAATTAAGGGTTCCCTACTCTGGAAATCAGCAGAAAACATAGAAATGATAAACAGTTAAATATAGGGTGCTTTTAACCAATCTTGTAATAATACTCCTAATTTATCATTCAAATTTAGAATACATATATGGATGTATGTAAAACATAAGAAGATAAACAATGACAAGTAGAAAGTACTTCACTTCAATGGCTCATCACATGAATCCTGAAATATGATGCTAGATGATTTGATCCAGTCTGCTACTTGAACTTGCTACAAAAAGCCTTCAAGTACAGAAATATTGACTATAGAAATCTTCAGCAATTTATTCCACAATAATACTTCAAAATATGAAGTATATATACAAAAATGTTTAAAAAATATCCTAGAATAATCATAGGATTTTTCTAAGGAAAATAAAATATCTTTTAAAACAAAATAGCGACAGCTGCTTAACAACTTAGCAAGTTGTCTTATTTATCCAAATAAATAGAAGTGCTCTTTTGGATAGGGTGCAGCTGACTGCCTTGTTGTCCTCATTAACTCTAATACACTTTAACTCTTTTTAAACTGCCTTATTGTTGTAAAATTCTGTTTTGACTGTGTAAAAAACAGCAAACTGTTTTTATCCTTTTCTCTACCAGTTAACTTTTACAGTAAGTCAGCGAGTGATTCCCAAGATTTTTCATCAAGAATTTTTATCTTTTCTAGCTTCCTAAAGTTCTCATCTACCTCGATGTACCTAGAAAATTTTGGTTTTATAACAAAAAGGTGTTTTATCTCATGCTATAGATAAAACAAGTCTTCAAAACTTTTATGTAAAACCTTTCTCGTAGGAATTCCTTGTCCTTTTGTTTTGTTCACCCTTCGCTCTTTTGCATGATCTCTAATCTTCTCGTTGTAGTCTTCTTGTGGCACGAGTTTATCATTAATAACCGGGATGTTTGGAAAACCTCTTTGCCTCAAAATCTCAAATTTAACTATAAACTTGGTTATGGCTATGTTCATGTTTCCACATTTTTCTTCTAGCTGCTTCATTAAATTCTTCTTTGAAATTACTTTCCTTATTTCAAGGATTGTCTCTATTCTATCAATAATTTATATTTCCTCCAACTCTTGCTTGTTCTTACTATTGAGAAACTTGATTAGTTCTAGGGCCTGTTCAGGTTTGGCACCTAGTTCCTCCTTTGTTTTTTGAATCTCTTCTTGGGATTCTTTTAGCAAATCCTTTTGCTCATATATTAATTGTAATGAGGGCCAAACATCATTGATGGATTCAATGATTTTTTTCCATAACTGATTCCTCACATAAGACATTGGATTTTTCAAGGTTAAATCCTTTTGAAGGTTCTTTAACTCAACATTTAATTTGTTAGCTCTTTGTTGCTGAGTTTTAGCATTAATTTGGGCTAGCTTCTTTGTTTCTTCAATATTTTCAATCACTTTCTTTAATCTATTGATTTCATTGATTTAAAGTGTCATTTCCTCCATGGGTTTAACTAGTTTACTAGCCTCATCAGAATGTTGAGCGGCTGTGGTAGATGATTCTGTAGCTGAAGTAGTGGATGAGGTCACTAGCATTGCAGTAGCCAGTGGTACTTTTGGTGCCAACTCTTCTGCCAGAGTTGAAGGCACAACTGTAGTAACCATGGGAATTACTATAGGAGCTTCCTGTGCTTTTGTAATTTCTCTTTCATGGACAAGCCTATCCATTTGGATTTCCATCTCCTTTATTTGTCTTGTTAATTGAAAAATCAAGTTCATCATATCATTTTTTTGGCTTTCCTCTTGTACAATTTCCTTTTCTTATGGATGTTTTGTTGGTGGAAGATTGAGTTGTTTCATTAGTGTTGCAATATCAACAACATTCTTTTTCTTCACTAGTTCTTCTGCGACTTTAACATTGGAAGGATCATATCCAACTTGAATAACCAACTCTTCTAAAGACTTAATCCTAAGATCTTTAGCATATGAGGAAGAATTTTCAACCTTCATTTGATCTCTCATATTTATTATTGTGTTCTGGAGCTTTTGGACACTCATGGCATTTTTATTTATGGTAGAATAAAGCATCTCAAAAGTTTACCTATGAAACTCAATTTGATCTAGTGCATGGATACTTTCTGTAGGCACTTCAAGATCCATTTTTTTTTAATCTACCACTGTCTTGGGAGTCTTAACTATTGGTTGAAGCACTAACGTAATCAACTTGTTGTTTGAATAATAAAAAGTAGCTAGAAGTCTATTATGAATACCTGGTGTTTGTTTTAAATACTAAGAATAGGTGTCATTTTTTATTTCTTCATTCTTCGTCTTTATTTTCTTATATTTCTCCCTGATGTCAATATCTTTATCTTCTGCTGGCTATGAGGTGGATGCCTCCATACTTTGCTACTTCTCTATTACCCGTGTGTTTGAATTATCAGGATGCTCTTCATTTATAATCTTTGTGACTGTTTCATTGTTTTCTCTGGAACATCTATATCTTCCGCTTATATGGTCTCTTTTTGTTTATCAAATAAATTGAGCTTAGGCTTTTTGTTATATCAGAGTTTAAGCCTAGTCTCTATTGTTTTTCTAGCATTGTAGATATCTTCTCTGATTCTTTTAGTAGCTTTATCTCCTTGATTTGCAGTTTGTAAGGTGTGGCTAGTATCACCTTGTTTAACTGCTTCTACCAAGATATTTTCTAGCCACTTTGTTTGATTGACAAATTGTTCAATCTCTAGTATTTTTTCATGAATATAAGGTTTTATTTTGCCCTTCACCCTCATTTTTCTGAGTATTCCCTGTGGATCATAGTTCCATGAGAATATTTATTCAAATTTGTATTCAAGCAATTATTTGGCTGCTTCTATTCCTGCATCTTTGTGATTACAAATAAAAGGTCCTACTTGATTCTTCAACTTAAATTAGGTCTTATTTTTGGTAGCTAAGAAGTTTATAGAATCTGAATTTAGGATTTTCCTGATGTATTCCAAGGAAAAAACTCTCATTGGAACATACTTATATAGTTTATAGGGTAAAATATTTGACCCAAAAACTCTGATTTATGTATGTTTATGATATAAGCACCAATCTCCAGTTCTAGTTTGCTCTGATAGTTGTAGAACTTTCTTAATTTCAAGACTTATCCTTGGTTGTTCCTACTTTGTAAGCATATTAACCAATGGATGAATAATGTAATCTGTAAATTCTGCATAACTGAACTCTGTGGACCCTTTTATGATCAAATATGTCCAAACAATGACTAAGAGTGGGTTCTCTTCTGTATCAAGTTTCTGAAGTGTTATTGGGAACTTGTCTGCTTGGAAGTATAAGAACATATGGAAAAGAAAGGAAGTCTACCTAAATACTCCTTCAGTTGGTAATTTGACAAGCCGATCATGGATATTATTAGCTATGTATTCAGCATAATTGAAAATGACAGAAGGAGTTTGTCCTGGTGCAAAGGTAGATAGAAAACCTAGGATTGACTCATCTATATGCTCATCTGTAAAATACCCTAGGATAAATGACAACATGGATATAACATGCCTTAACCCTTCTGGAAATTTTGAAGTAGAATAAGGAGGGTTGATCTGTTGAATTTCAACATGTAAAGGGATGAATAATTGGAAAATTTAAAATATTTTAGGAAATTAAAGACCAATGTACAACTTTCTGAGTGCTTCTATGGATAAAGGAACAACATTGGATCTAGTTTGAGCTCTAGCATCTGGTTTATGGACTCAGCAGTAATTGTGAACAATGCTTCTTTATTTGCATTTACTATTGCTCTTTTTTCAGGAGAATAATAGGTTTGACACATCCTAATAACTTCTTAACATTGATGAGTGATTGGAACAACATACTTGGTTAAGTTTGACTCGCAAATATGAACTTCATCAACTTGATCTAATTGTTAGGGATCATAAAGCTATAATTTTACCGTATTGGTAAGACTAAAATTGCAAGAGCAACATCGTTTCAACCAACTTTGGGATTCTATGATCTAGCCCTTCCGAACCGAGAGGATCTCTCCAATAAGCGTTACAAAGATGGATTTGTCTTTGAAGTTTGGGGTTATGATATTAGGCTAGTTATGAAGGCCAAGGGTTTGTTTGTTTTTTTTGGATGGTCGAACATGAAAATTAAATGGAAAACGAATGCAAAAAGCTTCAAAGGTGAGAAGTTGCAAGAAAATAGAACAGCTTTGGCTAAAAGATAGATATAACGCTGGTTTTTAGTCCATTGGGCTATGGAGTCATATCTGGACTTTAATTGAACAACAACATCAAGAGTGATCCAAGGGGAAAGTCATCTATACCACAAGATTATTTGAGATAGAGTGATGGGATGGAAACAATAAAGTGTTGGAGATGGTGGAAACTGATAATAATTTCACAAAGGATTTATAGTCAGTCCAAACAAGAAAAGCCTCTTAAGTAACTGTTTAAAACCAACCAAGTGTAGGGCTAACCATTGACCTCTTGGGCAAGTTTGTATTAAAGCAGCTTAATTGACAAACAATCCAGTAACCCACATAATTACCTTCAGAAAGTATGAAAACATATAAGAGAAACAAAGTGTAACTTAAGATCAGATAAAGTACTTTTAAACCTAGTCTGCTTTCAGTCAACACCAAGGGAAACTTTTAGAATCTACTTTCGGAGAAAAACTAGGACCAAGGCACACCATATCTTCCATAGTCATCTTTAATAAGCATAATAAGAAAAATAACTTTCAAGAACAATGTTTTTAAAGCAAACAGTTTGACGAGGGAACACCAACATTCCTAACTGCTTAACTGTATTAAATCATTCTTAAATAAACAAATTTGAGGAAAACATTAAGACAAAGATTTTCAGTCAGAGAAGGTTACTGATATACAGTAGGTCCTAACTCTATAATTGTTGTTCTTTATGAGAGAATAGTGAACAATATGACATACATAGATGGAAAAAAATAACAGAGAAAGGGGCACTTCACTAGTGATATAGACCAGGATCCCAAGAAACAACTTTATATTGATGTCAAACCAGTTACAGTCTTCAAGTCCAATGTTTCAGTTCAGCAATCATCTTCACTACTTAGCCTAACTAATCTATCACAAGCAGAGCTCCTAGGGCCGGTGAACACTATTTACAATCAGAATTTTGAGCTCAAATGTATTTCAAAGTTTTGCAACCAACAGTTTCTAATCTTCTACTAAGGTATTTATAGAAGAATGAGGAGGTGAAATCTAACAAAAGATCTCTTGAGACAATAAATACAGATTCAGGACTTCTCGGCCTTTTGAGGGGCTCGATGGAGAATTTTACTGGTGGACTATTGTATTAACTGTTTTACAATCAATATCAAAGCTCGGTGGGAGATTTTATTGACTTTGAGGCTCTGTCTAATGTTTGGAGTAACTCTACAAATATTTATGCATTGATTTCCTTGCAGAAGTAACTCCCTGGCTGCATTGAGGCAAAATATCTGATCGTGCAATAAGTTCAGCCTCTGTTTGAATGCTTTGAGGTAACAGGTGGCTCTTATGGTAGTGGAGGAATCAATTTTCCTCAATTGAAGTGGTGGAAGCATTTTCTGTTGGTTAAACACTTATGGTTTCCCTTTAACTGTGTTTAATTTGGGGGGATTAGGCTTTTAATAATCATTCTTAGCCGTAATCCCAAAAATCCGTCTTCAATCTTCATCTGCTGTGCTTTGTCTTCAAACTTATACTCTTTTAACTGTTCTTTTGAATAAAACAGTGTCTTTTCGATGTGCAGGGTCGTGCAGGGATTTTTATGGTATCGGCGCCCATGGAGCATCGATAAAGCGTTGAATCCAACCCTGCGAATGGTTCTCTTCATGGACTAGAGACACGGGAATCATCATTCTCGGCCCCTAGCCTTTCTTCAATATAACAGCGAAAACCATTTAAAATCTACATAAAACACAAAATAATTAAGAAATCCTGCGTGTTTTAGGTTTATTGCTGCAGAGGACGTGTGGAGGAAGCGTGGCCGTTGGATGGCATCATCCAACGGTCGGGATTAATCGGGAGAGATCGTAGAAAGGGCGGAAGAAGATTGAATCTGAGCTGTCGAACGCGGAGAGATCAATAGTCAGGAATGGAGGTTGAAATTCAAACGGAGGAAACAGGGCGATGGAATGTGGACCATCGATCTGCAGATCAGATCGATGGCGGAAAATTATTTACCGCCGCGCCGGGACCACGTTAAGTGCCGGGCATATTTGGCGAGCGATAGTCGTTGGATGGGCGGCATCAAATCGGACGATCCACGGCGATATCGCTGGGCGTCCAAGTCTGAATTATAACGCGCAATGGATGGCGGTTTTCCAAACAGTGCCCAAGCCACGTGTCAAGGAGTGTATGGAATCGCTGGTGATCGGGGGAAAACAGCTTTTCGCCCAAGAGCGGTGCGATGGATACCGCCGGTTTTGGGAAATTGGCTTATTAACAGTGGGGACCATGAGGAGACGGACTCCACACCGTTGATCTGTGGATTCAGATCGACGGTGGAGATCAATTTTGAAAGTCGGATCGGCGAAAAAGTTAGAAAATAGAAAAAATCAACGTTTTTAATATATAACCAATGTTTTTAACTTTGGTCGGGATTTATTTTATTTTGAAGCGGATAGGTGCCCGATTGCAGGGCCGAGGGTTATATGAAGGCTGTGTGACTGGGGTTTACGGAGAAAGGGCTTATCGCATATGAAAACTTCGGGCCCGGGCTTTTCAATCAACCCATTGTATTTTCTGCGATTGCAATTGCGCGATTGGTCTTTCAATCTACCCATTCAAATATTTAACACCTGATTTTGGTTTTTAGACCAAAACTTTGGAAAAGTGGGTTTTGGGTTTTTACAAAGAAAAAGAGTGATCGGGATTGAAATATTTACAAGTTTTAAATACGGAGGGCGGGCCCATGGTATATACATATAAAATAATGATGCGGTCGGGGGTTTTTCAATTATAAAGGTTGATCGCATCGCAAGTTTGGGAATATGGCACAAAGACTCGCGCTCTTGGGTTTTTGCGATGCGATAAGTGCTATGAGGGGTTTAGCACTTGGTTCTAGGGTGCGGGTATGTGGGTGGAGTGGTTTAGAAACTTAGCCCAAGGGGGACTAAAGCTTGTATATAAAATATGATTTTTTATTGATTTTTCAACGTTTTCAAAGGGTTTCGGTATAGTTAAAAAATGGGTTTTTAACTATGGAAAAGTGGTTTTCATAAATGGAAGAAGAGGATTTATGAAAACAAGGGAGTTTTAATGGAGAAAAAAGGGGAGCAAATGAAGGTTTGAGAAGGGGGAAAATGAAGGTCTTGCAGCAGTCTTTCATTTGGAATCAATAGAACTTTCTGAGTATAAAATGGAAATAGTAATGAAGATTTTGGAAAGAGGCATGAGGCCTTCAAGGAGCCTTCAAGAGCATAAAAATTTTAGTGATAAACTTTGTTCCTTGGAGGCTGACAAAAGTCTTAGCCACCTTTTGGTATAACAAATATTATAGGTGGCTAACAGTGGCTCCACTTGGGGATGATGCCTTCTTGAAGGCATCAAGAACTTCAGACCTGCATTCTCTGGGAGGCTGATCAGTTGCCTCATCAATTTATGTTTTCTAGGAGGCTGACCTATGCTTGATCCATTGGGCTGCTCTTCCTTTACTGAGATAATCTTCTTTGAAACATATTGGTAGCTATGAAAACAATGGACCTTCATCAATACAAACTTTCTACCTACCCAATCCTACTGCTCTAACATTTTTTCTTCATTAGAGTGCACTTGGATTGGCAAACTCTTTTACAACATTTTATTCTTTTGAAAGCAGGAAATCTAATCTATTTCTACTCCTTATTTCTCCATGGACTTAGTTTAAACAATTGAGTCCATATGATTCTCTACCTAATCTACCATCTGTTTGGATTAAACTGTCCAACATATTTTCATTCTCTAAATTTCTAAAACATAAATTTAAAAAAAATCAAGTCAATATTAAGTTGTTTGACTTGCTGTGATCTATGGCGTAAAGACAAGCTGCACATAGACATTTATTTTGCAGAAAAAATAAATCAAAAATGGAAGGCTTAAGATCTGAAATTTGAAAACATTTCCTTCCTCTTTTCTACAACTCTGATTTGACTCTTATTGAGTTGTCTTTCCTTTTTCTCTGGTTCAGATTTTGAGTTGATTAGAACCGGATTTTTACATCTTTTTGACTCAGAAAAATAAAACATATTTGAGTCATCTCTCTTTGGAAACTGAGGTTCAGGTTTTGAACATGTTTGAACCTTTTATTTCTATCCTAATCTAACTACTGATAAGCCCAGATTAAATAGTTTAGCAAATCGAATTCCCTATCCTATCAGCAGAAAATTTAAAGCTAATTGTTCAAGATTAGGTTGTTTTACTAACTAGAAGTGTGTTTTTCAGGAGTGGCATTTAAGCTTTCACACCTTAGAATTTGTTTCTCTTTTTGGTATGGGGCTGTACCTTTATTGTTTTGTCAATCTGCCCTCTTTTCTCTTTTTCATTGTTTTTGTATTTTTTATTTTTCTAACTTTGAATGCAATGGTGGATGAGATATTCATAATGGAAAAAAGAAAAAGAAGGCTTTCTAAACATAGTATGGATCAAGAGAAGTAATGCTTGAGCATCCTACCATTGACAGGACCCCCAAATAATTCTGCTCCATCCAACTCCTGTAAGTAAAATGCATTATTACCAGCAACTGAATGGATAGAATAAGGGCCAAGCCACAAGTTGTCAAATTTTCCATGCTTGCCCTTGTCTTCCCTCCTTGAGACCCACTTTAAAACTTTGTCCCCAATTTTGAAATTGTTGGCCTTTGTTCTTCTGTCAAAAATATTTTTAATGCTGTTCTGCTTTTGCAATGCTTTGTTATAAACCTCCTCTCTGGTTTGCTGAAGATGAATGGTCTGATTTATTCTTCTTATCATATCATTTTCTTCAGTTTGTAACTCTTGAATCAACTTCATCAGTGGAACACCAAGGCTGTTTGGAAAAATTGCATCAGTACCATACACAAGCTGGAAATGTGACATTCCAATGGATTTCTTCAAAGTCAATCTGTCAGCCCAAAGTGCATGAACCAGCTTTGTGTGCTAAGACTTTTTTTTGTCCTCCAACAATTTTTTGATTATGTTCACTAAGCTTTTGTTTGAGGATTCTGCAAGTCCATTACCTTGAGGGTAATAGGCCATGGAATGCCCCAATTTTATGTGATATCTATGACAGAACTCAACCATTTTCTTTGATCCAAATGCTACTGCATTATCAGTGACAATCTTGGTAGGACAGCCAAACCTGGAGAGAATGTTAGTCTCCATGAATTTTATGATAACTGAATCATTGGCCTGTCTATAAGGTATGGCTTCTATCCACTTAGTGAAATAGTCTGTGGCAGTGAGAATCCATCTATGTTGGGCAGAAGATGGTGGATGGATTTCTCCTATAAACTCAAGTCCCCAATGTTGAAAAGGGGCTTCAACAGCGATTGAATGCAGAGGTAAGGGTAGCAGTTTTCTTTTGCCTTCAAAAATTTGACACTTATGAAAGGCTATGATCATCTTGTGTACATCATGGAAAAGAGTAGGCCAATAGAAACCAACCCTTAAAATTTTGTTGGTTGTTGTCTTCTAGTACAAATGACCTCCACACTCTCCTTCATGGAACTGGTACTTAACCTTCTCTGCATCAAACTCAGGCAAACATTTAAGCAATAGACCACTTGCATTTTTCCAATACAGACATTTATCTATAATGCAATAGTTTACAGCTTTCAATTTTAGGAACCTTGCCTTTGTTTTTGTCAAACCAATAGGTGTATTCAAATTAAGCAGAACATAAATAATATCAGCATACCAAGAGGAATTCATAAAATGGTTTTCAACAATGGGTGTTGAGATTTCCTCTTGATCATCTAAAGCATTAATCATATGAATATCAAGAACTTCACAATTTGATTCAGCCATTAATCTAGCTAGACCTTGGCCTTTGATGAGCTTAGTGGGTTTTATCTCTAAATCATATTCAAGGATAACAGCAATCCACTTAACTCTCTTACCATCTGGGTCCTATGTTAGAACGTCTTTAACCAATGAATTTGGGACAAAGGCAATGATGTGTGAGTGAAGGATGTATACTCTGAAGTCTTTCAATGCTTTAACCAAAGCAAAAGCTTGCTTTTCCATAATGTTATACCTCAAAGGGGCATCCCTCAATTCCTTGCTAAAGAATGCAATAGGCTGCTCTTGTCCTTGTGGATTTTTCTGTAAAAGGACAGCAGCTATGGTATGTTCTGATGCAAATGAGAAAATATAAAAATCTTTTGAAAAATCAGGACTTATCAGAACTGGTGTTTTGGTCAATGCTTGTTTCACCAATTCAAAGGACTTCTTTGCTTCCAAGGTCCATTTTACCCCTTGCTCCTTTTTCAGCATATTTGTGATATTCCTAAGGAGCTCAGCTAAATTAGGGATGAACCTTCTCAAAAAGTTGATCTTCCCAATGAAAGATTGCAACTCCTTGATGTTTCGAGGATGAGAGATTTGCAATATGGCCTCAATCCTCTTTGGATCTATCTTTATACCCTCTTCTGAAATAATGTGCCCAAGAAGTTTACCTTCTTGGAGACCAAATAGTGTCTTCTTAGGGTTTAAAGATATTCCAAACTTTCTGCATTTCTCGAAAATTTTTCTTAAATGTTCTAAGTGCTCTTCATCTGTTTTTGAAAACACAGTGACATCATCAAGGTATATAATGATGAAGAAGCCCAGTTCCTCCGAGAATGCTATGTCCATGGCTCTTTGAAAGGTTGCTCCAGCATTCATTAGACCAAAAGGCATTTTCACATACATGAAAGTGCCCCATGGTGTAGTGAAGGTTGTCTTTAATTGATCAGCAGGGTAAACTAAGATCTGATTGTACCCTGAATAGCCATCCAGCAAAGAAATTCTTCTAGACCCTACCACCCTTTGTAAAATATGATCCATCTTAGGTAAAGGGTAGTTGTATTTTAATGAAGCTTTGTTTAAGTCTCTAAAGTCTATACAAAGCCTGATCTCTCCAGTTTTCTTCCTAACTGACACCAGATTAGACACCCACTCAGAATATCTAATAGGGACAATAATACTAGCATCGTACATTTTCATGATCTCCTTCTGAACCAAAGGCAACTGAACAGGATTTATTCTGCGCAGTTTCTGTTTGAATGGTTTTTGGTTTTCTTTGAGGGGAATTTTGTGCTGTATTATTTCAGTGTCATAGGATTTAAGATCTTCGTAACTCCACGCAAAAACATCAGAAAACTCTTTAAACAACTCAATGTATTTGAGTTTAATGTGAGCTGGTAAAGTCTTAGACAGTTTAATCATCATAGGTTTAAGTTCACTGCCTATATTGCACTCTTCCACTTCAGTCTCTACAGGTTCCAGTTTTGGTTTATTTTCCACATCGTTAAAATCGAACAACTCTTCTAAAGGTGCCAGACCTTTAGGCAAACTTTCATCTTTAGAGTGCAAAGTTTCTAACTCCTCTGTTTCAAACTCTGCATTCATTTCTATTTCGTTTTCAAGTTTTCTATATAACAGGTTTATATTATCAAGTGCAAGAGACCTTTCTTCTTTTTCAAGAAAATTTTCTTCACTAGGGCAGTCGGTTTCATGTTTTGAATCCGAACTTGGTAGTTCGAATTCGTTTCTGAACTGCATGAAGTCTTCTATTTGTTTTTCATTGTCAAAAACCTGCCAATACTTCTCATTATCAGGCAAAACTGGTCCAAATTTTATCTGATTTGTGTATTCTTTGGTGTTATATGGCGTTAAGCATGTTCTAGCTGCAAAGGCTAAATTGTGGGCCACAATATTTCTTTTTCTTGGGACAAAAAACAGTTTGGACTCCTCGAATGTTTTCAAAAGGTCCATGACATCGTTTCGGTAGGCTCTAAGTCTGGGATGATTTGCGTTATATTCCCCATTGACTTGCCTAATGACTAACTCTGAATCCCCATACACATTGATTCTTCTAGCTCCTAACTTTTTCAATAGGTGTAAGCCTAAGAGAAGGGATTCATATTCTGCTATGTTATTGGAACACTAAAAGTTTAATTTGCAGGAAATGCTTTCTATGTGGTTGTTTCCAGTGTTAGTAATCCAAACACCTGCACCAACATTGTTCTTAGTGCAGGATCCATCAAAATACATACTCCATAGAGGACATTTCTTAGTTTCATCCTGGTTACTGTCCTCTTCAACTAATGTGCTCAAATTTTGTTGTGGAAACTCCGCACTTAGCTGTATTTGTTTTGATTCCCCAAGACCTTCATTTGTTTGAGGGTTGTTTTCTTGGTTGAGAATGTTTAAGAGCAAAGGACATCTGTCTTGCAGCTCAAGACCTTCATTTAGTTTGCTAGATTTTACAGGTTCAGCAGACTGTTTAGACACACCTTCATTGTGTTCCTCTTCCTCCCTGTTGGCCATTAATCCTGATAAAGTGACTTGTTCACCAAGTGTTTCATCATTAAACATAATAAAAGAATCAAGGCTTGTATTTACAGAATACAGGGGAGAGCTTTGTGGTTTGTCTTGACTTGTAACTGTGAACTTCATATGGGACTCCCTGTAAAGTCTTCTAGTTTGATTAAAAACAGGGATAGTCGCATAGGTCATGTCCATTTGCATAGTACCTTGTAACTTAGCCCCCCAAGATCTTGATAATAACATTCCATACTTTGGGGGCATATGACTAAACATTTGGATGGAATTTGGGCTAAGTTAACACAGAGGTCTTTGATTAATCCTAAACATCTTACTCTGCTGGAATCAAAGGAGTAAAGGTCTTTGTAAGGTCTGGTGATTTCTAAACCCAGGCTCTCCATTACAGCTTTTGGCATTAAATTATGAGAAGCCCCAGAATCATGCATAGCATTGTGAAAAAAAATTTCATGAACGTTTAAACTCACATAAAAGGGAGGAATAGGTCCTTCTTGATATCTACCTTCAATATTAGGACCAAAAATCAACTCTGGTTGGTCATCATTAAGATTTACTGTGTCCTCATTTTCTTCTATTTTCAAAGCCTTCAAAATTTGGGTTCTATATACATGTTGGGCAGCTAACTCAGTGAGGGGAACAAAGATTTTAATTTTTGAAATTTCCTGCTCCAGGCTGAAAGGAATTTGACTCTTTAAGGAGCTAGTTTCAGCCTTATTAGCTGTCAATATATCAGCAATATTAGCTTGCTGATTTGTTTTATTTACACTTGAAAAAATTGTTTTTGCAGGAGTACTAGCTGAAGTGTTAGTACTTCTAATGTCTGCACTCTGATTTTCATTGTTTTGAGTGCTTTTACCTTTTCCTTTATCAGAATTTATAGCCACTGTTTTTTCATTTTGTTTAATCTTTTTAGGCTTGGTTGCAGTGTTTTTTTGTGAAGATTCATCAGAGGTTTTGTTTTTGGGGGGTTGTTGACTAGTTTTACTTCTAAGGTCGTATTCTCTTTGAGGCTCTATGATGACATTTTCCATGTCTTGATAAAAATTTTCATCATCATCTCTTTTGTCATCATAAGGTGTGTATAGACCTTGTTTTCTATCGTAATGAATCTCAAAGTCATCATTGTTTACCCCCAGCATGTTGATATCTTCTTCCTATACTATTTCATCTATTTCCTCAACCTCACTTACATAGTTTTGATGAAAGGGAGGAGCGATCTGCTGATCATCTTCCCTAGGTCTGTTTGGAGGTTGTTTCCTTCTAACATTCTGATTCTGGTTCTGATTTCCATTTTGAGGAGCAGCTTGGTTTTGATTTTCTTGTGCTCTCTTAATTATGCTCATCTCTTTCATCATCTCTTCCATCATTCTCTCCATCTTTGAGTTGGAATTAGAAGGTGTGGATTCCTCTCTAAAAGACACTCTCTTTTCAGTTTTCATTCTGGCTCTCTTCTCCATTAAGTTGACTTCCACAGAAAGAGCACCTCTTTGCATATCTTCAAGAGTTGCAAAGTCTCTCTCTCTCAACTGATAGGTCATGTCAGAGTCAAATCCTTCAGGAAACTTGTTTAAAGCTGAGCCTTGTGGAGGTTTTAGTTCCGGGGAAAGTGCATTATACACACTATTGAATCTAGTGCAATAAGCTTGCACACTTTCCCCAGTGTTTCTATGGAGGTTCTTGTAGTCAGAAAGGACTTGGAGAGGATTTTTCTTTACTTCCCATTTGTTTAAGAATGTTTGATGGAAGGCTTGGAGATCATTAATACTATGGGGGGCTAAACCTTTGAACCATTTTCTTACTTCTCCCCCTAAGCTCTGAGAAAATAACCTAAGCTTGACAGAATCATCATCAATTTCATTTCTGTCAAAGTAGTCATTCATCTTATCCACATGTTGTGATGCAGTTGTAGCATTGCTAGCATCATATAATGGAATTTTGGACTGATAGTCCTGTGGAAGATTGACTAATGGTACAGGAAGGACTAGGGGAGCATACCATGCAGCCATGGTAGGAGGTGGAGGTGGATTTACAAGAGGGACAGTGGGTTGAAGTGGAGTGGTTTGAACAGTGGATGTAGGGTGAGAAGAAGTGGATGGACCAGGAACAGACTGTTGTGCTGATCTTGGATGAGAGACACCTAAGTTGTGAAGGAAATGTAAATCAGGAGGTGTGGTTTCTTTGCTACCAGGATGTTCACTTTTTTCAGGAGATGAAAGTAAAAACTCAGAATCTAACTGATCTAAATCACCAAGAGACCTAGTTCTAAAGGGATTTACTAAATCAACTTGCGATTGTTGTAGAGATGAAAGATTTTTAGGGACTGAATTAGCTCTCAAGGGTGATCTGATAATAGTTGATATTTTAATCCTAGGAGACTTCCTAAGGATACTTTCTGAGTTATCAACTAACTCAGGTGGATTAGGGTTAAGATAAGCTCTAGTGTGAATCTTTCTAGGAGCCACTATGCTATGTTTTTCAGACCCAAACAAACAAGAAAAGTTCAACCAGGTATGACAATCTTTATTAGGTTAACTAATCCGCTTACAAAAATTTCAATCTTACAGTCCTCTAACTGAGTTTGTAAGGTTTTACAATGATAATGGTTCTTCCCAGTGGAGTCTTAAGGTCTGTTAAGGATTGTGGAGTCGCCAAGTGGAATTTTTTAGCTCTTTTCAGAGGTAAAAGGTTTTATGGTCCACCACCATGTTTATTGGATGCCAATCTGAAATATTTTTAGGTTTTCTAAATTCTTTTTCAGTTGTATGGTTTTTAATAATATCCTAATTCTGTTTCAAAAATTTGCTACGGTTAAGAGACAAAGACAGTCTACTCTTATGGCTAAGCCAGCTGATTTTTCAAGGTTAGATAAAGACTTATGGGAATCCTAGGGCTTACCTAGTTTGTCACTGATTCAGACAAGTTTCATCATAAATACCATTGCTTGGTAGTGCTTGAAAAGGCTGCTTTTTACTCACAAAGTTTTATAAAGATGAAAAATGATTCTGGGTTTAGTTCCCCAGCGGAGTTGCCAGAAATGTTAGATGTTGGTGGCTCAGCTGGTTAATATAGAAAATGTTCTTAAACCACATCCCTAATATCCTATGGTTATGCTAAAATCAAGATGTTTCTGGGTTTCTTCCCCAACGGACTCGCCAGAAATGTTAGGGATCTGTAATTTTAGCAAATCGGTAAGACTAAAACTATAGAAGCAACATCATTTCAACCAACTTTGGGATTCTAGGATCTAGCCCTCCTGAATCTGGAGAGGGATCTCTCCAATAAGTGCAAAGATGTATTTGTCTTTGAATTTTGGGGTTATGATATTAGGCTAGTTATGAAGGCCAAGGGTTTGTTCGTTTTTTTGGATGGTTGAGCGTGAAAATTACTTGAGGGGAAAGTTTTGAATGCAAAACAATTTCAAAAGTGAGAAGTTGCAAGTGAATAGAGCAGCTTAGGCTAAAAAGATAGATATAACGTTGGTTTTTATTCCATTGGGCTATGGAGTCATATCTGGGCTTTAATTGAGCAACAACATCAAGAGTGATCCAAGGGGCAAGTCATCTATACCACAAGATTATTGAGATTAAAATGATGGAATGGAGACAATAAAGTGTTGGAGGGGTGGAAACTGATAATAATTTCACAAAGGATTTATAGTCAGACCAAACAAGAAAATCCTCTTAAGTAACTTTTTAAAACCAACCAAGTGCAAGGCCAACTATCAATTCTGGGCAAGTTTGTATTAAAGCAAAATTAAATGACAAACAATCCAAAAGAATCCACATAATTACCTTCAGAAAGTATGAAAACATATAAGAGAAACAAAGTGTAACTTAAGATCAGATAAAGTACTTTTAAACCTATTCTGCTTTCAGTCAGCACCAAGGGAAACTTTCAGAATCTACTTTTGGAGAAAAAACTAGGACCAGGGCACACCATATCTTCCATAGTCATCTTTAATAAGCATAATAAGGAAAATAACTTTCAAGAATAATGTTTTTAAGGCAAACAGTAGGACGAGGGAACTCCAACATTCCTAACTGCTTAACTGTATTAAATCATTCTTTAACAAACAAATTTGAGGAAAACATTAAGACAAAGATTTTCAGTCAGAGAAGGTTACTGATATACAGTAGGTACTAACTCTATAATTGTTGTTCTTTATGAGAGAATAGTGAACAATATGACATACATAGAAGGAAAACAATAACAAAGAAAGGGGCACTTCACCAGTGATATAGACCAGGATCCCAAGAAACGACTTTATATTGATGTCAAAACAGTCTTCAAGTCCAATGTTTCAGTTCAGCAATCATCTTCACTACTTAGCCTAACTAATCTATCACAAGCAGAGCTCCTAGGGCCAGTGAACACTATTTACAATCAGAATTTTGAGCTCAAATGTATTTCAAAGTTCTGCAACCAACAATTTCTCATCTTCTACTGAGGTATTTATAGAAGAATGAGGAGGTGAAATCTAAAAAAAGATCTCTTGAGACAATAAATACAGATTCAGGACTTCTCGGCCTTTTGAGGGGCTCGATGGACAAGTTTACAGGTGGACTACTGTATTAACTATTTTACAATAAATATCAAAGCTCGGTGGGAGATTTTATTGACTTTGAGGCTCTGTGTAATGTTTGGATTAACTCTGCAGATATTTCTGCATTGATTTCCTTGCAGAAGTAACTCCCTGGCTACATTGAGGCAAGATATCTAATCGTGCAATAAGTTCAGCCTCTGTTTGAATGCTTTGAGGTAATAGGTGGCTCTTATGGTAGCGGAGGAATCAATTTGCCTCAATTGAAGCAGTGGAAGCCTTTTCTGCTGTTTAAACACTTATGGTTTCCCTTTAACTGTTTTTAATTTGGGGGGATTAGGCTTTTGATAATCATTCTTAGCCGTAATCCCAAAAATCTGTCTTCAATCTTCATCTATTGTGCTTTGTCTTCAAACTTATACTCTTGTAACTGTTCTTTTGAATAAAACAGTGTCTTGTCGATGTGTAGGGACGCACAGGGATTTTTATGGTATCGGCGCTCATGGAGCATCGATAAAGTGTTGAATCCAACCCTACAAATGGTTCTCTTCATGGACTAGAGACATGGGAATCGTCATTCCCGGCCCCTGGCCTTTCTTCAATATAACAGCGGAAACCATTTAAAACCTACATAAAACACAAAATAATTAAGAAATCCTGCATGTTTTAGGTTTATTGCTGCAGAGGACGTGTGGAGGAGGCCTGGCCGTTGGATGGCATCATCCAACGGTCGGGATTAATCGGGAGAGATCGTAGAACGTGCGGAAGAAGATTGAATCTGAGCCATCGAACGTGCAGAGATCGATGGTTGGGAACAGAGGTTGAAAGTCAAACAAAGGAAACAGGGCGATGGAATGTGGACCGTCGATCTGCAGATCAGATCGATGGCAGAAAATGATTTACCGCCACGCCGGGACCATGTTAAGTGTCGGGTATATTCGGCGAGCGATAGCCGTTGGAAGGGCAGCTTCAAATCGGATGGTCCACGGCGATATCGCTGGGCGTCCACGTCCAAACGATAACGTGCAATGGACGGCGGTTTTCCAAACAGTGCCCAAGCCACCTGTCAAGCAGTGTATGGAATCGCTGGCGATTGGGGGAAAACATCTTTTCGCCCAAGGGTGGTGCGATGGATACCGCCAGTTTTGGGAAATCAGCTTATGAACAGTGGGGACCATGGGGAGATGGACTCTGCACCGTTGATCTGTGGATTCAGATCGATGGTGGAGATCAATTTTGAAATTCGGATCGGTGGAAAAGTTAGAAAATAGCAAAAATCAATGTTTTTAATATATAACCAATGTTTTTAACTTTGGTCGGGATTTATTTTATTTTGAGGCGGATAGGCGCCTGATTGAGGGGCCGAGGGTTATATGAAGGTTGTGTGACCGGGGTTTACGGAGAAAGGGCTTATCGCATATCAGAACATCGTCCCCAGGCTTTTCAATCAACCCATTGTATTTTCTGCGATTGCGATTGCGCAATCTGTCTTTCAATCTACCCATTCAAATATTTAACATGTGATTTTGGTTTTTAGACCAAAACTTTGGAAAAGTGGGTTTTGGGTTTTTACAAAGAAAAAGATTGATCGGGAATGAAATATTTACAAGGTTTAAATACGAAGGGCGGGCCCATGGTATATACATATAAAATAATGATGTGATCGGGGGTTTTTCAATTATAAAGGCTGATCACATCGCAAGTTTGGGAATATGGCACAAAGACTCGCGCTCTTGGGTTTGTGCGATGCGATAAGTGCTGTGAGGGGTTTAGCACTTGGTTCTAGGGTGCAGGTATGTGGGTGGAGTGGTTTAGAAACTTAGCCCAAGGGGGCTAAAGCTTGTATATAAAATATGAATTTTTATTGATTTTTCAACATTTTCAAAGGGTTTCGGTATAGTTAAAAAATGGGTTTTTAACTATGGAAAAGTGGTTTTCATAAATGGAAGAAGAGGATTTATGAAAACAAGGGAGTTTTTATGGAGAAAAAATGGGAGCAAATGAAGGTTTGAGAAGGGGGAAAATGAAGGTCTTGCAGCAGTCTTTCATTTGGAATCAGCAGAACTTTCTGAGTATAAAATGGAAATAGTAATGAAGATTTTGGACAGAGGCATGAGGCCTTCAAGGAGCCTTCAAGAGCCAACAATTTTTAGTGATAAACTTTGTTCCTTGGAGGCTCACAAAAGTCTTAGCCACCTTTTTGTATAACAAATATTATAGGTGGCTAACATAATGACTTTTCAAGACTCCATTAGTGGAGGTCTAACATATTAAATTCTATCACTGGGTCTGCTATTTTACAATCCACATCTGCTAAGGGTGTATGTTCAATGTCTACAACAAGAGGTTGTAGATGATTAATAAAAATTATGGTTTTGGAATTTACTGTTGGGTTTGATTTTGACATATTTAAACTTTTTGGGTGGTTGAAACTCTATATTTTGACTTTTTTGTACTCTTCTGTAAGATCAAATTGTTTACAAAAGTGTTTTTGACTTTAGCAAAGTTCTATGGATAAAAATAGGTAAAAACTAGATTTTTCTTAAGTTTAAACCTTCAAATTTGGTTTCATACTGTTCTTCAGACTCTTACAAGTTTAGGAAATGATAAAACAAGGGTTTTATCTGATTTTTTGGATAATTATGGATTGAGAATGATTCCAATTGGGCATAGATGGATTGAGTTTACTTTGAAAAATATTTCTGGATAAATTCAGAGTTTTTTCAAGGTTTGCAAAGGCTACCAATATTTAATTTTTCTTTAAAAACCGTATGCAGTATTGAAACAGGGTTTATCAATGATTTCACATTTAATTCGTTCTTTTGCAGGCAACTACAAGAGTCTTTTTGTGGACAAATGGGCTTTACTAGGCTTAATTTCTCAGAAATACTCCTTTTCAAATGATAAAAGGTTGTTTTATATGAATAATACTTGTTTGTGCAGGTATTTTGGTCTTTTAACTGGGTTTTGAGGTGTTGAACAAGTTCTTGATGGCTTTGGAGGTCTTTCGAAGTAGGTTGGATGCTTCCAGCGATCTTGATAGTAAATGCAATCACTTTTTCTGGTTCTCTGGGCATGAAACCAGTGTACAGGTCTTTTTTTTCTTAGTCGGAAGGATGAATGCATAGATAGAATGAAAAAAAGGTCTTAATGTGCGCATATGAAGCATTTAATAACGTTTTTAGGTTTAAGCAGTATGCATTTAATGGCAGTCATATCAGAGTGGAGGGCAGTTTGGCGCTGGAGGCAGAAAACCGAAGGCGGTTATCGCACGAGCTTTGGGCGGTAAGCTTTTTGCTGAGATCGAATGTGATCGTGTCATATTTTTCCATGTGGAGGAGAGATAAGGGTGTAAAACAACCCATTTCTCAATGTTTGAAATGGTTGTTGATCGCGCAAGTTAAAATGCGATATGGTGTTGTGATCGTCAGATCGGAGGATGGCGATGCGAATGGCTGGGATTGAATTATGAAGTTGCTCGACGATGGGGCATGGGGCCCATGTTTTATTATGTTGTGGCGGGGTTATTTTCATGTTTAAAACGTATGTTTTTAACATAAAACTAATGTTTTACTCTGATTAGCAGGGTATATATTTACATGGTAAATAAGAACACTTACAGATGTTTTAAAACCATTGGGAGCGAGATTTTTATGTTTTAACCTATGGGGAAAGGGTGGGGTTTTATTTAACATATGGGGTAATTAAACCATAGGTTAAAATTTTTAAATAATGGGTTTTCAGATATATATAATAAAGAAATTAAATAAATATACGGGAAGGGGTAGTCTAAGGGATTTAATACTTTATGTTAATAATTAATATGAAATGAAATGTAGTGAATGAAAATACATAGAAATAAACTAAGTAAAGTGTAAAATAGGCATTTTAGCATAAAAATTATCCCATTTTGACATTTACACATAAACTTAGGATAAATTGTGTTTTCTGGGTTTTTGAGTGTTTTTGGATGAAATTAAATTAATTAAGAGGGGATTTTACTTTTTCTAAGAAAAAAGGGATTTTACATAGGAAAAGGGATTATATTTTTGGAAAAGGGTGAATATGCTGAGGAAATGGGTTTTTATGAAGGGAATTTAATATTTTTAACCAATCAGTTATTAAGCCTTGAGTCTGGTCCCAACAAAAGTTAGAGAAATGCTTTGAGCCTCTTTAACTGAAGGCTTTAAATACTGGATCATTATGGGGGAGGGGGAATTAGTAATTTTCCATATGTTTCTTTATTACATGCCTTGCACAATTTCTTTCTACCTACCCATCATTATTCTAACATTTTTACTTCATTTTCATGGGTGCATTTAAGCTTGCAACCCTAAATACATTTTTCTTTTAAAGCATAAGCTATCTAATTCTAACCTTATTTCATCCGAGGGCTCAGATTAAACTATTGAGCTCCTCATTTATTCTCTAACTATCTACTGATTTGTCAAGTTTAAATTTTTTGACATATATTTATTCTCTCTCTAAAACATGAAATTCAAAGCATGAAAAGTTTAGATTAAAATATTTAGTTGATTATGGATTATGGCATTTTGGAAAATCTGCACATAATCATTATTGTTGCAATAAAAGTAAATAGTAGTGGAATTTTGACTTGCTCACTTTCATGTCTTATTTTTATCTCCTTTTTTTTTTCTTTTGGGGTCCTTTTTTTATTCTTTTTTATCTTTTCTTTTCTAAGTCATTTGATATTTCTTTTAGGACTTTTACCCTCTTTTCATTTTTTATTATTTTCAAATATGGGAAAACAACTTGCAGAAAGCAAGGTATGTACATATTTACAAGACTATCAAAGTCAATTCAAAAGTTATGAACCCTATTATTATAGGACCCTAACACTAACCACAAAGCGTTGTAACAGGGTTACAAAATCTCTGTGTTGTGTCAAGTCAGAAGTGTGTGACCTTCCCTTTAATGATGGAATGGAGAATTTTTTCTTGTTCTTGGAGGAATCTTAGCGGAAAGTGTCAGAGGAACAAAGGTACAAGGCTCTTTAAGGTCCACTCCAGCCCGATGGTGGGTTGTGCACAGAGAAAGTCTAAGAGGTTGGCTGGAATTCTACAAATTGATAAGGTTAAGGTTTGGTCAAGTTTACACAATAATTTTGGAGAAGTATGATGGCCAGAAGGATCCGCACGAGCATTTAGCTCGCTAAACTATAGCTTGGGGAGCAAGCCCTTAGCCAGAATGGGTGCACGTGTTCTTTCATTTTTTTGAGACGATACCTCAATAATGGTATCTTGAAACAGATTTGCGCCATGGAACTCTTGATTAGGATGAGATGGTAGAAGTGTTCTTGTTGAAGTATAACTTCACAGATGGTTGGGAATGCATTACTGAGGCTTTTCAAGAAGAATAACAGGAGTATTTCGCATTAATAAGGAACCAAGGACCCTAATATAGTCGGAGCAGGTTGCTCAATGGGAAAATACCTGCAAAGATAGCCAACACTTTGTTGGGAGGGACATGGTTCCAAAGACTATGTTGGGGGTACTGCACAGTAGACGGAATCTAGGTGTAGTTAGAGGTTATTGCGCCAAGGGCAGCATGACTTCGGTAAAGAGATAAATCTCCTGAAGTTCATCCAAAATGTGACCGTTGGAACAGTTAGAGATGATTGGACAATGATGTGGCCATTAAGAGGATCGGGAGGAATGAAATTAATGGGCATATATGAGCATATCTTCCACCAAATCAACATTTGTGGAGAGTATCTAGTGGAAATGATGCAATTTTATTTCAAAAATTGCTATAAATAAAGGATCTCATGCCCCATTTGAACACTTTGCATGCTAAGTGTTAGAAAAGAGAATTGTTGTCTCCAACAGAGTTGAGCTAGCTGCTACATGTCCGAGAAGATTTTAGAAGAAATTGAGAAATAATTTCTCCAGAGAGGCTTAGGGTCCATCATGACACCTACACCACTAGTGACTATCACAGGGTCGAGGTCACCTAGACCGCATACCACAGGCGCGTCTCTATCAGTGAATCCTAAGAAACTAGTAGTGTCGTCCTCGCCCCAAAAGAAACCCTCAAAGGAACAGCAAGCTAGGGCAGCCTAGGAACGATGAAAGGAAATATACATGGAAGTCAACTCAGAAGAGGATGAGGAGACAGAGGAGGTACCAGAAGAAATTGAAGCTGAGGAGGTTGAGCCTGTCTTCGGGATGCCTTCTTATATTTCGCCCTGGAAGAAGAGTCTAATAAGCCGGTGACGGACCCCGACACAGTGAAGTATAAGGCATTCACTCTGTTGATTCTTGATGAAGTGGTAATCGAAGGTGATCTACTGGCTAAGGGGTCCTAGTTGTGAATGGAGGACTATGATTTCAATGATAGAAGAAAGTACCCGCATTTTGAACCGAGTTGGTATTTGTGCCAGCAGTCATTTCCAGGTGGATTCACGCGATTAGAGACAATGAAATGGCTAAGGGGTATCCAATAGGGAGGTATACTCAAATTTTTTTGCATACCGCACGACGGGAAAAGTACCATTAATGTTATTTATGTGTGCCAGTTGTTGGCCTTGGTGCACAACAATTGTTTACGACTAGGGAAGAAGATCCCCATTACAGAGATGTTGATCAAGAGAAATATGGCCCTTCCATATCAAGGAATGAACCTCGCGGAGGCTTTTGTGGGAAAAATCCAAGAAAGCAGCTTGCAGACCAAATGAAGAACGAATATGGGCTTACATAGGGACCTTGGGGGTACTTCATTAGTTCTATCTCTAAAAAAACTATGTGCTTCACCACACACATCTTGGAAGGAAAAATCATGAGGAAGAGTCGCTGAGAGGAGGCTTCCACATCTATAATTGATTTATTCATGGACTGTTCCAAGGGCATGGTATACAATTGGGTGGGTTATTTATGTCTGGAGTTCCTCGAATATTGCAAGGTCACACAGGAAGAAGGTAATAAATTCCACTATGCATGGCTCCTACTTTTGATTTCCTTGATGGAATGGAGGGAACCTGACGGGTCGTAGCTCAATGTTGTGGACCTTGATCTCTGCAAAACCACCCAGTATGCTTCACTATGTCAATCGACAGAACCTGCGAGGGTTATGTCAAATAATTTTTTTGGGTCGAAGTGTAAATGAGCTTAAGGAAAGTGATCATCCAAATGCCCCGACTGTAACCAAGGATTGTGGAACAGTATCGACAAATTACGGAGTTCAAAGTATACTTTCACCATACCCACCTACGGGTGAAGAAGGACCTCACGGGGGTCTAGTACAAACTCTCATACATGGTCGAAGAGGAATATGTAGAGGCCATCATCAATCGATGGTCGGGTGATTGGTTAACTCCACTGAATGGGAATATAAAGGCAGTAGGAATGAGTGGGGAAAATCCCACTATGCCAACAGGGAAGAAGGAAACTGAAGCGGAGACTCTAGAGACTAGGGGGGATGATACTCTTGGTGGTGATCTGGGCATGGATCACTCTGACCCCTCCCCATTTATTACAAAGATAAGGCTTCCACAGAAGGGTGGAATGTGAAATAAGGTTAATCTCGATATATTTTTGGGTCCAACAAACATGGTCCTCACTAAGGGGGACATCGAAAAAATAGGGGATGTTATCTAAAAGGGCAATGAATATTTTTGGGGCAATGTTGAAGATCAATACAAGAAGGTGTTGGAAGATGTCCACAAAGGGTTGTAGGGTTTGCAGGTGCAAGCGAGTGTGTTCCAAGCAAGCACAGTTCCACTAAGCGACGCACAGACGAGTATGAATACAGTTGTGGAGGATTTGGCGCTAACTGCAGATACCCACATGGTGTCTATTCCTGAAGGCACACTGCATTTTGACACAACTGAGTAGATGAAGTCAATTTTCTGATGGGAGAACAATACATTCAATATTTCTGTGATGCCTTTACAAGCCTTGCATGAGTTCCATCAGGGCATCACTGATGAGCTGAATATCATGGAACAATGAGCTCTGTTGGTTATTCACATGGGGGCTTCACTACGGGAGCAATACCATAGCATGTAGGTTCATATTGGGGGATATATAACTATGAAAATATGACATGATATATTGGGGGATATATATGGGGTAAAGGGTTTTTATATTGGCAAGTATAAAAAATGGAGTTCAAAGTTAATGAAAAAGCATAAAGGAATATAAAAAAATGTTAATGAAAAAATGGATACCTACAATATATAGTGAAAGTAGGTGATTTTTAAATTGGGAAGGTGTATTGGGTTTATACTGGTAGGGGGTTAAATAATGTGATTTTTAGAGGTATTTTCCAATACGTACTCAAATTAAGGGTATTGTTTAATATGTTATGATCGCACATGATATGCTTGACGTTCATTGAGTGAAGCCCCTGTGGTTATTCAGGACGCCTAGCAGGAACACCAGAGCATGGCTATAGAAAAAAAATAGATTTCCAGGAGCGTAAGGCTGAGGCACCACAATCCTAGAAGTTATAAGAATATATCTCGAAGGCATGCAACGAGCTACTAGAGCTCGAGATTCAGGCTATAGCTGTGCCTAAGGAGAAACTGGCCAAGTTGTCCACAACTATCAAAGTCTCTAAGGCCAAATCATATGAGGTACACATCAAAATGGAGATGAACATCATCAAGCTACAGATGAAATTTTAGTAGACCACTCTGTCATAGATACGGGAACAAATCACAGGGGAGCTGAAGGCCGCCACAGCACAGATCGAGTCTCGCATACAGGAGGTGCGAGCATATTTGGATAACTAGCTCTGGATATATGGTCCTCACTGTAGGAGGACCCACAAGTATATAAGATTGAGACCGAGGTGCGTGAGAATCAGGAGCAGCTGGATAAAATGAAGGTCAATACAAATACCTTGGCGCTAATTCAGAGGATTACTCATCTCCAAGAGGGTAAATTTTTACAGGAACAAATTCAGGATTTGCACTTGAAAGAGAAACTATTCATCGCCAGGATGAATTTGTGGGAAGTTTAATCTAGTCAGCTTTACCAAACTATGGAGAAGAAGCTTAAAGATTTTTGAATGACTCAGAGGGGATTGAAACAGTAGGAAGTGAAAACCATCACAGATCCATTGCTTAGAGAAGTCTGAGATTTTGCAAAGCAGTGTGCCCATATAGTTCCTCCATTTAAGCTTGATGCCTTGAGAGGTATTAGAGAAAATATAGATGGTGCACCACTGTTGTCACTGTGACTTGGGATGATTCGCAATTTTGTGTTGGGGGCTTGTTGGAGGCAGGATTCGTTGTGAAGTGAAGAATCCATAAATCGAGGAATGGAGTGCGCAACGCGAAGTATCTTGTTGAGCGTAGGGGCTTTGGGGTGGGTCAAATCCCCTTAATTATGTAACAATATGGGACTTTTTGTGAACGTTGGATTATGCCCATGGTTTAGGACCATGGTATTGTAAAATCAAAATCTATATAAGGATTCTAGATAGAAGTCATAGGTAGGCTTGAATGATATATATTTTGCGATGCATTTTGATGTCAGACTAAGTTAGAATCTGTGTCTTGGGTTAGAGGAAAATTCTCTTGTAGTTGTGTGCACGGAGACCTTAGGAAAGACTGCAACTATAAGCGCAGGCCCTTGCAGCTATTTTCATAGGGTAGAAAGTGATTGTATGAGACAGATATCGATATGAATGAATGAATTGTTGAGAATAGATGAGTTATATTGATGCGATTTCTTTTTAGTTATTGTTTATGAATTATTATGTTGAATAAGGTTTTTGTTCTATAATTGAATAGCGCAGTTCATTTTATGGTTATTTAGTGTGTTTAATGCATGAATAAGTAAGATCACGCAGTCTTTGAGTAATTTCAATAGTTGTGTTGAATATCACTGGTAATATTGGTAGATCTGACATGCGGAGCTCTGATAAGAAGGAAAATCCCTAAAGTGAATGTCCTCTATTCCTCTGGATGAAGAAACTTGTTTCTAGCATCCCCCTCTATTTCCTTGGGTGAGACTTCGGTCTGCGCAAGCATATCATTGCCAAAAGGGTCAGTAATTGTGGGTTTTTTTGGACTACACAGACTATCTGAACCTAGGTGAGGGCCCCATAAATCCAAGAGTAATATTTTTTTGTGGATGTTTGTATTTTATGTTTTCTTTCATTTTTTTTAAAGAAGTTGAAATATTTTGGTTATTTTAGTACTTATATGATTGAGAATGTTTTGTAATGGTTGTTACCATTGTCCCATCCTTGTGGACTATTCCAAAATATACTAGATAGATCTTTCTCGTTGATTGGTTGTAATGATTTCCGCATCATTTGTGGACTATTCTACTAGATGTTAGACAGATCCCTCTTGGTTTTCTGTGTCTCTACTAAGGTGGTACTATTACCTATCTCCTATAGGCTCACTTTACTATTTCCCTTCATATTAGAAGGAATTTGACACACTTACAACTAAACACTCACCAGGCACACTTTCTTGCTTTTCAAAGGCACAATTGCACTCCTCTCTCTTGCTAACAGTTAGAGCCAAGGAAAATATTTAATAATCAGGAAACCGTACCATATGTTGGATGGGGCTCCTATCGCAAATGCCGTGAGGTCTAATTGGGACCACATATTGGAGAGAACCCTTAAATTTTGGTGGGTCCAACTCCATCAACATATGTTTATGGAGGACAAAGTATGTGCAGGAGACGAGGAATATTATTATGTTTTTTTGTGCAGATATTTTACTATACGGAGTATGAAGTATGTGCAGGGGAGAAATTTCATAGAGATTTGATTTTAGAAATATGAATCTTTGCAGAGGATGGGGTATTTGTGTTATATTCCTTACCTCGTCATCAGGGACTATAGAATTCGCCTCGTGGTCAAATTGCAATGACTATGTATTATTTTGTTGTTCTTTTTCAATTTCAACCAAAGTTTCAGGGAAATGTTGAATTATTCTATTTTTGCAGGAATTCATACATAATTTTCTAATTTTTTGGAAATATTATTTCTAATTCTAATTGGCCTAGAAACTTTCGATGGGACATACTTCCCCTGGTGGAGAGAATTTATTTTTTTTGGTATTTTTCAGTACCTGACAATTGTTTAAAAAATAAAAATTAAAAAACTAATTTCCTGAGTGGCCATTTCATCGATGAGTGCTCTAGAATTAGTGCTCTGACATTAACACTAACACTGTTATGGTAGATATCTTCCCCATGATCACATAATTGATGTGGTTGCAGTTCCTTTCCATGGAGGGCAGGGTGGGGGGTGGGGGTGCAGGGCACTATATAACTCATTGTGCAGAGATACTTCTACAAATTTCCAAATCATATATCATATGAATGTTTACATGGGATGAGGTATGTGCGGGAAAAAATGAAATATTATTATGTTTCATTGTTTGGAGCTTTTACTGTGAAGAGTAAAAAGTATGTGAGGGAGAGAATTTTCATATAGATTTTGATTTTATCGCTATGAATCTTTACGGAATGATTAAAATCATAAATTTCCATTGTGTGGGGTTGTGCATAGGGAATTTTTTAACTATTGATGTTACGTTGAGTGGAGATACTTTTACAAATTTTCAAATCGTATATATGTGTGGTAGAAAAATTTCATATACATTTTGATTTTATAGTTATGAATCTTTGTGAAATGATTACTATTTTTTATTTCCATTGTGTAGGGTGGTGCATAGAATTTTTAAACTATTGATGTTAATTTGTGGGATTATATGGCGCTAAGTGGATAATTTGGTTATATTGGAGGCATATGTGTTTTATATTAATGATAAAATATATGGAAAATTACATATGTGCAGGAGAACAGGGGATTTTGTTTCTTTGTTTCAATTAAATTTTCATTGTTGTTATTATTATAGAAATTGTGGTAATTCATTCATATTTGGATATGGATTGCGTTAAATTGCTTACTGTCACTTTTCCTAGTTGTACGTTGTCAATATTGCATTGATAACAGTGTATCTGGATAAAAAAGAGGATGATTAAACGGTGATTAGGAAATAATGTCAGTTTCTTTCTTTCAATTCAATTGTCATCTCTCCACGAGGAGCAGAAAGACAAGTTTCCCTTTTCTAGGAGCCAAAATCATGGTCGATTGAACACTGGCTTTTTTATTGATTAATAATATAATAAAATGCATATGGGCACAAGTTTCTCTTGGCAAGGAGAAAAAAAATTGTGGTCGATTGAATGTTGGTTTTTTTCTAGAGTAATTATATATTGCAAAATACATTATCGATTTTCAATTGAGCTTAGATGGCATCTCCAATCTACTTTTTTTGTTTTTTATTATATTTAGAGATGTCATTCATGCACAGTTGAAAGCCAAATGGGTTCTCATTTATGATTTTTCGTTCTATGAAAATCCTTTATTTTGCATAGATCCAAAGCTCTATGAAATTGCTTTTGTGGGTATCTACTATAAGGCTGTTGGACGGTTATCCGTTCTCAATGTAATTTAGCCCTATATTTCTCATGTATGTGTATAATGACCCGTGTAACTATTTTGTGTGTGTGGAAGAAACATATTAAGTTAAATAAATATGAAATCGTGTGATACGTTATACCAAATTAGTGATGTTAAGTGGATTATGTTGTTTAAAAATCAGTATTATGTGAAAGAAAAGTGCGGGAGAAATGCGCGAAGGGTAAAATGAATGTGTAAGTAGGGAGTTTTTTCATATAAAAAATTATGTTAGTTATTTTTCATATTGGTTCTTTGGCGTAAATCATAAATCAAATGGTCTAATTTATATATAGCTTCGGTGACAAAATAATAATAAAAATTAATGTGTTAGTGCATTTTTCTTGTTAGCTTAAGAATCATTAATCAAATTCTCTAAGTAGTATAAAGCTCTTTTCGCGTAATTTTAAAACATAACATGTCAGTAGTTGCATTGGTTATTTGTTGATCATTATCTTTTTCTTCATTTTTTTTGGTGGGTGGTGCATGTTGCCAATGCATATTTCTATATTTCATAGTTCTTTGCAAGGGAAGGCTCATTACAAATAGTTTTATTCTAGTTTTTGGAATCGAAACTTTGTTCTGAGAATAGTGTGTTTTACTTGTTAGCATAAGAATTGTACACAATATTTGTTTTTTAACAAAGATACAGATTTTATGATATTTGTATTAGGTACGTTGTGCTTAATTTATTTGGTTACTCTATATCTTTTCCATAGACAAGAGTTTTCCTATAAATTAGTTATGTTGTGCTTGTCGTTGAGAAATATTTTGTAGTGAAATTATTATTATTATTATTATTATTGGAGATGTAATTTCTAAATCATCAATGAACAAGTATATTTGAAACGTGATTTCTAAATCATCAATGGAGAAGCATTTGTTTACTGTACAAAGCAATGGTACATATGCAATACTAAGGCATTGTAATCTCTTTTTTTTTTTAACAATTTTGCATATAATGTGGCAGATCATGTATTCGATAATATGCAAACTCTATTGCTTAGTAAAATATTAGAAATAAAATCCTTTAATTCCAATGCATTTATCAATTAACCATATGGCTCACAAGAGCATAAACAAACAAATATTCGAAAAATTGTTTATAATTAAAATATTATCAATAATATAAACATAAGAAATCTTATTATCTGCATAATGAAAATTTGAAAATTTCTTCCGCACAATGAACATCCTTCGCACTTTTGCATGTCCTATAAACAAAGCTTTTTCTCAATGTTATTTTTTTTTATTGACAAATTTTATGTGTAACATATTTCATACTTGCAATAGTCGGACACGGTTTTGCATTTACAAAAGCAATATCTAGGGAATATATACATAATCGAAAAGCGAAGAGAATTTATTGATTCAAAAGGTGTTTTCAGCTACGAAACGGATATGGTTAGTATAAAAAGAGAAGAAATTATTTTCATTGATACCTTTAATTTACTTAGTGTTGTTAATGAGAACTTGCACTAGTCGATTTCATATGAGCGTTATGCTAATCCACCAATGGAAGAGAAAAATGGTAACAATATTTGGACTATTGGATTAGAAAATGTTGAATGTGTGCCAATAGTTTTTAATTTTAGGGAAAATTTTCATTTGTGCACGAAAAAATTTGATTCATAAACAAGAACAATTTTGTTGTGAATGAAGAGAATACCTTTGAATGTGAAGACATTTAGACGAATATTCAAGTTACTGGAGGCTATTGTTCGCTTACAATTTCCCAAAGAAAATAATCTCACGATTTCAGAAGATGGTGAATCTAATGTTATTGCAGATTTATTTTTCCCGAGTCACCAAGTTCCTTGCAATCTCTCTATTCTAGATTTTTTTTCATTTAAACATTCATTTAGAGACTTTTTTTTGCTTTGTGTATGTGTCATAGGCCGAGAAACTACAACAACAGTTCCAAAATGCATTTTCTATATTCTTTATCATACGTGTATCATACATACAAAAAGGATTGTGTATTCGATTGGGTTAATATAATTTCTAATGAATTAGATTTTCAATTAACTACTTTATTTAAGACCCAAAGGTTCTTCATGTTGTTGTATCTCATAATAACTTTGATTCCAAATGATAGCTTTAACAATTTGCTATGTAATCCTAAATTCAATGTGAATCAAGAACTAATGCAATTTTGGTATCCTATATTATGAAAGAATAATGCTTCTTTAAACTTTTGTATAATTCAATATGTTTTTGGGAGGCGAATCAATTGCATGATAAATGGAAAAGAACTGTATTATATATCTATACATGCACAATTTTTCGTATAGGGAAAAGTTATGCATGTAGAAAGAGAAATTAATATGCTAATTTGAATATATGGGTTTCAAGGTAAGCCATTGCTATTGCCAAAAAAAATTATAGACGGGTATTTTTTACTGAAGTTTGTGGGCAATACCTTGACTGGCTAGATATATTTGAAAGCAAAAAGACACAATAATTCATTCATTTGTCATTTACTAATAGATAAACCACAGTAAAAAATGTTTCCCATGTTACAAAGCTCACACAAACTCTGAACGCTTTTAACTTAAATAAATTTGAAGAAATTAAATATTTTGATGAAGATTTCCTATCACACACAATTTGAAAGAATTGGATACAAAAACTTATTTTCAGAAAATAGAGAACAGAGCAAACAATGTCAACATGCATCAACTAAAAAATAAAGGCTAATCATAAATGTTGGAGATATCATGGAAGTATCAAGTATCATTATTTCTGAAGATCAATCTGTATGTTGCATAAATGATACCCATGGAAATCAAGGTTTAATATTAGATGTTGAACAAATCATTCAGGAATCAGGAATCAGCACTTTTATACAGAAATATGTATATTGGATAAATGATATTGATGTGATTTCATCATCAAGTGAAAACGAGACAAAAGATACTGCAAATACAAAACTGATTTACGATAACCTATCAGATAGAGTGAAGCACAAAAATCTTGGTTGACGTTTTATTTCAAAATAAGTTTATGTTGTTAAATCAACTAATTTCAAAAATCCTATGAGAACAGTAATTGTTGTGAAACTATAAACAAAGAAGTTGACAACGTTAAGCTACTTGATTGGATTAGTGTGTGTTTTGCTGAAAATCAAGAAGCAATAATACAAATTTCCAACAAATCTATTATTTTGTATTATGTTTCTGTCATATTACGAAATTAAAAGTATGAAAGTAGCAGTAAACAAATGAATATTGAGAAGGTAAATCTTGACAGCAATAATTTTTTAGACCAAACAAAAGTTGCAGGTTGATGTGTTTGGAGCTGCAATCACATCACTCATGGAGTTGCATCAACTTACCGGTAACGTGTTTGCAGAGTATTTTTCTCAATGGGAAGCAAAAAACTTAAACTTAAAAACAAGAATAAAGGACCTAGAAGGCATTATAGATCTGGGTCCTTTGTTAATGACTCCATTATAAATATGAATAGAAGTTCCAATAGTTATTTTTCACATCACATAGTATAGATTTTCCAAATCTATCAGTTTTCTTAATGTGGTGAAAACATATATTATTAGAAATATATGGAAACAATTACAAATAATTGAACATGCATGGAAAGCAGCTTCTGATCTGAAGCACTTGGGACAAATACCTAAGTCATTTTTTGAGTGCATTGAACATGATCTCAAAGGAGATAGGTATTTCGTGAACAATGACTTATTTTCTTTCAGCCAAATACTTGAATTAATTTTTGATGCAAAGAAAAGAGAGCGAGAACTGCCAAATGTTAATCGAATAAAGCAACTAAATGTTGCATGATCTCAAAGAATCAAAAGAATGGAAAACATTATTTTTGAATATCAAACATATAGAATCAAAGAGAATATGCATATGTCAAGTTGTACAGATTGTGAATAATTTGAACGTCCCATGTATTGGATGTGGCTCTGGTTTAATTTTAAGACAAACTTTAATAATTGAATTGAATAATCTAAAATAGTCAGGCATCATAATTCAACAATATAGATGATTTTAATACACATGAAGGAAGGGAATGGCTAATTGGCTTTTTTAATGTTAATGAACATAACTATGTTTTGGATGCAGAATTTAAATGCAAAGTCACAGAAATTGAGAAATATATATTTTTTCAAATTGAAAATTATAGTTTCTCCTATGAAATTTTGCACACAGGAAAAGTTAAAGAAATTGTTTCAAGAAACCAACAACCCTGAAAAAAAACTAACAATTAAGCTATAAGGACATATGCTTTTATATAGTGTAAGTTCTCTTACATCTCGGAATTTTCAATCTATCGATGTAGTTTTTCGCTTTTCATTGAAAATGGAATTTTCATAGAACCATTTATGCGATTGCATAAAGGTTTGATAAAATATTTACAAATCAAATGTTAATTTATACATGCAAAATTACAAAGGTAATTTACATGTGCACATGGTTTTCCTCCTTATTCTTCTTTTTTTTCCCTTATATTTGTTTCAGATTCACATTATCATTTATTATATGCATTTAATTAATTGTAGATCAATTGTTGATATTTTGCCAAAATGCAGGAGTGCAAAGTTAAAGGACAAAAGAACTAAAATGGAAACTGTCAATATGCTAGTGAACTAGAATATCAAAAAAAGTGTCGCTATCAAAAGAATAACTATTATAAGTAGTTGTATAGTATTACTGTTATTCAAATTGTAAACCTTATAAATAAAAACTCATTTCTTTGTGCAAATTCTGACATTGTTTATCAATTTTGTGAACAATTTGAACACAATTGTTCTTTTTTTTATATAAATGAAAATAGATATTCAATAACTGTTTTTTATTTTCAGAAATTTGTTTTTCCTTTTATGTTTATTGTGATCATAACTATGGTAATTACAATTTGAATGTGAATACAATTAATTCTATATGAACTATGGTAATTACAATTTGAACGTGAATACAATTACTACTCTACAAACTGTGGTAATTACAATTTGAACTTGAATACAATTTTTGCTACATGAATGACATATTTTATTTTATTATAATACCAATAAAAAAGACCATTTTTTTTACTTTGAATATTTTCAACTAGCTTTGACCAATATTTTCAATTTGTTCTATTATTTTATTTGCATACTATAGAAAATGAACATTAACAAATTGTTTTCACAAATAAAAATAATTGATATATAATGCCTAAACCATTATGTATTTCGCTTAATGAAATCTCTTCTTCCAACTCTTCCCCCCTCATGTGGTCTTGTTGTCATTTTTGTAAAGAACTTGCAACCGCTTTAATTATGTCATAATTGAAGAGATCATATATGAAATGACAATTAACTACTATCTTTGTTAACGATATTAAAATGAAATTTTTCTACTATAAATTTTAATGATATTCATTAAGTAGTGATCGTCATCAATCTTGCAATTTTTCTAATACTTATGGTTGATACATTTCATACGCTTTAGAAATCGATATCAAGATAATTCAGGACATTTTTTTTCTATTTTCCAACTCTGGATTAGATAATTGCACATTTGGTGATTGTACTCATATTATTTAATATTAAAGGAACTTAGTTCATTAGATAAATAAATAAAAAATCATTTTGTAAGGTTTCTTTCAACAAAGTAAAAAGGAACTTCTGATTGTAGAATTACAAATTATCATATTCTCTTCTTTTCAAATTTCTTGAAGTCTTCGAATATCAATGAAATGAAATAAGAGCTACAACTCTAGCCCTAAATAATACTAATTACATTTTGTAAAGGTTACAATAACAGCTTTCGAGGAAGAATCCCTCAAATAAAAAAACATTTGTATCAAAAGAGAATTGCATATAAATAAATAATTAACATTGTAATTGAGGCATGCAAATATATGTATGTTTATGCACATGCATTTGTTCTTTTTTGCTCATGCCTTTTCCGGAGAACCAGTTCTGCACAACTACTCCCACATAACTTTCTTCAAATAGTTATTTCCGTAGTTGAAAAATATGTTCATAAATAATAATAATAATAATAATAATAATAACGATAATAACAAAATACAAATTCACATGGGTAGAACTAGAAATTAAATTCATAATGCGCAAAAATATCTCAAGCTGTCATTGTACTAACCCCTGTATTTCGTACAATCTACTAATAATAAAATAACCACTAGTTTTGTATACACAGAAGCGCA
Source organism: Pinus albicaulis (assembly GCA_034641835.2). Taxonomy (NCBI): domain Eukaryota; kingdom Viridiplantae; phylum Streptophyta; class Pinopsida; order Pinales; family Pinaceae; genus Pinus; species Pinus albicaulis. The sequence continues at coordinate 1,283,589,178 of CM076579.1, forward strand.
TCTGCACAAGGTTTCCTAGTAGGCTAATACCAAATAGTACTGCATAAATGACTACTCAAAAAATAACCCCACCATCCATACCCATATTGCATTCTCATTACAATCACATTGTATCACATAATCAAGAAATATTCTCGGGCTAAGATATAATTCATTAACTATATTTTATCCACATGTTATTTGTATATCTCTAAATTATCTCACTAATTACATATATATATGAGCTACTCATTAGTACAACAGCAATACCTACAACAACTACAACAACAAGGGATGCACTAGCACCAACACAGATAACAAACCCAACCACTCCTCATAACATTTTCTCTAATCTAGAATAACTAAATCGAATGCTAAATATCAGTATATTAAAATAAATATATAAATGAATTCACTGAATAGATATCGAAAAGGGTATTTCATAATATCGATAGATACATCCCTATAGATATCTTTGCAACTAGCTATGATAATGTCATTGCGTGTGGATTTACTGAATGGATAAAATCAGTAGTACTTTCTTTCAATTAATTTTTGCATTCTATTTGTGAATACCAAGTTTCTTTATCGGGAATATATATATATATATATATATATATATATATATATATATATATATATATATATCTTTGCAACTAGTTATGATAACATGATTGCATGTGGATTTACCAAATGGATATTAATAGTAGTACTTGCTTTTAATTAATTTTTGCATGCTTGGTGAAAATAGAAATTTTATTTATCATGAACGCAAAGAATTATTTTAGCAGTTCGTACGTTATTTGTTATTGTTATGATGGTTACAATATAAAGTTTTTCATAAACAAGAATATTAATTTGGCTAAAACCCACTACAATATGCAACACTAAAATTGATAAATGTTATTTTATATTGTATATGGTTTTGATATTTTTGCAATTATTGTTTGCATCCAACTAGAATTTGTGTATCTGTTCATACAAAAAATAAATGGTGCAAATTAATTAATGAAAAACAACATATTTCCACTTAGGAACACAAACTGTATTAAAGTTAACATCTCCATACTCGGTCAGACCGCATGTAGAGCTTTTACTATGTGGAGAGACGTCAAAGTCTGGATGTATGTGAATGCAAAATTCCATGCTCCTTGTTCTAGACACCATCCTTCCACACATATTTGAAACATTGTCCTTTTGCACATATTTGAAATTTTTATGTTGTCATTTAAAAGAAAGAAGATTGATTTTTGATGCAATTGTAATAATGATTATTTAATAACATTAAATATAATGACTATTGTATGAAAAGTTGTTTTTATTTGCTTAATATTACTGAATAGCATAGCTTATGTCCAGAAGAAGCATGTTCGAAGGAATAATGCATGTTTTGATTTATTTTATTGTGTCCATTGAATGACATTATTGAATACGAAAGTAGCTATATAGAAATGGTTGTGCATCTCTAGAAACAAATGCATGTTCAAAATCGCTTTGACTGTTCCCAAATTTTTGTCCATAATTTATCCAGATAAAAATTGTATGAAAGATGTGTGAATGAAGCTATGTTATAATTTTTAGTGGCATGCTTTAGTGTCAATAAAATAATTAATAATTAAGGGCCTTTGTAACTAGATTAAATGTAAAACATTTTGGCATTTTTTTGGCTGATCAATTTTTCCTTGTGTCTGTACATGGTATTCATGTAGCATCATATTGAATACTTTTATAATAATGTACATGATCATAATGAGTATTTATTTTATTTCATACATTCCTATTATTTAGGACACTTATATCGACAACATCAAAGAAGTAACTGTTACCAAAGTAAGAAAGAAAATATTTTTTGAATTTTGAGATTTATTTCACCATCTAGCACGAACGCTCGCTTTGAAATTTTCAAATTTTATTTATTAAAAGTGTTAAACGTGTCAATAAATCAAATATAAATCTAGTAACGGTTACAGAACAGTGGCCTACATGATTGTCATGATTTTTACCAAAATCCTACACAAATTAACTTTGTAGGAAAAATTTTGGCCTCGGTAGCCAATTAGCTTTGTCAGTATCAAAATAAAACAAATTTTCAATGATTTACCAATGGGGGCCAACTCAGTAACTAAATAAAATTTTTATCAAATAGTGAAACACGTCTACGCATGATATTCATTTACGACTGTTAACAGTTATTATTAGAAGTTTCAAATATAATTGTCATAATTTTCATGATATTTTTCTATTATTACTGCATATATGCATCTAGCCATTCTGAAAACGTGTACGGTTGTCAAGAAATCATTGACATATTTGGGAAATTAAGCCCAAAAATGCATCAGAAAACCTTTCAGAATGTAGTACAGGTACGCAACAGTCTTATATTGTATCACAATTTATGTTTGTATGAATTGTATTTCAATGGTATTAAATCAACAACAAAATACGTAGTTAGTGGAGAAGATGGTTTTGCAATATCGATACTTATTTCTATTACTTCCCGTAAACGTTGGCTTTGATTTTTCAATTACTATTTATTAAGAGTGTCATATCTCATAGTTTGCATAGAAAAATAGAAACAACTGGTAATTTCCATGGAAACAGCAAATTGAAAATTTACATGACATTGGAGACGAATATAAGTATCATTTAAACGAACCAAGTTATTTGCAATTATACAATCAATGAAGTTATATTTGAATCTACCCACGGAAAAAGAATAGACACATATACATTTACTCTAGTGAATACTTTTCTGGTCGTAGTTCTTAGTGGATTTACCAGTATTCAATAATTTGTTTTCTCAATTTCTTAGGTTCTTTCACAATTCTCTCTACAACATATTTCTTTTTGTGTAGAAATATTTATGGATTTTTATTTTCTCATCACGCATTTTATGAACACGGGATCTCTACCAATTGTTTATAGGTTTGTATTTTCTCATTGCATCTTATCAATTCATTATTTCTTTCTATTTTCTCTGATATTTGCATTTTCTATTTCCTAACAACTTAAATTGCATGCGAAGAAAGAACAAGTGCAATTTTGCATGGAATAATATGTAAGAAAATATGTTTACACAACACATAGTTTATTAAATTTACAGGAAACAAAGTATCAAATATAGACAATGGATGCCCAAATAATAGTTGAGGAAAAACAGAAAACAAAAAAAAATTAAAAATTAAAAATAAAAAAAAAATAAAAAAATTGCTAAATATTGCATAAAAATATTCACCTTCCACACCTGTTACTGGTTCAACGTCATCCATGACTCACGAAAAAAGAAAACATCCTTGTTCTAGAAAACTGATTATTGGTCAGTCAACAAGTCTTCGACATGAGCAAGATATTTTTTATAAATTATTTCCAGACCAAATCCATACAATTCAAACACCCAATTCCAAAAGTGTTGTCAACAGATAAAGCATTGAACGGGTCATAGCCGTAGAAAGTGATAGTAGTGAATAGCATAATTGGGTTGGTATTCATTTAGTAGGAAATCAGAAAATAATGGAGAAAATTGTATAATAAGGCATTATTTTCAATGAACGTCCTCTTACACTGAAAAATCCAAAGTATGACAATACCAATAAAAAATTGAAAGTTGAAAAGGTAATCTTGAAAATGAAAATACTATTTATCAACAACATGTGGATATTGATCTGTCTAGCATTGTTACGATGGGGCTCATGGTATTGCAACAATATACCATTGATGCAATTACTCAAAGTGTTACCAAAGTGCTTTCATAAAATCATATGTTGAAAAGGAAATTAAAAGAACTACAATACATTGAAAATCCAACTCCTATGTTAATTATTCGACTAACAGTATGGTCACCTTCATCGTCAAGTCCTATTGTTTCAACACTGCAAACATTAAACAAGGCTGCAAATCTACTTAAAGCAGTGAAGACATATATCCTTGAGAACATATGTGAAATATTAGAAATAATTGAAGATATCTCGCAATCCTAAAGCGCTGCAGGGATTCTTCCCTCATCCCCTCCTTCTTCATTATTAAGGAAAAATTTCCATAAATTTGAATTATTTGAAAATACTTTTAAGTAAAATAATAAATCTCAAATTAATAAAAACAAAATAAAACAAATCATTAATCCTGTCAGCTCTCTTTTTTCTCCCTCATCCCCATCCTTATTTATACACCTCTCCTGAAATCAATTTCTCTCACTTTTCTATCTTGATAATGAACCTCATTAGACGGTTCAAAACTTCGATACTAAAATCTATTTAATGCGATCGATCCGGAAGAAAAACCTAAACAAAATACAGATCGCAGAAGTTTGAAATCTTAGATATCTAGCAAGCAGTTTTTGATTTAATGTGTTTGCAAGAGAAAATAACGAGATTTACGGACTTGTTTAATAGTAATCTTACAAAAGACAAGAAATTAATTAACAATGAATTAAATAATTTTAAGCATAGGCTAGCAATATTGTCTCATTTCGAAAATAAAAACCAACAGTTACCAAATATTGAACGAGTGAAGCAATTGAAAGTTGGATGGGAGGAAAGGGTCACTACAATTGAGAATATCAATTTTTCTTGGAGAGAACTATTCAAAATGAGAGATGATTCCTATTTCATGGAAATTGACATTATAAAAGGCTTAAACAGCCTAGACATGTTGCAAGACTCTGTGTTAATTTCAAATGATATGTTACAAATTCAATTGCAAGAGAAAAAATAGGAAATGGTAGCAAATTTTGATAGCATCTTTGATTTTACTACAAAACATATTGACACATGGCTATTTACTTTTTCCAAGGTCAACAAGCATAATTCTAGGTCAATTTTCAACGTACAGGAAGAAACTAGAGAAAATAAAGAAGACATTTTCACCAAAAATGTGAAAATGGAAGTCACAATTTCCCACAATGAGGACAAAATTAAAATACTGGTTAGCGTGTTTATTTAACGAGTCATGGACTCCTAATACATCTTAAAATTTATTTTTTTATATTTATGGATATCATTTAAGGAAGTGAAACACCAATTTGAAGTTTATTAATTGAAAATAAAAACTTAATTTCAAGAGACAAAAATATAAGCTACATGGCAGAAAAGGAATTAAGCCTCAATTGTATTGTATTCACAAATAATTATAATGATGCAATATAAATGCATCAATCATTTATGTCTCAAGATAGTTCGTCTATCTTGGACACACAATCTCTTTGGTTGAGTGAATATCTCAACCACACACCAATCTAGGAGGCTAACTAGTTGGAGAGAATATCTCAACCAGCTAGACCTCAACAAACTCCCAAGTATGAGGAACAGACTCATTATATAATTTGATGAGTACAACAAAGACAAGTAGGAATTATATTTTCCAAGTTTAATAATTCATTATTTTTGAATATTTGGACTTAATTATTGTTTCATGTGAGGATGAGGCTAACATTTCCCCCCTCAATAATAAGTCCAAAGTAAGAACCCGGTACCATCTCCAAGTATCGATGTCGAAATTGTTGATCTGGTCCTCAATGAAGAACTTCCTGAAAAACCACCAAAAATGGATGTTGAAAACTCCAATATGAAGAGAGAAAACCAAGAGAAGTGAATTAGCTGCAAGTCTGATACCAATCTGAAAATGATTGAAAACTCAATAAAATTCTAAAAGGATCCATCTATCCAATGCTTGGTCCAATGGCCATCCAAGTGAAAAAAATAATGTCCACAAATTCTCTCAATCAGCATCCCAATCGCTTTCCCACGGGAAAATTTCAATGCCCACTGGAAAATTTTGTTGAAACTTTCAGTATGAAAATCGTCAATTCCCCCCTTTTTCAGTTGAAAGGAGACACTATAACCATCTTCATTTGTTTTGAAATCCCCCCCTTCATATGTAGGAGGGTTTCACTATCATACTCCCTTTTTCAGGTGCTTGAGAGTACTATATTCATTTGACTTTTGGCTTTAATATGTGATATTGAATTCTGTGATAAAATATATACAATTGATTGACTATAAATGACCACTCCCAAGGATAAATCCATGCATAATTGATCTTAAATATGGCTATTTGGTTTCATTTGCAACATCTCTCTGATGAGTGATTCTTCTTGCCACAATGGTGACAAGGATGGAGATAAAAACAATGATCTTCCATATGACTTGTTCTTTGACAACGTTGGCACTTTGGCTTTTCTTCAACTTTCTCATTGCTTTTGAATGTTACCTGATCAAGAAATACTCAACTGATGAACTTGATTGGATTTGAATAATCAGGAATATGCAATTTGTTGTCATATTTTTCATATCCTAAGCCACATCAATTTTTTTGCATTCAATTTCTTTTTGTGATTTGATGATTGGCTTGGAAAAATAAGGTTGAACATGTTCAAGTACAACTTATACACTTGAATTTGTATGGGTGAGTGTCTTAGAATCATCGTTATCTTCATTTTTATGGTTGAATGGCTTGGAAACATGACACTTCTCATCACGTTGTACCTATGATTAGAGTTGGAGAAATTCAAAGGTCTCATGTGCCTATTGTAGATGCCTTTTAATATTAGCTAGAGTGACTTTATTGATTTTCATTGTGTCCTCACCAATGGATAGTATCAAATTGTTAAGAACCTCTAACAATTGAACATTTTTCCCCATTTGAACTCGCTCGCTTGAACTCATGCTCACTTCCTTTTAAAATTTTCTTGATTTTTCAAACTCTCTCACTTGAACTTGTTTTCTTAAACTTTCTTTCTTTAATTTCATGCTCACTTGATCTTAGAGTTATAATTTGCTTTGAATCTCTCACTTTATTTGAAAAGTTTAAGGTGTCATCTACCACCAAAAATGCACCCAATATAATCATTTTACAATGAGTATATAACAAGTTCAAATGACTTATCTTAAAATAACTCAACTTCCTATCAATTTGACTTAATGACTAGCTTGGATGTCGGGCTCATCCAAGAATGCACCTACTACAATTTCAATTCAACTTTGTAATTTAACTTCTAAAATAGTATGATTTCAAATTTACAATACAATTCAATTTTTATTTGATTTTACTCTTACAAATAATGGTTGCAAGTGCATTGTTAAAAAATTAATGCAAATTTTGTTGATGTTGTTGATTGTTGATGTAAACTTGTCTTACAATGTTGATGACTTCTTGAATTTTTTCTTTGCAACTTCTTAATTGTGGGTTCTTGAACACATGTGTTTTGTTGGTTTGGCCTTACTTGTAGCTACTTTATTTACAGTTGCTTAAACTCCTTGAGTGTATTGTTGTATGATGAAAATTTGCAACTATAATGTCAAAAATAAACACGAAATATCATAAGCCTCCAAACAGAAAATCACCATCACATGCCAACAAAGTGTACCTAATATACTGTTATTCAAATTTCGAACGAATTTAGGACACTTCAACACCACAAAAAAATATGTTTTTTATTAAATATTGGAGTACATAAGTTATCAACCTTCACCTTCACAATTGTATTGTCATTGAAAATTTTCAAACAATGATAATACAAAACTCGCAAACCTGTAAAAAAACATGCCTTCAAAATTAAATGGGCATTGACTCAACTAGTAAAAAGACTTTTCAAACCTCCTAAAATTACAACGTTATCACTCCAAAAAAATTAGAAAAAAGAAGATTAATTACAATCTTCACCGTTATAACTCCCACTTTTACATTAACAAATTCACTCTTATACCTCCCCTTTTCTCATAAATCCGTTTATGTTTTAAATATGAATTTCCAAAAGCACTTTTACACATCACTAAGGAATATAAGATATTTTTTAATTTTATGAAAAGTAATAAAATATATTTTCAAAAGCTTTTGTTATTAAAAAATTTGCATTAATTATCACTTTAATCCTACCTAAGGGAGTTCATCAATCATTTTTAGTTGGACTCCTTTTCATAGATGTGGACTTTCTCTTCATTTACTTTGCAGTGGCTTCTCTTTTTTTTTTTTGCAGATCTTCCTCTTCGAATTGAATGTTGACGCTTTTGGCAATGCGGGTTTTACAAATATTCAATTATTACAATGATATGTGATATGGCTAAAAAATTTCATCAAATCATCTCAGTCGATAATTGAAGGAACAATTATGTATATTTCTTCTATCAATTACTATGGAACGTGAAATTGGGAGTGAACGATTCATCTTCTATTGTTAGGAGCAAGTAACCATGCCATACAATTGGAGAAATATTCAGTTTACGCCGAGAATTCAAATTCAAATTAATGAATAAGTTAATGAATCAAGTGACCTTGAAAATTTCCAATATAAACATATAAAAACTATGGATACAAATTGCAGAAGTCGTGTCTCTTTAGGTTGCATGGAACAGTCATGTGAATTGTATCTTCAATATTCAAATATTTAATGTGTGGCAGTCACTTCTTTGAAACAAAAATAGTTCCATAGGCTCTCCTTATAATTCATCCATCCACAATAGTGACAACAATAAGAACCTCCAGTAATATTTTTTTCTGCAGCAAGGATCTTCTGTCAGAGATTTCCTTGAAGTGGAATGGCCTTCAAAACTTAAAAGGCAATCACAACTTGACTTCACAATAGGAATTAAAAGCCAAACCTTGCATGGAAGATGGAAATATTTACTCACATTTGCTATCGTATCGAGACTGCTATTAAGGATTTCTCAAATGATGAGACGTGGGCTCCTCCCATAATTTCTGCAACCTCTATACCTTGAAAAGATCTCTTCTCAGAAAAATTATAAATCCTTGTCTTTAGTTTGTTTAACTACTATCCATCGCAATATCAATCACCCAAATGTACATATCAATCATCCATGCATAATTACATAACACCGAATTCTTAAAAATTTTCACTCTCACAATCAAACCAACGCTTCAAATGATTATTCAAACCTTACTGTTTTTCATTATTCAGAAATCTAGTAGATGGGGCATGCACGGATCTATTCGAAGTCAAGGTTCATTGGTCGAATTCCACAAACGAAATGATATCGGGAGCCAGAGCATGGGAGTTAGCCTTCAATTGTTATTCTTAAAGCTAAATACCTATGCAGCACTGCCTCGAATATTGTGTGCCTCTCTCGACTCAACATCATCTCTATTCTCATCAAATCATGACCAAAGCAGCAAGATTTGACCATGGATGGCCCATAGAATTTCTAAGAAACTCCTCTCAATGTACAACTCTCATACCAATTGAAGTTTAGTAGTTGAAAAAACTTAATTTCAAGAGACAAAAATGTAACCTACATGGCTGAAAAGGCGTTAAGCCTCAATTATATTATTTTCATAAATAATGATAATTATACAATATAAATACATCAAGATTATGTCTCAAGATAGTTATTTTATCTTGGACACGCAATATTTTTGGTTGAGTGAATATCTCAACCACACACCAATCTAGGAGGCTAACTAGTTGGAGATAATATCTCAACCAACTAGACCTCAACAAACCCCCAAGTATGAGGAACAGACTCATTCTAGAAATTGATGAGTACACCAAAGACAGGTATGAATTATATTTTCCAAGTTTAATAATTCATTATTTGTGAATATTTGGACTTATTGATTAATTTATATGAGGATGAGGCTAACACAATTTCGGCTACAACAAATCAATTTACTTTACAATTTTCTTTGCACGATTCTACTTAGCAATTTTTTCTTTGAATACCATGTTTTGAATATTCTCTCGTATAAATTTGATTTATGCCCAAGCTCATTGACATTTTATTTTGACATAGTGTTTTCTCTAAATTTCCAAAATTATGTTTTTAGCTTTTCTATTACATTTAGTGTTGTTTCTTTGCTTTAAACAAATTGAAAACTTCACAACGATTTGGAATTCTAGACATACATTTCTTAATAATAGAATACTACAACGAAAAAATCCACTCAAAAAAAAAAAACTTGCTTCTTCTCAATCAAAGCTTTACACAAGGAATATCATATTTAAAAAACTATAAATCCAAAAATCATAGATATAAATTAAATATATTAGTTATGATCTTGTTTAGCAAATTTTTTTTTAATGCCTATGTCTTGAACCTAAACATGTTGCAAACTTATTTCTATTTACAAATTGAACTACAAGAACTATTTTTCATTCACAACCACATGACTATATCGATTTTATGATAACGTTTTTTAATGTGTATTTGGCCATATTCTTTATTTTCTATCTCATATTGGGTTATTTAATTAGAATTAAAATTATTGCTACCTCCAACTCATATGAGTTAAGATTTGACTAAATCATTTAAACACAAATTGTGAATCTATCCAATGATGCGAAAATTGAATTTTCCAATCTAAAATATTACCACTAATGTTATCAATAAAATCTTTTAGTATGAAGTACGGAGTTTCGCACAAAAAACTTTCTAGGTACATTGAGCTTTATCTATAAAAAAAAAAAATGTTCAATGAAATGTGGTTCTGTACGTAACTTTATGTGCATTCCACATAACTTTTATTCAATTGACTACTGATATCCATTATATATAACTAAAGTATTAGCAATAAAAGTGTTTCATGCAAAGTTTGCGCAGTTAAAGCTATACAAAGGTGTCTTGTTTGTTCTAAAATTACTAGATGACCTACATTTTATTGAATTTAATGTTGATATGCATTATTTTTAACTAAAATATTAGTTATAATATTAGAAGTTAATGAAAAATGTGGAAATCAACACAAAAATCACTTCCACAAGAGCCTAAAGAAACAGACATTCGAACTATTCGAAAATAAGCATTAATTACACTTAAAAGTATTAGCAATAACTTCGTATACATCTCCAAATATAGTGTGTTCAGAGGAATTTATGCATACATCGTTGGGTGGAGAAACCAATGCAGAACAAGCACAGGCTAAGACACAAATATAGACAAAATGTGGACCCCACTTAATTATATATAGATACAAGGGGATATGCATCATTTATCGCTAAAATATTAGCAGCAATATTGTATAAGTCCATCAATTTCCTTGGTCTTATTGCGTACAAAAAATATCCATTGTTTAATACTAAAATATTAGCAATAAAAACCTTTAGTGCGAAGTGTGGTGTTCTGCACATTGAAATCTTCCTTCGCATAATAGACTTATTATGCACTTTCGCACAAATTTCTTATTTGAAACATACTAATAGATATGAAAAGAAGCATAAAGATATAGTGTGTGTAGACAAATATTTGTAGACATCGTTGTGTGGAGTACGTAGAGCGGATCAGGAATTGTCTGGCATAAAAATGTGGGAAAAATATGCACTAACAACCACACCCACATTTAATATTAATGTGATTTTTGTACATAATCACTTAAATAGAAGTAGTTATAACTAAAATATGAGAAATAATATTAACAGTTAGTGAAAAGTGCATATATCTGCTTGCACAAGAGCTTGAAGAAATAGATATTCCAAATATTTATAATTAAACTATTAGCAATAACTTTGTATACGTCAACAGTTTAATAAAATAGCTACTTTCTCTATTATAGTCTACCCATGCGCTGAGACAAAAATGTGGGTGAAATTCGAACCCCACATAATCAGTTGTAGAAACAAAGAAATACACATTATTTATCATACTTTGAAAGTTTCTCCGCATAATGAACGTTCTTTGTACTTTCACAAAAATTAAAATATTAAAATAGTAGTAATAACATAGAGGGGGTAAAACGACATGCTACATAAGTCGATGTGTGTAGATACTTTTGAAAACTTCTAGATCATATATTGTATGAATGTTTACAAAGGACGGGGTATGTGTGGGAGGTCAGGGAATATTATCATGTTTCATTGTGTGGAGCTTTTACTATGTGGATTACGAAGTTTGTGAGGAAGAGTAGTTGCATAGAGATTTTGATTTTAGAGTTATGTATTTTTGTAAAATGATTAATATTGTTAGTTTACATTGTGTGGGGTGGTCCATAGGGTATTGTTCCAATGTTCTAATTTTCTCAAGCCATGTAACCTTGATCTTCCTTATCATATATAATCAATTGAATAATAATTTAATCATAGACAATGTTATTGAGAAAACATGCCTTATTTAATAATAAATAAAATATTAACAATAAAAATTATTTTGTTCTAAGTGAGGTGATTCACACATTGAAAGTTGCACAATACAACTCATCTGCACTCCTACACATATGCCTAATTATTTACAATTAAAATAATTATAGTCTACCCATGCACTAAGACAAAAATGTGGGCAAAATTTGGGCCACACATAATTAGTTGTAGAAACAAACAAATACATAGTATTTATCATACATTGAAAGCTTCCCCGCACAATGAACTTTCTTTGCACTTGCACACAAATTAAAATATTAAAATATTATTAATAAGATAGAGGGGGAATAGGGACAGGCTACACAAGTCCATGTGTGGAGATACTTTTAAAAACTTCTAGATCATATATGTATGAATGTTTACATAGGACAGGGTATGTGTGGGAGAATGGGGAATATTATCATGTTTCGTTGTGTGGAGCTTTTACTATGTGGATTACGAAGTTTTTGTGGAAGAGTAATTGCATATGGATTTTGATTTTAGAGTTATGTATCTTTGCAGAATGATTACTATCTTTGCAGGACCAAATCCTAATGATGTGATTAATCCGAAAGACACATTTTTCTAAATTATGGATCACAAAAGTCTTAGATCTAACATGATTAATATTGTTAGTTTACATTGTGTGGGGTGGTCCATAGGGTATTGTTCCAATGTTCTAATTTTCCCAGGCCATGTATCCATGATCAGCCTTATCAGATATAATCAATTGAATAATAATCTAACCATAGAACTTGTTATTGAGAAAATATGCCTTATTTAATACTAAATAAAATATTAACTATAAAAATTCTTTTGTGCTAAGTGAGGTGATTCACACATTTAAATCTTCCTTTGCATAATACAGCTCATCGGCACTCCTACACATATGCCTAATTATTTACAATTAAAATATTAACAATAATATAAGCATAAAGTATTCATTTTTAAACTAAACTATTAACAATAAAAGCCTTTAATGCGAACGTAGGTTGAAAACTTTTATGCAAACATAATCAATTAAATAGCGATAGAGACAAAAATAACCATACAAAGAAAGCTTGAAAGCTTCTCCCATACAATGGACTTTTTAATTATTACTTAGGGAAGGATTTTTGTGGGGATGATTATTCATGTGCAGAGGTTATGCAGAGAGAAAATGCATGTACGTATTTTTTGCAGGATGAGGAAAATTCAGAGGGTCCTTTTAATTGTAACGCGTTTTTATATTGGTTTTAATTCATTTGGTTGAATGTGAAATTGCATACAATGGAAGATTGAGAGCTTAAATGAAAAAACTACTAGTTGTGCAGATAAAGCTTTGTGAGCCCAAAATAATTAGATGCTACAAGGTAGTTTTCATTATGCGTCACTAATCGAATTGTATACTAATCAATAAAGGTAACCTAATTCAGTATGTTCGTATTTGATTTCATACCAAAGCATTACCATAATATCTTGAGCACAGGATCCTTGATAGAGTGATCCTCTTGTATTCACAGTATTGATTCACTATATTTCCATTACTAATCCAAGTGTGTTTACTAATGGTAGATGATGTAATTATATTCATAAATTTTCATCCTTAACCTAGTTCCTCCAGTTCTCTATGCTATGGGCTTCCCTCAAGGCTCAGCCTCCAGCTAATGAGCACCCATTCCTCCCCCTCTTCCCTTTGACCCTCTTCCTTCCATTTCGTTCTATCTGTGTCTTCTTTCTTCCCCTCTTGGGCTTTGGCCGGATAGACAAATGGCTACACCGCCCAAAAATGATAGCTTGAATGATGATATTTCCACTTTCAACTCACTGGTTGCAGATTCCCCCCGGTTTCAGAAAAATGAACCCTCATGGTTTGTTAAAAAATTCAATGTAATTCCAAAGATTTCCGTCATATCTCCGCAAGCCCGCTCAAGAAATTTGCAGCTTGAGGATCATGGAATTATTAGGAATTTCATGGGTTTATGGCCCTACCCCGCTATGTGTGTTATTGGACAGAAAAGAATTGGAAGCCCCTCACTCAAGGTGAGGTAATGTCTACCTTTTGCGGGAATGGATTCTATACTTTCTTTTTTGAGAATATGCTAGACAGAGAGCTGGTGTTTCAAAGTGTCCCTTATTTTATGGGGGCCCAAGGGTTGTATCTTGATTGTTGGTGTCCCGGTTTCAACCCTAAATGTGATTTCCCTTCCTCTGTTCTAGTTTGGGTCAAGCTCCCCTTCCTTCCACTCAATTTTTGGAATGATGTTACATTCCGTATAATAGGTAATGCACTTGGGAAATATATTGGCACATATATTGGGAAATATATTAGCACGGAACCAAAATAGGGTCTCTTCTCCTTTGCACGGATTTGTGTAGAGGTCAACCTTGAAAAAGGGCTTCCTGCAGTGTGTTGGTGTCCATGTATGAATGAATATTCAAACCCTTTCCCACATTAATTATCAATCTAAGTGTGTTGTTTATTGCAAGGCTAATGCACACAATAGATACAGATGACAATAGTTGTTAGGTCCCTATATTACTAATATAGTCCCTTATTTTTGTTAGTGTAACCCCCTTATTGTTATTGTTGTACCTGTGTAACCCCCATATTGTTATTATTGTGCCATTAAATTATTATTATTAGGTCGGCTAGGATTACATTGTGGCCCCATGGACTCTTATATATAGAAAGGAGGTTTTGTCATTTGTATCATCCAAGAATTGTTCATTTATGTAATGTATTGGAGGTTTCCCCCTTGAAGTGGCTAATTTCTAAGGCGTTGATCTCTCTTTTCTTCTATTTTTGGAGCTGGTTTCACAACATTTGGTATCAGAGCTTTGGATTCTAGGGTTTCGCTGCTCCAAATAGGTCATCATGGAATTTTCACTATAACTTTTTTTTCTACAAAAGTTCAGAAGCGGAAATTTTTAGAGCGCGAAGCTGGAATCCTGAGGAACATCGTCGCAACATTTCAGATCTTGGTTCACAATATTTTTGGAGATATGGTATGTGGAAGTTAGGGCTTTTTCAGGCTCCCAAATTTCATCTCAAAGAGGTGATCATGGGAATTGGAATTATGTAAACTGTGGCCACAAGTACATGGACTGTAGTTTCCTGTCTATCAATTTTAGAGCCAAAGAAGGAAACAATGACATGTGGCAAGTCGTACAAGTTCGCTCTACTGAACCAGTCCATAATTAGGTCATTGTGGGAGATTGAACATAACTTTCTCTTGAAGAATCCAAATCAGGTCAGACCTGTGGCATTCGAAAGAGGATTCAGAGGGTTACCGTAGGGCCAAATTTCAGATATTTAACATCCAAAATCATATAGATAATTTAGTTTCAATATCGATCTCCTCAAAAGCAAGAAAAAAGTGTGTATTGTTTTTCCGAATTGTATAAGTCTTGTAAACAAAATCAGTTTGAAGTGATTCCAAGGGCCTGTTGAGAATATATTTCAGTATTGGGTTCTGAAATGCCTCCTAAAAGTAATTCAACACCCATTAATCCCTCAGAATACTCTACTATGACTTATGAAGATGAAGAATTGCAACATGATCTATCAAAATTATAAGAGAAAGTGCACCAAATTTTGCTGTTGCAAAGAGCAGAAAAAAATGAAATGGAAGTTTTGAAGAAAGGCATGGAAGCGAAGATGGATGGTTTGAAGAAATGCGTGGAAGCTAAGATTGATGACATGGAAGCTAAGATCGATGAAAAAATGAAAGACAACATGGAAAACATGAAGAATGATCTAAAAGCATACATGGAAGGTTTGACAAAGTTGATACAAGAAATGATTCCTGACGGCAAAAATATAGTAGAGGAAACTCATGATGAGAACAAAATAAATGGTAATCGGGATTTTATAAACTCCAATGTTGGATTGAAGAACCACCATATTCCAAATATGGATATGAGGAAGTTTGATGGCAAGGATCCCATAACATGGATACTACATATGGAGCAATATTTTGATCTCAATAATGTGCATAACACACAAAAGGTATGCATTGCAACTTTACATTTAGAACAAAATACATTTGTATGGTATCGATGGCTTTCCTCCTGTAAAAAAATTGTCACTTGGTCAATTTTTACGGAGGAAATGATAGCACATTATGAGGATACAAAAAGCAGCACCTTCTTTAGCCAATTGATAAATCTCAAACAAAAGGGTTCAGTGCCGGAGCACATTGAGGACTTCCAAAAATTGAATATAAGGATAACTGATATTCTAGAGGAACATAGGATTGATGTCTTCATAGGGACTTTAAAGGATAACATCCAACATGAATTTCATGTTTGGGAACCTGATTCATTGGAGAAGGCATTCAGGTTGGCAAGAAAAATTGAATGTAAAATTATGGTGACAAGGAAGCCTACCACTCACATCTATAAATATGGAAGTGTTGCTACTCCTAGACTTCCACAACCTACAAGGTTGACACCACAAAAATTGGAAGAAAAAAGAGCAAAATGGCTTTGCTACAGTTGTGATGCAAATACACTAAAGGTCATAAGTGTGCTGAGAATAAATTATTTTACATTGATTGTGAAGAGGAGGAAGAAAATGAACAAGAAACTTCAAAAGTAGAGGATATGCACTAGGAAGAAACCCTAGAAGAAAAAGAAATGAGTCTAACCATATCATGTAATGCATTGGCAGGAATTACCACTCCTAAAACTCTAAATATAGAAGGACATATCAAGAAGAAAAAGGTGATAATGTTGATTGATTCGGGTAGTACCCATAATTTTATTCATTGTAAGGTAGCCAACGAATTCAATTGTTTCTTATAGCTAGCACCAGAATGTCAAGCGATGGTTGCAAATGGAGGAATTATAAATTTCTCTAGAAAATGCCATAATATCAAGCTAGCCATGGGGGAATATGTATTGAATTTTCCAATGCTCTCCATCCCAATGGGAGGTGTTGATGTTGTACTAGGAGTGCAATGGTTACAATCTTTGGGGACGATAGCTTTTAATTTTCAAGAACTTTTCTTGAAATTTTTTTCAGAAGGAAAGGAAATCGAATTAAGGGGTATCGCAGGAAATCCAGGAAAGATAATAAGCTCTAATGTCATGAAAAATCTTTTGAAGAAAGAACAATGGGGCGTAATTGCACAATTATGCTCACTACAAGTTCCAACATCAAAATCATTTAT
Source organism: Pinus albicaulis (assembly GCA_034641835.2). Classification (NCBI taxonomy): domain Eukaryota; kingdom Viridiplantae; phylum Streptophyta; class Pinopsida; order Pinales; family Pinaceae; genus Pinus; species Pinus albicaulis. Next base: position 1,283,606,371 of record CM076579.1, read on the forward strand.
TTCTCCAGATCTCCAAAAATTCTTGGACAATCATTCCAAGGTGTTTGATACTCCCAAAGGACTCCCACCTATTCGTGATCATGATCATGCTATTCATTTGATTCCAAGAAGTGTTCCTCCAAACATGAGGCCTTACATATTTTCTTATGTCCAAAAGAGCGAAATTGAACGTATGATTGCATAAATGTTAGAGGTTTGTATAGTTCAACCTAGTCAAAGTTCTTTCTCTGCTCCAGTAGTATTGGTGTGCAAGAAAGATGGTCATGGTGCATGTGTCTGGATTATAGGGATCTCAATAAGCTCACTATTAAAGATAAATTTCCCATTCTTGTGATTGATGAATTATTGCATGAATTACATGGAGCAATTTATTTTACCAAGTTGGACCTTCGTTCAGGATATAGTCAAATTAGAATGAATATTGAAGATATTCCGAAAAAAGCATTTTGAACTCATGAGGGTCATTATGAATTTTTGTTCATCCCTTTTGGCCTTACCAATGCACCTTCTACATTTCAAGGGTTGATTAATTCCATTTTCAAACCCTTCCTTAGAAAATTTGTGCTAGTATTGTTTGATGATATACTAATCTACAGCAGGTCTTTGAATGATCATGTTCAACATGTTGAAAGGGTGCTCAAACTATTCGAGGAGAAACAATTATATGCAAAAACATCCAAATGTTTCTTTGGAGTACAAGAGGTGGAATATCTGGGTCATATTGTATCTCACGAGGGTGTTAAGGTAGACCCTAACAAAACTAAAGCCATTAAGGAATGGAAAGTCCCCACAACCATAAAGAAATTGCACAGATTTATCAGGTTAACAGGGTATTATCGCAAGTTTTTTAAGAATTGTGGGAGAATAGAAGCACCTCTAACAACATTATTGAAGAAAGATGCATTTTCATGGACTCCTGAAGCAACTAAGATCTTTCAATTTCTTAAAGAGGCAATGTGCCTAGCACCAGTCTTAGCTATGCTAGACTTCACAAAAACCTTTATTGTGGAATGTGATGCCTCAAGAAATGGAATTCGTGTTGTTTTAATGCAAGAAGGAAGACCCATTGCTTTTGAAAGTCGTTCAATCAAAGGAAAGCATTTACAAAAGGCTATTTATGAGAAGGAAATGTTGGAAATACTACATGCACTAAAGAAATGGAGACCTTACCTAATGGGAAGACACTTCAAGGTAAAAACTGATCAGGATAGTCTTAAACACTTGTTGGAAAAAATACTATCTTCAGAAGAGCAGCAAAAATGGGTCACAAATATGTTGGGTTATGATTTTGAAATTGTCTACAAAAAAGCGAAGCTAAATGTTGTTGCAGATGCACTCTCAAGAAAGGATGAAGAGGTGGAAGCATTGCTTTGTGTCATTTCAGTTATGCAACCAGATTGGATAACTGAAGCAAGGGATGAATGGAAGAACGACGAAGAAGTGTGGACTCTCATTCAAAATTTGCAGCAAGATCCTAGTACATATAATACATTTAGTTGGAAAAATGATTCCTTATGGTACAAATATCGCTTATATATTTTCAAGAATTCCCAACTAAAACAAAAGTTTCTTTTGGAATTGCACACTTCTCCTTTAGGAGGACACTTGGGATTTTTAAAAGCTTACCACATGGTGAAGAAATAATTTTTTTGGGATGGCCTTAAATCTGATATTCAAAATTTTTTGGCGGAATGTTTGGTTTGCCAGAAAGATAAAGTTGAGAGAATTAAGACCCTAGATCTTCTACAACCTTTATCCATTCCAAGTCAACGTTGGGAGGAGATTTCAATGGATTTTATCACAGGTTTACCTAAGTTCGAAGGAAGGAGTGTCATCATGGTGGTAGTTGATAGACTTACCAAGTATGCACACTTTTGTGCATTATCTCATCCATTTAAAGTAAGTACAGTTGCTACTGCATTTATGGAAACAATTCAAAAGGTACATGGAAACCCAAAGATTATTTTAAGTGACAGAGATCCCATTTTTATAGGAAATTTTTGGACGGCATTATTTTCTTGTTTGGGTACTCAACTAGCTCATAGCTCATCTTATCATCCTCAATCCGATGGTCAAACAGAGATAGTGAATAAATGTTTGGAAGGATATCTTCGTTGTTTTGTATCTGATAAGCAAGAAAAATGGGTCAAGTGGTTACCTCTCACTAAATGGTGGTATAACACTTCCTTCCATACTACAACAAAAATGACCCCATTTATGGCACTTTATGGATATCATCCACCATCCATCACATCTTCTTTATGGGAAAATTCTAGGGTTCAAGCAGTGGAGGATCACCTCGAGCAACAACAAGAAGTTCTCCAACTCTTAAACGATAACCTAAATTTGGTACAAAATCGAATGAAACAACAGGCAGATCAACATCGCAGTGAGAGAAGTTTTGATGGGGGACACTGGGTATTTTTACGGCTACAACCATACAAACAAATTTCCCTCAAGGAAGCTAAGAAGGATAATAAATTATCACTAAAGTACTATGGTCCTTACAAGGTTTTGCAAAAGATTGGTACTATGACATACAAATTGGAGCTTCCTGCTTCTTCGTGAGTGCATCTAGTTTTCCATGTTTCATGCTTAAAAAAGGTTATAGGGGACAAACTTCCAGTTCAAACAATATTGCCAGAACTTGATGAGGAAGGAAAAACCATATTAGAACCTGAATCAGTCACGGAAACAAGAACTCGACAACTAAAAAATTGATCAATTTCAGAGTATCTCATCAAATGGAAGAACTTACCCACTAAAGATTCTACATGGGAGGATGAGAATTTCATACAAAAGCACCCGGAGCCACTCAAGCGTTGAGGACAACACCTTTTTGAAGGAGAGAAGCATGTTAGGTCCCTATATTACTAGTATAGTCCCTTATTGTTGTTAGTGTAACCCCCTTATTGTTATTATTGTACCCTTGTAACCCCCATATTGCTATTATTATGCCCTTAAATTATTATTGTTAGGTCGGCTAGGATTACATTGTGGCCCCACTAGGATTACATTGTGACCCCATGGACTCCTATATATAGAAAGGAGGTTTTGTCATTTGTATCATCCAAGAATTGTTCATTTATGTAATCTATTGGAGGAGCATGTTAGGTCTCTATATTACTAGTATAGTCCCTTATTGTTGTTAGTGTAACCCCCTTATTGTTATTGTTGTACCCCTGTAACCCCCATATTGTTATTATTATGCCCTTAAATTATTATTGTTAGGTCAGCTAGGATTACATTGTGGCCCCACTAGGATTACATTGTGGCTCCATGGACTCCTATATATAGAAAGGAGGTTTTGTCATTTGTATCATCCAATAATTGTTCATTTATGTAATGTATTGGAGGTTTCCCCCTCAAAGTGGCTGATTTATAAGGCGTTGATCGCTCTTTTCTTCTATTTTTGGAGCTGGTTTCACAACATTAGCAAAATTCTATATTAATCGTGGATTCAATATTAAGAAAAGAATAAATCACTGCAACAACCAATAAAGAAATAGAATTAATAATCGTAAATCTTCTAATGCATTCACAAAATAATAATATCAGCAATTACGTCTACTATCACAACAATTGAAAATTATACAAAACCGGAAATAGAAATAACAATATACAAGAAATATGCAGCACCTGATCGGAGAGTGGTCCCAACTCTCTGATCAAGGCTGCAATATTATCACAACTCATATAAGTAACAAGAAATTAAACTTGCATTAACTTGATAAAATAATGGTTTGTTACACAGCTCAATTCCTTACAATACCAACCCTATCTGCGTTATATCCCCCTTCTCTCTCATTTGTTTCCTTTTAAATATACAAACAACAAAAGGAAATAAACTGATTACAAAATCTCAATAACAAATATGATATCTGAAAGATCTTTCCATCATGATTCAGCTAGCACAAGTCGAATCTGGAAATTACAATTAGGGCAACTTGGAAAATGGCCACAACAGAAAATTTATGAATTTATCCTTTGAAGAACCTTGTGTTTCTCTTAATCAAGACCAAATTTTGGAAAACTATTTTTTGAAATACTATTTTTCTCCATTCTGCACAAAACCCATGTTTCGGATTTTCAGGATTCTTCTTCTTTTTCCCAAAACGTTCAACGCAAAATTGTCTCTTGTTATCCCAGCAAATTTTTGAGTTGGAATATTTAATTATGAATTGAAGATCAGATTTTCAATCTAAAAGAGATATTGGAGGCTAAAATCATGAGTTATAACAAATTCATTAATAAACCATCGTTGGAAAAATCATGCATAATAGTCATTAATTTATTAAAATAAAGGAGAACAAGTATTACTTATCCAAAAGAGCATAAATAACTATGAAATGGAATAATATAATAAATTATGATAAATAATGTGATAAATGAACATTAGAAATGGATGAAATTGATGTTAATAAGTGATAATAATAATACAAATTAGTGTCCCAACACGGCGATTAACATATGGATAACTTGTCACACGTCCAGGAAGTGGACTATGACCAACTCCCCTTCAAGTGTAAAATGTGCCATGAGTATGGGCACTTTGAAAAAGGATGTCCCAAACAACAGGAAAATACATAACATCATGGAGAAGAAAATGAGTAGTGGAAAAATGTCAAGAGGAAAAAAAGGAACAATAAATCAAGTAATGGAATAGGGAATGTTGATGCCACAAATACTAGGAAGGATGGTCAGGCCCAAAGTAATCCTCCTCCTCCTTTGGGTTCTAAATCCCAGGGAATTGATGATGGATAAAACCAGAATTAGTATGATGCCCTAACCTCAACGCAGGAAGTTGGGGATAAAATTATTGGGGAGGAGGCCTCCCTCCCTCCCTCAGCCTTGCACAAGACCCCGGTCTTGCCCGCAAGCCCCAATTCTCCCAGGATTGTTGAAGAATCCTATGAGGATGAGGATTTTGAAGAAGGATCTATATCGTCAAAATAAATAACAGTAATATCAATGCTAGCGAGCTCGATAGAAGAAAAATCAGACTATGAATGTGCAAGGAATAAATAAATACAAGACAAGACGATCAGGGAGGAAAAAAAAGAAAGAAATAAGCAAGGAAAAGAAAGAAAAGGATAAAGAACTTGGCTTCCAACATACAATCCCAAGGCAGCTAGTAGACCTAGGAATTAAAGGAGGAATGAAAGGGAACGCAACTGGCCTAGTAAAAGTGGCATCAACCTCCAAAGGTAAATAATGAAGGTCATCTCCTGGAATTGTAGGGGTCTTGGTACTAGAAATATAATAATGGAAGTTAAGTCATTAATTCAAAAAGAAAAACTAGATGTTGCTATGCTCTATGAGACTAAATTGAGGGAGATATACATCTCTTATATTCACCCCTCTCTTTGGGGGTTCAGTAAAATTGAAGCTACCAGTTCGAGAGGAGATTCAGGAGGCATTTGCACATTGTGGAATCCCACAAAATTACAATGGGTAAGTACATTTAAAAACACTCACTACATTGCTATCATTTTCAAGAGTATAGAAATAAATCAAAATGTTTCAATTATAAATATATATATTCCAGTCCACAATATAAAGAATCAAGGGTGTTTGAAATCTCTATTGGAGTTAAAAGACTCAGAATATGGGGTCAACTATATCTTTGGGGGAGACTTCAACACCACCTTGGGTCAAAATGAGAAAAGACGAGGCACCTTAGTTAGATATTCATCCCAATAATACATGGAAGACCTAATCTTGAATATCTTCCTCTTTGATGTAAAACCTTAGAAATTCCTCTATACCTGGAATAATAAGCGCATTGACCCTGGACATATTTTTGTGATACTTGACCGTTTTTTGGTTGGACAGTTTTATTTTGAAAAATATCTATATTAAATCATAAAATCTCCCTTGGTGCGGCTTGGACCACCACCCCATATGCCTTGTGGCTTCCACTTCCATTAACCTTGGTCCTATTCCCTTGATATTATTCCCCATCTGGCTTGACTCCGTTGATTTATCCCCTATGGTTTCAAATTGTTGTGGTTTGTGGATTGATGGTATCCCCACTAAAATTCGGGAAGCTAAAATTAAAAGGCTAAAAACAGACATCGAGGCCTGGCTAAAAGAAAACAATTCTGAAAGATAATTTTCCAGCATTGATACAGAAAACCAATTGCTCTTTCTTCAAGGTCAAATGGAGACAGCCCAGATTGGTCCTTGTGATCTGATAAAAGAGGCTGAGACATTCAATTATCTCCACATCCATTTGAGAATATAGGAAGGGTATTGGCATCTTAATTCCAGAAACAGCTGTCTAAAGGCGAGAGATATAAATACCAAGTTTTTTCAGAAACAGGAAAAATACAAGGAAAGAAAAAAATATATAGTGCAAATTGATCACTGGGAAAGATGATAACTAAATTTGATTAAATAAAAAGTGTAGTAGTGGATCATTTTATAGGGCTCTATCAGACAGAACCCTTTGGTGACCAGGCTTGTGAGGATTTTTTTTATATCTTTGTATCTGATTCAGTCTCTCTGGAAATGAATAATTCCCTCACCTTCCCCCCATCCTCAAAGGAGATTAGGAATACGATATTCCCCCTCTCCCCAGATAAATCCCATGGCCCAGACTACTTTTCAGTCAGTTTCTATCAACCCTATTGGGAGGTTATCCAATAAGACTTTTTCATAATGATTGGTTATTCTTTTAAAAACTTCATTATAGGAGTTAGCATCAACTCTCCCTTTATGGCCCTTATACCCAAAGAGTCAAGTAATTCCTCTTTTACTAGATATAGACCAATATCTCTCTACAACGTGTCCTACAACGTGATCTCAAAAAATTTGGCAACAAGACTTAAATCCCTCCTTCCTAATATGATCTCTATTAATCAAGGGGGTTTGCGTTAGGCCGTAAAATTTTTGACAATATTATTTTAATCCAAGAAGCTATAGAATCCAGCTGGAGAAGAGGAGACCAGGCCATGATAATCAAGTTAGATATGGAAAATTATTTTGATAGAGTTAGGCATGGATTCCTTTTTAAATTTATGGGAAAAATTGGATTCAATCCAAAATTTATAAGATGGATTTCTTTATATATATCCTCTCCTTGGATTTCTCCTCCAATGTTAGGTCCCTATATCACTAGTATAGCCCCTTATTATTGTTAGTGTAAACCCCTTATTGTTATTATTGTACCCTTGTAACCCCCATTTTGTTATTATTGTGCCCTTAAATTATTATTGTTAGGTCGGCTAGGATTACATTGTGGCCCACTAGGATTACATCATGGCCCCATGGACTCCTATATATAGAAAGGAGGTTTTGTAAATTGGATCATCCAAGAATTGTTCATTTATGTAATGTATTGGAGGTTTCCCCCTCGAAGTGGCTTATTTCTAAGGCGTTGATATCTCTTTTCTTCTATTTTTGGAACTGGTTACACAACATTTGGTATCAGAGCTTTGGATTCTAGGGTTTCGCTGCTCCAAACAGGTCATCGTGGCATTTTCGCTATAACGTTTTTTCTACGAAGTTTCAGAAGCTGAAATTTTTAAGGTGCGAAGAAAAAATCCTGAGGACGCTTGTATAAAAATTTCAGAGTTTGGTTCACAATAATTTCGGAGATATGATCTGTGGAAGTCAGGTATTTTTTCAGGCAACTAAACAGGTCATCGTGGAATTTGCGCTATAAATGTTTTTCTACGAAGGTTCAGAATCTGAAATTCATATGGTACGAAGCTGAAATCCTGAGGAAATTCATCAAAAAATTTCAGAGCTTGGTTCGCAATATTTTTGGAGATATGATCTGTGGAAGGTAGTGCTTTTTCAGGCTCCTGCATTTCATCTCAAAGAGGTGATCGTGGGAAAATTTCAATAAATCTCTCTCTGAAGATTGGATTGGAGTGTCAAGAAGAACAAAAAATGAAATGGAAGTTTTGAAGAAAGGCATGGAAACTAAGATGGATGGTTTGAAGAAAGGCGTGGAAGCTAAGATGGTTGGTTTGGAAGCTAATATGGATGGCATGGAAGTGGGCATGGAAGCTAAGATTGATGACATGGAAGCTAAGATCGATGAGAAAATGGAAAACATGAAGAATTTTCTAAAAGCAGACATGGAAGGTTTGACAAAGTTTATACAAGAAAGGTTTCCTAATGGTGAAAAGATAGGAGAAGAACCTCATGATGAGAACAAAATAAATGTTAATTGTGATTTCATAAACTCTAATGTTGGCGGGAAGAACCACCATATTCCAAAGATGGATATGAGGAAGTTTGATGGAAAGGATCCTGTAACATGGATACTACAGATGGAGCAATATTTTGATTCCATAACGTGCAAAACACACAAAAGGTACGCATTGCAACTTTACATTTAGAACAAAATACATTTGTATGGTATCGATGGCTTTGCTCCCGTAAAAAAATTGTCACTTGGTCAATTTTTACGGAGGAAATGATAGCACATTAGGAGGATACAAATAGAAACACTTTCTTTAGCCAATTGATAAATCTCAAACAAAAGGGTTTAGTGGGGCAGCACATTGAGGATTTCCAAAAATTGAATATAAGGGTAACTGATATTCCAGAGGAACACAGGATTGATCTCTTCATAGGTACTCTAAAGGATAACATCCAACATGAAGTTTGTGTTTTGGAACCTGATTCATTGGAGAAGGCATTCAAGTTGGCAAGAAAAGTTGAATGTAAAATTATGGCGACAAGGAAGCCTACCACTCAATTCTATAAAGAAGGAAGTGTTGCTACGCCTAGATTTCCACAACCTACAAGGTTGACACCACAACAATTGGAAGAAAAGAGAGCAAAAGGGCTTTGCTACAGTTGTGATAGCAAATACACTAAAGGTCATAAGTGTGCTGAGAAGAAATTATTTTACATAGATTGTGAAGAAGAAGAAAATGAACAAGAAGAGGATATACACCAGGAAACACCCCTAGAAGAGGAAGAAATGAATCCGACCATATCGTGTAATGCACTAGCAGGAATTACCACTCCTCAAACTCTCAAGATAGAAGGACATATAAAGAAGAAAAGGGTAATAATGTTGATTGATCCAGGTAGCACCCATAATTTTATTCATTATAAGGTAGCCAAGGAATTAAATTGTTTCCTATACCCAGCACCAGAATGTCAAGTGATGGTTGCAAATGGAGGAACTATAAATTGCTCTCGAAAATGCCATAATATCAAGCTAACCATGGGGGAATATGTATTGACTAGTCCAATGCTTGCCATTCCTATGGGAGGTGCTGATGTTGTACTAGGAGTACAATGGTTACAATCTTTTGGGACGGTAGCTTTTAATTTTCAAGAACTTTTCTTGAAATTTTTTTCAGAAGGAAAGGAAGTCGAATTACGGGGTATTGCGGGGAAGCCAGGAAGGATAATAAGCTCTAATGTCATGACAAAACTTCTAAAGAAAGAACAGCGAGGCGTAATTGCACAATTATGCTCACTAGAAGTTCCAACATCAAAATCATCTATTTCGGCAGATCTCCAACAATTCTTGGACAATCATTCCAAGGTGTTTGAAACTCCCAAAGGACTCCCACCTATTCGTGATCATGATCATGCTATTCATTTGATTCCAAAAAGTGTTCCTCCAAACATCAGGCCTTATAGATATCCTTACTTCCAAAAAAGCGAAATTGAACGTATGATTGCAGAAATGTTAGAGGCGGGTATAATTCAACCCAGCCAAAGTTCTTTCTCTGCTCCTGTAGTATTGGTACACAAGAAGGATGGATCATGGCAAATGTGTCCGGATTATAGGGAGCTCAATAAGCTCACCATTAAAGACAAATTTCCCATTCCTGTGATTGATGAATTATTGGATGAATTACATGGAGCAATTTATTTTACCAAGTTGGATCTTCGTTCAGGATATTATCAAATTAGAATGAAGACTGAAGATATTCCAAAAACAACATTTCGAACTCATGAGGGTCATTATGAATTTTTGGTCATGCCTTTTGGCCTTACCAATGCACCTCTACATTTCAAGGGTTGATGAATTCCATTTTCAAACCCTTCCTTAGAAAATTTGTGCTAGTATTTTTTGATGATATACTAATCTACAGCAGGTCTTGGAAGGATCATGTTGAACATGTTGACAGGGTTCTCAAACTATTGCAGGAGAAACAATTATATGCAAAAAAATCCAAATGTTTCTTGGAGTACAAGAGGTGGTATATTTGGGTCATATTGTATCTCACGAGGGTGTTAAAGTAGACCCTAACAAAATTGAAGCCATTAAGGAATGGAAAGTCCCCACAACCATAAAGAAGTTGCGAGGATTTCTCGGGTTAACAGGGTATTATCGCAAGTTTGTTAAGAATTATGGGAGAATAGCAGCACCTCTAACAACATTATTGAAGAAAGATGCATTTTCATGGACTCCTGAAGCAACTAAGGCCTTTGAACGCCTTAAAGAGGCAATGTGCCTAGCACCGGTCTTAGCTACGCCAGACTTCACAAAAACCTTTATTGTGGAATGTGATGCCTCAGGAAATGGAATTGGTGCAGTTTTAATGCAGGAAGGAAGATCCATTGCTTTTGAAAGTCGTCCAATCAAAGGAAAGTATTTACAGAAACCTATTTATGAGAAGGAAATGTTAGCAATACTACATGCACTAAAGAAATGGCTAACTTACCTAATGGGAAGACACTTCAAGGTAAAAACTGATCATGATAGTCTTAAACACTTTTTGGAACAAAGACTATCGTCAGAAGAACAGCAAAAATGGGTCACAAAGATGTTGGGTTATGACTTTGAAATAATCTACAAAAAAGGAAAGCCGAATGTTGTTGCAGATGTCTCAAGAAAGAATGAAGAGGTGGAAGCATTGCTTTGTGCCATTTCTATTATCCAACCAGATTGGATAACCCAAGCAAGAGATGAATGGAAGAAGGACAAAGATGTATGGACACTCATTCAAAAGTTGCAGCAAGATCCTAGTACATCTGATACATTTAGTTGGAAAATGATTCCTTATGGTACAAATATCGCTTATATCTTTGTAAGAATTCCCAACTAAAACAAAATATTCTTCTGGAATTGCACACTTCTCCTTTAGGAGGACACTCAGGATTTTTAAAAACTTACCACAGGGTGAAGAAAGAATTTTTTTGGGATGGCCTTAAATCCGATATTCAAAAGTTTGTGGCGGAATGTTTGGTTTGCCAGCAGAATAAAGTGGAAACAATTAAGACCCCAGGACTTCTACAACCTTTATCCATTCCAAGTCAACGTTTGGAGGAGATTTCAATGGATTTTATCACAGGTTTATCTAAGTCCGAAGGAAAGAGTTTCATCATGGTGGTAGTTGATAGACTTACTAAGTATGCACACTTTTGTGCATTATCTCATCCATTTAAAGCAAGTACAGTTGCTACTACATTTATGGACAGAATTCAAAAGCTACATGGAAGCCCAAGGGTTATTGTGAGCGACAGAGATCCCATTTTTACCGGAAATTTTTGGACGGAGTTATTTTCTTGTTTGGGTACTCAATTAGCTCATAGCTCATCTTATCATCCTCAATCTGATGGTCAAACTGAGATAGTAAATAAATGTTTGGAAGGATATCTTCGTTGTTTTGTATCCGATAAACAAACACAATGGGTCAAGTGGTTACCTCTTGCTGAATGGTGGTATAACACTTCCTTCCATACTGCAGCAAAAATGACCCCATTTATGGCATTTTATGGATATCATCCACCATCCATCACATCATCTTTAAGGGAAAATTCGAAGGTTCAAGCAGTGGAAGATCACATCGAGCATCAGCAAGAAGTTCTCCAACTCTTAAAGGATAACCCGAATTTGGCACAAAATCGAATGAAACAACAGGCAGATCAACATCGCAGCGAGAGAAGTTTTGATGTAGGAGATTGGGTATTTTTACGGTTACAACCATACAAACAAATGTCCCTCAAGCAAGCTAAGAAGGATAATAAATTATCGCCAAAGTACTATGGTCCTTACAAGGTGTTGCAAAAGATTGGTACTATGGCATACAAATTGGAGCTTCCTGTTTCTTCGCGAGTACATCCAGTTTTCCATGTTTCATGCTTAAAGAAGGTTATAGGTGAAAATCTTCCAGTTCAAACAGTATTGCCAGAACTTGATGGGGAAGGGAAAATCATATTGGAACCTGAAGCAGTCATGGAAAAAAGAACTCGACAACTACGGAATCGATCAATTTCAGAGTATCTCATCAAGTGGAAGAACTTACCCACTCAAGATTCTACATGGGAGGATGAGAATTTTATACAGAAGCACCCGGAGCTACTCAAGTGTTGAGGACAACACTTTTTTTGAAGGAGAGGGGCATGTTAGGTCCCTATATCACTAGTATAGTCCCTCATTATTGTTAGTGTAAACCCCTTATTGTTATTATTGTACCCTTGTAACCCCCATTTTGTTATTATTGTGCCCTTAAATTATTATTGTTAGGTCGGCCAGGATTACATTGTGGCCCACTAGGATTACATTATGGCCCCATGGACTCCTATATATAGAAAGGAGGTTTTGTGAATTGTATCATCCAAGAATTGTTCATTTATGTAATGTATTGGAGGTTTCCCCCTCGAAGTGGCTTATTTCTAAGGCGTTCACATCTCTTTTCTTCTATTTTTGGAACTGGTTACACAACATCCAATAAATGGGAGGGAAGCGGTTTTCCTCAAGGCCTCTAGGGGGTTGCGTCAAGGGTTCCCCCTCTCCCCCTTTCTGTACATCATAATGGGGGATGCTCTGAGTTGTCATTTGGAAACAGACTGTCTCTCTTAGCTTCTCCCGGGTATCAGATATAATGAAGGAATTAAAAGCATAAACCATGGACAGTTTGCAGACAACACTGTATTTCTTAGGGGGGTGCTCTCAGGTAATTTCTAGGTGCTTTAAATTAAACCTGATTAAATTTCAACAAGCCTCGAGAGGGGCCACAAACGATAAAAAATTCAAGCTTATACATGGAACATTTCTCCCCAAAAAGCGAAAAAGATAGAAGATATCATGGGCTTCCAAACAATAAATGAATGGAAATAATTTAACTACCTAGGGGTTCCCATTTTCCTTAGAATATCAACATCAAATGCACGGCAGAATATCCTTAACAAAATAAAAATGAAAATAACAAATTGGGGGGGGAATTTGGTTAGATATTGTGGGCAGAAAAATACTAGTGAAGTCGGTGTTGTCTTCTCTCCCGCTTTGTCAGTTCTCAACTCTTCATTCCCCCAAAAAAAATTGTAATAACTCGGAATGTATATCAATAAATTCATACGGGAAGGAGAAAAGAAAGAGAATAGAAAATTTCACCTAGTAAACTAGAAAACTATTAGATCACCCAAACTACATGGGGGTCTTGGAATTCGAGACCCGGCTCTGACCAATCTAGCAATGGGAGCGAATCTATGGTGGATAATGGAAACAAACGGGGACAAATGGTGGGTCCAAGTCATTATAGAAAAATATATAAAGATGCTAGATGACAGGGAAGTACTTATAGTGGCATTACAAGGCTCCTCTGTTTAGAGGTTGTTGAAGGCGTCCTCCATTCTAATCAAGGATCATTTATGTAAAATACCTGGAAACGGATATTTGGTAAATATATGGAAGGATCAAATTCTTGAAAATACACCTCTTAGAGATGATCCCTCGCTATCATAGCTTCGCGCCTTCCTGGCCCAAAGTGGAGTGGAATTTTTGTATCAAATATCAGTGTGGGATGCTCTTGGTAATTGGGCGGGCTAGAGTATAGATAACATACTAGACAATCTGTCTCAAGAAAAAGAAAAGTGTGAGGAAAATCCCAGAGGTTGTGCTTCTATAGCGCTAACAGAAAATGATGTGTGATGGTGGAAGAACTCTATCTTCACATTCAAAGTGGGATACGAGCATATTTTATTTAATGAACAAGTTCCCCCAAAATCCTCTATCTAGAAAATTATATCGACCCCCAATAAAATTCCAAAAGTAATTTTTTTAAATTTTTTTTTGGCACAAAAAAGAATATTAACAGCAAATAACCTTCAAAGGAGAGGCTACATTGGGCCCTCCAAGTACCCCCTATGCAAAGCCTCAGAAGAAATTATCCCCCATATATTCCTCCAATGAAAATTCTATAAGCTGGTTTTTTCGGTGGATCTCGGCCCTCTCTTTTACAGAGCACGATGGCCTTTTGGCATCTTGATATTTTTTGACTGATGGGCCAAGTTTTACAAGCGCTCGCTTCAATCCAAATATTGTCTCAAAATCCTATAGATGGCCTTACCCAAATACATATGTTGGCATATTTGGATGGATAGAAACAAAGCCATTTTCAAAATGATACACCCTTCTCCTCAAAAATCCGCTATGAAATCCCTCTCCTTCTGCTTCGAGTTCCATAAACCTACCTTGGACCACTCTTGGGACACTCAGGAATCAGTCTGGATATTCTGATGGGCCTTTCCTAAGAGCCTTTCCCCCAAAACAAATAGCCAAAAAAATAAACCAGTTTGGATTCAGCGCCTGTCTCAAGAAGACTTGGCAGAGTGGAACAGCAAAGAATAGAAATGGACCCTAAATTTTGATGGAGCTTCCAAAGGCAATACTAGGGTGGTAGACGAGGGAGGGGTTCTCATAAACCCTGATGGAAAAATAGTAGATTGGTATGCTTAGGGGCAAGGCAAGAAAAAAAACAACAAAGTAGAGGCATATGGTCTTCTCTTTGGCCTCATGGTTTCACAACAAAGAGGGATCATGGTCATGAACATTCTGGGGGAATCCCTCCTTATAATAAAACATGTGTTCGACAATAGTACGTCTAAGAATTCTAAACTAAACCAAATCATGGAAAGAAACAAAGGTCGAAACAATCATTTTGAAAAATTCTACGTCTACCATATTCTAAGAAATTTGAATGGGGAGGATTAAATTCAAGTGAACCAAGCATGTCAAATAGAAGAAAACAAAATCATGATAAATGGAAGGGAAGGAAACTACCTCATCCCCTAGTCGTGATGTTTGAAAGGAATGGGAATATGGTTAGGATCCTCTCTTTTTACAAAGACATAAACACCTATAAAGGGAACAAAGGGATTAATTTGGATTGTAATGATATTAGGCATTGGATCAAAGTCCGTTATTTATCCCATCCTCCCCTCATTTTCCCCTCCCTCATTTGTTGGCTCTTCCCCTTTCACTCCTATTAGACTCCTATACCTATAGGTGTCATTTTTCATGATTGACTTGTTGAACTATGCAATATGTTCAAACCTTTTTCTTGTTGCAAAGGTGTTCCATATTCTTAAAAAATCAAAAAATCAAAAAATTTAAAAAATGTAAACAGGGTATACCCTAAAAGAAAAATCAAAGGGTGAAAAGAATAAAATGGTCAAAAAAAAAAGTGAAGGAAATGAACCCCAAACAAAGATAGACCAGGAAAGTGTGCAAGTCCAAATGCCACTACTATTTCATTTTCTGTAATAAACAAAATTGTGTGCAGTTTGTCAAACTTTTGCCACAATTAATGAAGAGTCAAATTGTTTAAACTTGACTCATTCATTTTTCAATTTCATGCTGTAGAATAGAGAATAAATATCTGGCCAAACAGTTTAATCTTGGCAGATAAGTAGATAGGTAGAGTTAATAAAAGGTGCTCAACAGTTTAATCTGAGCCCTTGGATGTAATAAGTGTAGACTTAGATAGATTTTCCATGTAAAAGAAAAGAAGATTGATAAGGGTTTGCCAATCTAAGTGCACCCTAATAAAGAAGATAAAATGGTAGAGTAAAGTAGGTAGGGTAGGTAGATGTTGTTGCAGAATTACATGTGATGAATGATGGTCCTAAATGTGTTCAATTTTACTTTCATCACAAGTGCAAAGGCATATACTACATTGGAAAAAGTTCACAGCAAAGCAAAGTCAAGATTATTAACTCCCCCTCTCATTTTCCCTAAACATTTCACTAATTTCCCCCAAATGCTAAGGTATTTGAAGATTAGAGGGGCTCAAGGCATTTCCTTGACTTTTGGAGGGACCGGACCCTCGGCCCAATAATTGAAAAAACCTAAGTACTTGAAATCATCCATTATCACATTCATTCACCTCTGAAAATCTTTTCCTAAGTAAAATGGGATTTTACTTAGGAAAATCCTTCAATATTTCATGAAAAGCCCTCAAAATCACTTTTATTCTAAGTCCAAGTGATGAAAGTATAATAATATCATTTACTTTTGAATCTTCACTTTCTTGGTTAAATTTAAGTGTTTTGAGTTTACATTGTCCCCTAGTCATATTAACTCTAATTTATATATTAACTCCCTATGAAAATCACCTTTTCCTATTATGTATAAATCCTTTTATAGTAATATCCCCAAAACTCTTATATTATGACTTTTTAGCCAAAAGTATTTAATTCCTATTTTATTCAAATTAAAAACCCACAATATACCCCCTTTTGGCTAAAATATAACATTAATATTATTCTCGCCCCCCTACAGTAAATAAATCGCATTGATTTAATTATTGTATAAATAAAAATATGAAAAAAAGCGTTTAAACATATTATATATGTTTAAAAATAAAAATAAAATAATTCCCAACCATCCACCGTACCAGGGATTAATTAATCCATACGATTAATTAATAACCGACCCCAGCCAATCAAACTCCGCCCGATGAGTTTAATTAACAGTTAATTACATTGGGCCCGCGTCGTTAATTCCCCGCCATCTCCCTGTCCCGTCGACCGTCCAATTGACCCATCAAAGATCTACGGCCCTCATCCATTTCGCTGGCCATCCGCGTACGAAAGATAACGCGCGATGGCCAAGCGGTTTTTCAAACAGTGACGTGCTACGTGTCAGACGTTGTATCGCATCGCTGCCCTTCCGCCTAAAACCGCCTTCCCTCATAAATGGTGCGATAAAAACCGCTTACCACCTTTCCGCTCGTGACATATCCACTGTACCATGCTGACGTCACCCAATAAAATAATAAAAAATTCCGCCACCCATTGACTTCGTAAATTAAAAAAAATAAGCGCGCGTTTTTCATTTTTTCATTCGCAGAGAATGACTACGCCTCCATGCACGGTAATTCAAAAATTTTCATAGCTGAAGACCGCCAACCTTCGCCTCGTCTAAGAAAATTGCAATCAAGCATTTAAGAAATCATTCGCCTTATCCAGTACCTGTTTGAAACCAGCGTCATCCTCAGAAAAATAGGTATTTACCCTAAATACGCACTGAACTCTGTAAGAAACTCGGCTTTCCTTTTCCTTTCACTGAAACAGAGTTAAAAATTAATTTCTAGTTCAGTTCTAAATCCTGAGAAGTGTAATTATATTCCCAAAACTTACAATTGCACCTGTTTTTACCGTCAAAACCCGAATTTCCATTTTTGGATCCACAAGAACCAAAAATGGAAGTTCCTGTGGCTTTAAACGTAGCACCATTGAATGCTCCTCACAAAGACTTGGATTATTTACCTTTAGCCGATATGGATTTTCAAATCAAAGACCTGGGTATCAGTGAAAATCCCCTTCGAATATTTTGTCGCTGCAGAGACAATTATTTGAATGGTTCTGACATAATTGGGCTCTGGGAATCCAATATCCCCATGTACTTTCTCCCAGCAGTCCGTATTTTTCCTGAAATTATCCATCTTTGCCATGCTAACTATGATCCTAACCAAAGAGCAGTCTTATCCCCAAATAAAAATGTCCTCTTCCCAATAACTGCTTAATCCATAAATGAGATGCTACATTTCCAACCTGGTCAAGCCCTCACCCCTCTGCACATGGCTGAATTACTTGAGAAATCCACCAAGCTATCCCATGAAGAATTAAGTCGTATCTGCCAAACATTTATGTTGCTTGATCACCAGCCTAAAGGACCTCCCCCTTATGGCCACACCTATTTTACTGATGAAGGAAGAATTATTTTAAACATGATATCTTCAATAATGGGTTTTAATACTAGTGAGTTTGTTGACCAATTGACCCTAGTATTATTGTCTATTTTCACCCCGGGACAGCCTCCTGCTGTTAAGTATGACTTTGCATCTTTTATTGCTGACAAAATCCATGATCAATTCATGAGATTTGGAAATGAGAGAGTATTCAAATATTCTTCCTTCATATATCATCTCATGATATACTATCAATCAGAAAGTTTTCCTTTCCATATTCAGAAACTTGATGCTAAAGAAAACCCTAGGTCAGTTATCTTTTGGTCTGCTATCACCCATCATTCTTCTGATTCTCCTTACTCCTACAATGAGTTTATTGATCTGTTTGTACATCCAGCAACCACTTTGTTAACTGGAATTTCTCCTCCCAGAATCAGTAATGAAATCAAGAGAATCCTTCAACTCTCAAAGAAATATAAAGTGGGAGATTGGTACTTATATCAGAATTATACTGAAATTAGGATTTATGGATGTGAATTGTGTCCATTCAAGTTGCCCAGATATGTTCCAATGAGACTTTTTTCACTTGAGTATTTCAGACAGATGAACAATTCAAATATAGTTCATTTCTGTAATGCCAAGAAGAAGGCGCAACTCAGGATAAAAATCCAATTAGGTCCCTTTGTTTGTAATTCTAGGGAAGCTGGGAAAGAAGCCGAAAGGATTTTAGAAGACTACCTCAAATTAAAAAAGAGTTTCTAATGGGCACCCTATGATCCATATAGCTTTATTTGTGACAGAAGAATGAAAAACAAGTTATCTCCATACATTCATTTTAGGATGCCAGAAATTGAACAATATTCAAATACTGATGAATGGGTGGAAGGAACTTTGGTAGAGCAAGATAGTGAGCAGGTCAATATTGATAATATAATGAAAGACCTTGAAAAGATACTTGACCTGGAATCTCTTGGGCAGGTATAGACAGCAGGACCTTCTTCAGCAGGAACTTCACAACAACATTTGCAGGAGATCAGTGCAGTGGCAGTAGAATCAAAAGGAAAAGAAAAAGAACTGGACATACAAGTAATTGAAAAGTTCACAATGACAGAGCAACCAGAGACATCCAAAGAACAAGATCAAGTACCAATTCCTCCAGTTCAGATCAATGAGACAGAAATGTCAATTTTGCAGACTCCATTAAATGTGGAAAAGGGAAAAGGGAGAGAAGCTGAAACTGCTACCCCTTTCATTGGATCTTCACAACAGCCTCAGGCCAAAAGACAGAAATTGAATACTCCTCCAGAAATAGAATCTATTGATGAAATCCTTGATATTCAAGGACCAGAACAATTGGGCAGTCAAAAAACAGGAACAGTCAGTGAAGCATCCACTACCTCACAAAGGAAAGAGCTACAGAAGCAAAAGAGTCTTTAAATATCTTCTTTCAAAACACCAGTTAAAGATACAAGAGATATTAAGAAGACATTTATCAATATCAATGCCAGGAATGATCCACTGAAAATACAAGTATATAATCAATATCTGAAAATGGCTCCAAAGAATCAAGAAAGATTGATGTCAGCTTTTGACATCCAACAGGGAAAAATGTTAATGAGCCATTTCAAACCCAAGGTGCAACAACCCCAAACAACTGCTGATTATATTAGGACAAACTTTGAAGTCCTAGCAAAGGATATCCATCCTTTAGATCAGATTGAATTACATAAGCAAACTGGTGAAATGATCTATTCTACTTTGACTGATAAGGCAATGGCAGCTCACAGGTTATAGGATTCTTTAGAGAACACAAATACACAGTTCAGCTTGAAAAGGCTTCTTCTCAAGCCAAAGATAACAGGATAAAAACATTGGAAGAAATAATAATTGGTTTGGGACACAATCCAAAGGATGTCAAAGGTATATAAGCTCTAATCAAGAAAAAATATGATGATATTGCTGCTTTGAGAAAGCAGTTGAAATTGCCAGCCTCCAGACATCCTCAAACTGAAGAAGTAATAAAGAAGAGTTCTGAAGAAGAAATGATGGAGTTTCTCTTGAAAATGAATGAGCAACTGACTGAAATAGAAAAAGAGTTGGAACAAGAATTAAAAGATAAGCATTCCAGTGTTCCAGTATCTACAGCAGAAGTTGTCACAGATCCAACAGGTCAGCCAGCAGAGACATCACAGATAAATACTTCAAATTTGAGTACATAAGAATTAGAAAAGCAAATGAATGATTTGAAACTGCAAGTAACAGAACTTCAGCGCACAAAGTTACAGTGTATCAATTTGGAACAGAGATATGATCTTTCAAAAATGAGTGTTGCTGACAAATCAAGAGAAATCAAGAGATTGGAAAAATTGGTTAAAGCATTAGAAAAGGATCTCACATTGGAGAAGCCTTTGAGAGAAATAAATGAAATTCTTTGGGATAATATTATCCAGTCAATAAAAGACATCTGGCCTTCAATTCAGATAATATACGATAAAAATGATTTGGTCAAAGCAGCTCTGGATGAAGTTGAAAACACACGAGAAGAATTAGGAAATAGGCCTGAGGAAGCCAATCAGCTCATACAATTTCTAAATACCCAAACCAGACAGCAGCTTGAAGATGTGGGTATTCAGGATAGAACTGCAACAATCTTAGAAATAAAAAGAGTTTTACTAAAAGAACTCTTATGCAAAATTTGGAACGAAGGTTCTTTGACATGCAGGAAGAAATAATTGCTTTCAGAGAAAGGTTTAATGTTTTATTGAATAAAGGGTTGCCCAGCCCTATGGTTTCAGAAGATAAAATAATGGACCTGGAAACTTATGTCAAGAAATTGGACATACATGCTCACAATCATTCCATTGCCAGTTCCTCAAACATTTCATCAGAAGCAACATTACCTACAGGAAGGAATCTTCATGACAGATTAGAGAATTTGTTTTATCTTGAACATGAAGTCAAACATTTGTTTCCTAATCAGCCTAATTTCTTCAGATATACTGAGGCTGATGAAACATTGAGGAAGCTTCAACAGACAAGAATAGCAGAAGATAAATGGTGGGAAGATTTGTTGGAACTTTTGTAAAATTTATCCTTATATGAAATTTTATCTATTTACTACAGTATAAAGGATAAAGGGACAAACAACGGTCAAAGAGTATCAGTTCAGTCAAAGTGTATCAGTAAGAACAAAGAGTATCAGCGAAGCAAGTCAGTTAAAACAAAATTACTAAAAAGGACAACGATGAGCTAAAATATAGGTCCTGCCTCCAGCACATTCTCAAAAGGAGGAAACAGCACAACATTAGTTGCTTTTTGTCCTATCTATGAGACCATCTGTCTCTATTTTTATTGTAACTTATTTATGAGTCATTTTAGATTATATCTCGTTTTGTTAAGAGATATTTTGTATGATTTTTTGTATAAATAAGCCCTCAATCGAATTATTGAGGGTGGATTCTTATACTCTGATGTAACATTGAATATTTTGGAATAAAGAGCTTTGGAGAAATTTTTCGTGGCAAAACTGGACAAGGAATTGAGGCAGAAGACTTTTCTCAGGATTCATGCGTCAAATGAAGGATCAATAAGTCATTTCTATCTCATGTTTTGAAGTTTAATATTTGTTTACAATATCATCTGTGTTTCATTATCTTGATATTTAACGAAAAAGATTAAATCAGAAAGTACTTAGGTGTAATCTGATTTCAGTCGTTATTATTCTAAATGTTTTCTTCTAAACTAGTTTAAACAGCGAATTCTTAATTGCTCCTGTTTGTCTAGTTCATACATCTTTGGTTATTTAATAAAGAATACTTAACTGCTCTTTATTGATAATCAATGTATTTCTCTTCTCTTGAATGTGTTGAAAGATTCTTTGTTGCCTTTCATCCGTTTGAATTCCATTCCATTCACTTTAGATCTATAATTGTTTCTATTTTGATTATCTTGCCCTGATAAACCATCTTTTGTTGAAAAACTTAAGCCAGTGCAGCCAATCCTTTGACTCCATTAGCCCAATGGACTGAAACTACTTGATCTTAATCTTAGGTAAAGAATTCCATCAACCCAAACAAAATCAAAACCCCTGGACTTTACAACTAGCCTAATATCTTCTAAAAACAAAGCTATATTTTATAGAGAGAGCCCTCTCTAGATACAGATTGGCTAGATTCTGTATCTGAAGGTTGGTTTGTGGTTACCTCGGACCCCTTTCCTCTTCTAATAACTTCAAGGAAAATCTGAGTGATAACAACTCTCATCCCCTCTTCTCTTCCCCTTCACTCAATTCCCTCCCTCCCCATTCTCTCATTCCCTTAAACCTTCAGACCCTCCTTCCCTATCCTTTACCTATCGCCCTCATTCTTCATCCTCGATCCCCCCCATACATCCGTCTGATGGTGAGTCGTGTAAGGTGCAGGTGGCAGTGTATCGTTAACATAGAATTTTGGAGAATGTCGTGTTAAAATGTTAATGCAGAATGTGACATCAGTGATGAGAAGTGCAGGACAAACGGTGTCATGAACGGTATTATCATGGGAATTCATTGGTTTATGCCTCAAATTCTAACCCATCACATGATCTAGAGAATTAGAACAATGCAAGCACCCTTTGAGAGTGAGTCAGATTTAATGTTGCAGAGGATGAGCGGATGGTTCACGTGAGTGGGAATTAATTCACACCAGAGAACAATCGCTTCAAGCTACACAACAATCATGGAATCAAGAGGGGGTTTTGAAGGTAATAACATGTCTATCATATTAAATTTCCACTACAAATTGAGGAAATACAGGCATGTTTTCAATTGTGATAAGCCCAAGGCCCTGAACTTGGGTAGAAGGTGACATGGATCCATGACGATCTCTCGATGGGTGTTAGTGAGTTTGTCATTTGGGAAGGGGCTGAGAATTTTGGCTCTATGAGTTTTCATGGTTGCTGAAGAGGGTAGGGGGCACTCAATCAGTTGGCGATCATTTCCGAGGGAAATTGAGGGGAGGTTTTGGTACTAGGAAAGGGAATACTGGTGGTCTATGGCTTTACTGGGACCTTTGGGTCGTGAAGGCTAAATTTTGATTCTGTGTCAGATGAATTTAGCCTATGACTCTGAAGAGGGTAGTGGGCACTCTTTCTGTCTAAGGAATTGTCTAAGGGAAATTTCTGGGGGGCTCTGTTATTGGGAAACCATCTCTGAGAAGGAGAAACGCTGTCAGCTTAGGTTGGCTCCTCTGGACACGGTTAGTCACTCTGAGACAGTGGGTTGTGTCAAGTTTTGGGGAGTCTAGTGCTGGTAATTAGCATCAGAATTAGTGGCAGAATGGGTCAGTCTGGATGTTGATGTTGCAGGGTAGTGGAAATCAAAGGAATTAAAGAACAGGAACAAAAGAATTAAACTAAAATTCTGGTTGGCATTAGAGAATAGTTGGCACCCTGAGAACAGAAAAATGTAAATAGAGCACTGGGTTCTCATCGCAAATTATCTGGGAGAAGGAAAAGAAGAATAGAATGGATCCTCCCCTTTGACAACAGTCGCTCCTCACTTTTGTTCACCATGTGAGCGAGAGAACTTAGAGATAAGGAAAGGCTTGGAAAAGTTGAGGAAGAGTTTTCATATGCAGCAGAAGGAAGCATATGCATTGAACAAAAGAGAAGCCGAGAAGAATAATAAAATCCTCAAGCTAGAGGATGAGATATTTTCTCTTCACAGCCTGATAGAGGACTTAAAAATTCATATTGCAAAGAAATCCTCCACCTTTGAAGAAGAGTCAATTGGAATAGACTTGAATCGTCCTGCTGACACAAATGATTAATTCGATGTTTCTAGTTTCTTATGCGTAGTTATAAATGTGATTTACTGCTTGGCAAGTACTGTAGAATATTTAGTATAATATCAGCAATAATTTTTTTGTATTTCGTAATTTTAAAAGTTCATTGGGCTAGCTTTGTATCAGAGGAGACCAGTATGCCTAATTTTGGCACAAATCTGAATTGTAATCACCTAGTTTTAGCCGCGACCCGAACGTGGATTAATATATAATAAAAGTACTATTTTTTGTAAAATAAAAATTGGTAGATGATGTAACATAATATTTTATAGATTACAGTATATCTTATACTTCTAGATACGATTAAAATTAAATGTGAATCTTGCATTATTGATTAACCTTTGTTGATTTTTTATTCGCATTTTCCAGTTTCTTAGTTGATGAACTTGTTTTGTAAGGTTCATCGTGTAGACAAGTGCATATGCTCCGTACTATTATCCTTTACTAATAGATAATTTATTTTATTTTATATTAACTAAAACAAATAATAATTATGATAAAAAGACAAAATGATTACTAATTGTGCAAAAGAATTTATGTAGAGGCAGAAATAACCAAAAAATGCAAGTACGAAAAACACTCTCAATAAGGATTTAATAACATATATACAAGAAACAACTAGCTGTGTATAGAAAGCTATCAAGAAACACATTGAAATCTTCCTCTACATACAACTCATCTACACTTCCGCACATATGCCTAATTATTTCAATTGAAATATTATCAAAGATTGTGTGGAGCTATTTATATTATTTTATTATTCAAAAAAAAATATGACTATGAAAAAAAAAAAAAATATATATATATATATATATATATTATTTGACTATTGGAAAATAAATACATGATTACCCAAACAAACAACTAATAAATTTTGTGCAAGAAACTTAGCCTATTGTGCGGAAGAGAGAAAATTTGCTTATTGTGTGGGACTTAGCTCATTGTGTTGAGCTTATAGCCTATTGTGTTGAACTTAGTTAATTGTAGGGAGCTTATCTATTATCGTGCAAAACTTATCTCATTGTGTGAAACTTATCTCATTACCTTTATTATTGGAAAACGAATACATCATTACCGAGAAAACAATTAATAAATTTTCTACGAGAAAATCAGCCTATTGTGTGGAAGCAAGAAACTTAGCCTATTATGTGGAACTCAGCTCATTGTGTGGCGCTTATAGCCTATTGTGTGGAACTTAGCTTATTGTGCAAAGCTTATAGCCTATTGTATGGAACTTAGTTCATTATGCAGAGCTTATAGCCTATTGTACGGAACTTAGCTCATTGTGTAGAGCTATTTATTTTATTTTATTATTGGAAAACAAATACATCATTAATTAGAATACAACTAATAACTTTTGTGCTAGAAACTTAGCCTATTGTGCAGAAGTGAGAAACTTAGCCTATTATGGGGAATTTATCTCATTGTGTGTGAGGAACTTAGCTTATTTTGAGGAGTTATTTATTTTATTTTATTATTGGAAAAGGAATACGTCATTACCGAGAAAACACTATGCAAAAAAATCAATTAAGTAATCAGGACTATGTTGCATAGGTATTATTACCCTTGTTAATTATATATTTATTCTTCCTTATCAATTATAAAATTTCTCATATTTATTATATATTTAATATTTTAATTAATTACACCATCATTTACTGTTATATTTATCAATTACATATTTCTTTAAGGTGTAGTCTAACTTATAGAGGAAATGGTCTTTTTTCACGACAATTTTTCTTGTTAATTTTAATCAAAATCTGGCATAGGTTTTTAAATACTTGAGTTTAAGTTGTTTAATCTATAAAATTTGTGTGCCTAGGGATTTTTCAAGGTGCTAAATCCATTTATGCATTCAAAAATGCATTT
This sequence comes from Pinus albicaulis, assembly GCA_034641835.2. Classification (NCBI taxonomy): domain Eukaryota; kingdom Viridiplantae; phylum Streptophyta; class Pinopsida; order Pinales; family Pinaceae; genus Pinus; species Pinus albicaulis. Next base: position 1,283,631,962 of record CM076579.1, read on the forward strand.
TAAACAACAACAAAAACATGTTTTTGCTTGAAATTGTATCACTGAATTTGGTGAAAAGGGTTATTTCATCTATAAGTTAGACTATACCTTTCTTTAATAGTTAGTATCTATTTTTATTTAATGGTTAGTTACTACTTTTATTCATGGGATACCACTTTGACTATTAGTTAGAGTACATGCTTTTAATATTTCATTTTTTAAGTTTTATAAATATATGTTTTATGCATTTTCTTATATTTATTCGTCTTTATCAATTATACAATTGCTCATGCTTATTATATACTTATTATTTTAATTAATTACATTGTCACTTATTGTTAAATTTATTTGTTACATATTTTTTAAATAGTTAGTTGCTATTTCTCTTTAATGGTTAGCAACGATGGAATTTGATGGGAGAATTTCCCTTCACGAGGTGATTTGCTCATCAAATGTAGCCAATTTTTTTTACATATCGTTAATATTTGATGTTAAAATAATTAAAACTGATATTAAAGTTGTTGAAACCGTGTTTCGGATTTGAAATTCCTACCCTAATAGTTAGTTACTATTTTTTTTATGAATCTTTTATTCTTGGGATACCATTTCCTTTCATTTTTTCTTCATGCACACATATCACTTGGTGACATAGGAGGAGGGGTATAAATAATGATATGGTGTTTGTGAATTATATGGACATGTTTTGGATATTATGTTTTTGTTTTCAATATATTATTATACGGCTATTTTAATGTTTTATTTATTTTAAAGTTTTAATATTAAGTTGAATTTCACCTCTAGTTTGATTTATTGAGAGGTTGTGCATCAATATATGGGATAAGATTGACTATTATAGTAGGTGGATTATTATTGAGAGTGAGTAGATTTGATATGAGATGTGGGATGGAAATTTTTTATCATCAAGAAGTAAAATTTTACTATTTTTTTTAATTGATATTCATGTTTAATGAAGTATTATTGGAATATGTTTTATGAGTAAGTCATGTTTATGTGGGAAAAGATTAGAGTTTCTATCATTTGAAGTTCAGGATATTTTTTCTCCTATTACTGAAAGATTGGAAGAATGAAAATATGTTAGATCTCTAATATTGTTCAAAACCTTGGAGAAAAAATTACAAGGAAAAAATCATTCTTCATTTTTCGAGAGGTGATACTCCTCTTTAAAAGTAATAGATACAAAAATGCCTAAGATAGGACCAAGATTATTTAAAGGATACCAATATTTATAATGGTGACTATAATACGAGACTTAAAAGGATGAAATAATAAATTTCATAATACATAATTTCGAGCATAGCATATGGTAAGGCACATCATATCATTTTCCAAGATGAAATCAAAAGGACCATATTTGCATATAGATTTAAATTATCATTCAATTAAAACTCGTAAATGTTTAAAAGAGATATGCGCTTGAAATATCAAACTTAAAGATAAGTCAAGTATTGCATTTGATATGTGCTCTAAGTAGTTATTTATGGAACTTTAAATATACAAATGTCTATAAAAAGAGTTCGTACTATCATAAAAACGAAATTCCTAATTGTCCAAATGGACTAGGATTGGGGCTCCCTTGGACCATAAAAGTAGATGGAAAAGACATAGAAAACAAAATTAGATGAAATGGTTAGTAATTGACCTTTGACATTTAAAAATACTCTATAATGAAAGGTTGGATGATTACTAACTCAAAGGAATATGAGAGGGATAGAGAACATAATGAGGGAGTTACTTTAATTACTCTACTGTAAAATCATACCATTGATTCGTTGAAGCCTTATTTAAATGTTGATCATTTGGAGGAACCCTGACTTCTATAACTACTTGTTGATCTTCAAGAATAATTTAGGATAAATTGTTTTTTCTAAAGCATATTTTAACTGTTTTTCAATATATTCTCATAATGATGCCACTGTTATCTCATTTTTAACCCAAATGTTGAAAAGCTCATCTCCAATTTCTTTTAATTCATAACCTAATTGATGGGTAACAATTGTTTGATCCTCGGGGGTGGCAAGAGCTATGGTGGGGGTGATTTTTCACCCTGATGGACAAGTTTAACGTTCCTTCTCCTAGGACCTAGGAATGCCCACTAATAATCAAGTTGAACAATATGCCCTCCATTAAGGGTCGATTCAATCCTTTGATCTTAACATTAAAAAATAAGGGACTCAAGATTAAGCATTTTCCACTTATTTTTAGGCTCCTCTCTAGGGAATGTTAAACTCAAAAACATCTTCAAACACATCTATTATCTTTCCAAATCAATAAAAATCCAATTGGTTTTCCATTTTCTACATTAAAATAATCAAACAGATATTTGAGCTAATTTGGGCTCACTTATATACCCTGGAATCATTTGTATTAATGACGTGAATCATTATCTCCCAATCCCCTAATTAGCCAAAGTTTCCACATGAATTTAACTTATGTGTGTTTGTGGGGCCTTAATGTGGCTTTACTTATATCAAGCCACACGGTTAATTCATGAAATAAGTCTTCAGAGGTATTAAGTTAGGGAAATTCCATCAACTTTGCATGCCTATGGAAGGTGGTCGGTGAAGTTATGTGCAATGTAATACTAGTCAAAGTAATTAATATTAAGGTGGATTTAATGGTCATCTCTATTGATGATGAGGCCGAAGCATATGATAAAATTCTATCATTGTTGAAGTCCTTACATTGTGGGAATGATGTGAGATTGGTGTACTTATTCCTTATTCATGCTTGATGTAGATGGTTCAGGACATCAATGCCACCTCCCAAGATCCTATGGGGAATTAATAATCAGAATCAAGAATTATATGCATCCAAGAAGGTGTATTTGGAAATGAATGTGGTAATGATGGAATATTGTGGGCACATATGAATTAAATAGAGCATTTTGTCTCCTCCTCGAGCTAGAAGGTGTTTTCCCCTTTAAGCTAGGTTGAAAAAAATAGTAATTAGCTTTCATTTAAAATGTATTTTTTGAATTCTAATTTCGAGGTGTTATTTTTATATTTGGTCATCGCTCTTGGAACTCATTATGGTGAAGAGAGAAATGACATCTATGAGGTTTGGTTTGATGCTGAAGGGGTGAGTTGTGTTGTTATGTGATTTATTTTAAGGATTGAAGTGTTCTATAGTTGGGGTGAAGCTTTGTTACAACATCATGCTATTGTTGATTGGATCCTGAAGCTCATTGGAGCTATGTCTAGGAGAACCAACATCATCGCATCAAGCAGGTTCTCTAGAACATATAGGAATTTTTAATTGCAAATAAGATATATCATTTGATTTAACATCTACTATGGATCTCCTAGTAGAACAAAGGACCTTCTTATGACAAGTAGAGGATGATATTGGACACTTGTGCCAACAAATGAGAAAATTCAACAAGGGAATAACTAAAACGATTATCCATATCATGGCTCTGATAATTAAGTTTTGTTCAATCATAAGGAAATTCTTGATTTTGAACATTGTTGACTCCTCCCTAGAGCGAAGATCCATGCCCAAGAAATGAGCTTCTACTAATTTGAATCAATTTTTATGAGTTGTAAATTTTGTTTTCTTTTGGGACTACTTTGGAGAAACTTTAAGTGGAATATCTTTATAATAAGAGAAGTATTAATATTTATTATGTTATATACCTACTGGGAGAAGAAGATTGATATTATAAACTTGAATTTCTACAATTTGTAATTTTGATGTAAATTTGTGCCCCCAAGCACAAACTTATAATAGAAATTATTTCTTGTTCTATTTATAAAAAAACAACAATTGTTTGATCCTCATTTTCTTAAACAAAATGATTAACCATTTCTCAATTTATTCGTGAGAGAACCCAATAAAGTTATTGAAATTATTGACCCAACAAATTTTAAGTCTGTCTAGGTTTTCTTGTATCCAATATTTAATAAGCAGTATGGAATCCATTATCAAATGTGGGCCCTATAATTATTTTTTCACATAAGCAAATTTTCAAAACAATTCACTTCTCTTTGTACTAATGGCATCACATTCAAAAATCATTTGACGAAGACCATTAACTCTTTTTAACCTACATCCTTGTAATTGCTTGAGTCAAGTACTAGATGGAATATTTTTCTTCCTTCTATGAAAATATTTCATACTTAAAACCTTAGCAACAAAGGTACTTGCAACTTATTTTTTATAGTGTTCATCATTTTCCAGATATTTTTGCAAATGTTTTTTGAAAGATGAAATTCTAGCAAAAATACTAGTTGAATTGGTATCTAGCTCCCAGTCTTCAAGGATTAAAGAAAACCTTATATTAGTATTATCTATAACATACTTTATTACTCCAATCAAAAAACTCAAATATTCTTTTAATATTGAGCTTCAACGAGGTGTCTCTACATATGTTTCCACAGGTTTTATGATATATATATTGGCTTTGCAAACAATGGTTAAGGAAACAAAGCAACTTCTAATTTATCCATTTATTTAACATTATGTTTTCCATTTCTTTCTCACTGATGGAATATACTATAGAATCTCCTATATTTTACTTAAATTATGATAATTTTGAGAGTTTAACCCCAACAATATCCATCTTAGAATTTGACTTCTGAGTGACCCTTTTATTTTTAAAAATGACTTTCACTAGTGTTTCCACGATTTTTACTTCATGAGACTAAGGAACTTCTCTAGGAAAGATGTGGAGAATCAACATCATTGCTAGTGTTGGTTTATCTTATTATTTTTTTGTTTATTTATAATTATCAGAGTATTAAACTGATCTTGGAGAGATAAATTTTTACATTCAACAAAATTCTCACTAGACTAGTGAAAGTCATAGTGAGAGACTTTCAATAGTGTTTCCACGATTTTTACTGAATGAGACTAAGGAACTTCTCTAGGAAAGATGTGGAGAATCAACATCATTGCTAGTTTTGGTTTATCTTATTAGTTTGTTGTTTATTTATAATTATCAGAGTATTAAACTGATCTTGGAGAGATAATTTTTTACATTTAACAAAATTCTCTTGAATTTTTTTATTTTCTCCTCCACCTTCATGATCTGATGCTTGTGATCTATTACATAATGGACCATAACCAATAGAAAAAAATGTGAGCGAGAAAAAACGCTCTAGGTAAAAAAAAAAATTATGATTGGACTTACTTCATCTTAAAAGAATCAAAATAAGAAGAAAATTCATTTAAATAATACATGATTTTGACACTAATATCTCATATTTTTATGGGCATTGAAATAAAATACTTTTTTCCCTTTTTCATTGAATAAATGGGCCCAAAATGTGTACTCTATGCACAATTCCACTTTGAAAAAATTATCATAGACATAATGAGGGAGAAGAATAGGCTTTACTTACGATCTAAACAATATAATGTAACTAAATTCCTCCTAATACTGAAAAACTTATTTTCCAAGAAGAAAATCCTAAGATTCTTTTAAGAACCTATCTTAATAAAGCTATTAATTATTATTTTGAAAATTGTAAGAAAAGTCTTTTGGACTTGATAAAAATGTAATGGATCCTTATTCCTCCATATATATGGATACCAAAATTGTACAAATTCCTTGTTGAAATCTACATCCCGTGACTGAGGAAAGTCATTGAATACATTACATTACTCCAGGGTATAAATTAAATAAGACGTCATGCATAACCTCTTTTTTTGTTGAAAGTTTCTTAACTGATAGAAAACCCTTTTAGATATTATATGAGTCCAATCAAAGATAATACCTTAATGTGAAAAATAATTTAGAACATAAAGGATGCATTTCAACATAAAAGTAGTGGAATCTTGACCAACAATTCTCACAAATAACCATGCAATTTGTTTATAAAAGTTTGCTATCAAGCATACTTCCAATATTCTCTTTGTTAATTATTTTTCTATGGTTTTATGTCTTATTTGGCCTTAGAAACACATCCCTTAGTCATTTATGACAACATTTTCCAATATTTTCCAATATAATCACTTTCCCAAGGTATTTTGTTGAAATTTAATTTTTAAATTTTATGTAATTAATTGCAATGCAAATGAAAATTACAGATTCTAGAAGAATTTGTAAATCATCCTTCATTGTGATATTTTCAAGGGTATAGGTAAATTCTAAGGCATATTTTTTTCTCATGGATGTCCCGAGATGGTGATATTCCTACTCGCCTGACCTGAAACGGCTCTAAAGATACAATCAACGTAGGTACTCCAACAGGAAACATGCAACACACATTGGAAAATCCAGCTAGGTGTGAATTTTAGAGATTAAATCCATGATTTGAGCACCCAATAAGGTTTATTTGATCATTTTTCATCTCTAAAATAGGTTTCAATTAATAAATAATATGATTTTTGGGCATTTTGTTAAGCTTTTTCCTACAAAGGAAAGAAAATTTAGCTTACTAAGAATTGTTATTTGTTTTGAGACTTTGAATTTTGACTTGAGAGCTTACACTTTGTTTCAAGACCTGTTTTCAATTATTTTAATTATTTCATGGATTATGCTTGATTTTTCAATCATTGGTTCATGTTAAGCATGTTTGTTGAGTTGTGGAAGGGCCCCTGCCACTCAAGTTGGTACACTATTTCATTGGTGTGCATTAGTACATACTATATTTACTTTTTAATGTTCTGTATTATCATATTTATCCTGTTTATATGCCCATATTATATTATGTACATTCAGATGCAAATATATTCATAAAACTAGTTTCATGGTTATTGTGTAGATATGCTTACAAACTAGTTTTAAATCCTTTGTTTATAGTCATTCTTTTCTGGTTACACCATGGTTATGTCATATATGTTTGAGTGTTTTCAATGTTGTTTTGATTTTTTTATATCATTTTCTTCTTAGTGTGATCTCACTAGACATCATACCTCACATATCATTAGATATCACTATATTGCATCGGTATAGCAATCACATTCATTAAACATTGTATCATTAGAATCTATATTTTGTTGCAGATTTAAGTTTGTTTATGAGTCTTATTTATCTTACAATAATTTTAGTTTGAGAGAAAAAATTAATTGGAAAATTTGACCAAGGAACCGAGAGTGTCATTCACCATATTTCTTGGTGAAGAAGGCCCCAACTATCTTGATATATTTTCCACTTAGCCTTGGCCTAACAAACATTGTATTTCCTTATTTTTATTTAAATCTTTCCATAGATTAGATTAATGGTTTGGGAACATATTAGCTAAAAGAATGTGTTAGGTCCCTATAATACTAGTGTATCCCATTATTGTTGTTAGCGTCACCCCCCCCCCCCCCAAATTATTGTATATTTTTCTACCTCAGAACTCATATTGTTATTATCTTGCCCTCTTACATTACTATTTGTAGGTCACTGTGATTATATTGTATCTCCCATGGACTCCTATATATAGAAAGTAGGTTTTTTTCATTTGGGATCATCCAATAATTGTTCATTTATGTAATGTATTGGAGGTTGACCCCTTGAAGTG